>VWZW01007171.1:1143912-1283695 GCA_013397115.1 Edolisoma coerulescens
TTTTCCAGGCTGCACTGTGATCTCTGAGAGATGCTCATTAGGCCTCGGCCTTGACAAACAGAACCTGGGCTCAGCTCCCAGGAACTGCTGCTGTCTAATGAGCTCCTGTTTCTTTATGAACGGCCTTGGAAACCATTTTTCTTTCCGGAATGGCATAACATGCCTGCTCTTACACTTTCAAAGAAAGTGCCAACCCAAACTGTGGCCAGGATGAAACACTGTTATGACTAAAGCCCACTGTCTTGCGACCCTATCAACAGCAGTCCAAAATGAGTTCTTTGAGCTCTCCTGGACCACAGTGGGCTGTGACCAGCATTCCCCCTCTGAGCAGGGCCTCTCAGAGCCAAGGAGATCTCAGGTTTGCTGCACTCAGAGGATCGCCAAACAACGACGAACCCTGGGCTGATACCCCCACTCCTCGAGGCCCAACCCTTTGCTTCTTTGGGAGATGCAAGAGCATCCGGAGTGAGTATTTCACTACGTTCAAGGGGAATTTTTCACAGGTACCTTGCACTGACTCTTTACGTCTGTGTGCATAAACGTGTGCATATGCTTTGGCAAATAGGGGAGAAATGCTGCTCTCTTAGATGTTTAAGTACCTTAGATATCTAAACAAGTCAGGCCTGTAAGTAAGGTTAAGTCAAAAGTTATAAGCTAAATTAAATGCTGCTAGGCGTTGTTCTTTTGCTAAGTTAAGTTATAAGTTAAATTAGACTAAATGTTAAGTGTTATTCCTCTGTTAAATTGTTATGGTTAAATTATAATTTAAGTTCTAAGTTAAGTGTTGTTCCTTTGTTAAATTGTTAAGTTTAAGGTATAAGTTAAGTATTGTTACGTTTGAGTGCTGTCAAGCTTTTAGGCCATATTCCTTTTATCCTTGCCCTCACTGTCCGTTTGTCACACACACCACCACCCCCCATACAGTTTTTGGTTCATTTCTGTTTTGATTGACTAGATTTTGTTTGTTGCTTTTTGGTTTTCCCTTTTTCCTTGTGTGTCTTCACTGTCCAGTAAGTAGTAGAGTGAGTCTTGTCTATGAACTTTGTCGTGCTGCCGCTTAATATTAAATTTGATTTTTACTGATACCCTTGCCGGTGGTAGTTTTAAGCAATCCTTCGTAACATCCTCAAATTAAACAACAGAGGAAAGAGAGAAGTAATTGAATCTTAATCGAAGAAACAGCTCTCTCGTTTTCTTTCAGGAATCTGATTCATCACAAAATTTAAGCATATAAGTTGATCCAAATGAACAAGGTTGTGCATAAGTGCATTGTTAAGCACATATTCAAGTCCTCTGCTGAAGAAGAATCAATTCCAAAAACCACAAACAGTGACATGACTATCGATAGCAAGTCACGGTGAAAAGTTTTCTAAAGGTGACTGTCAGAAAGACGCTGAACCAGGTAAAAAAATTTAAGTTCCCATCGCTCCCACCGTGCACCAATATAAAATTATTTTAATTAACATCTCTATTTTTCTAATGAGTCTTCTTTCTCTTTCTTTCCTGCTTCCTGTCTATTCCCTGGCACTTAACACTGCCAAAAGCGGCTGCCCGAGACAGTCGTTGGGTGTGAGTATTGATCTACCTGACAGTGTTGTATCCAGTTACATATTTTAACATGAGAGAGGGACAAAGATCTGCTGACATGGTGCATGGCTAGATTAATCCTGGCTGCTAAAGGATGCTAAACGTAAGAGACTTGGACTCATTTATTATCAGTTTAACTAAGTTGTCAGGCTCCGCTTTAGCCTTGCAAGACCAGAGACCATTTGATATTTAGAAGCAGATCTTGTACTGTTTTCAATATGTCAGAGAAATGAGGACCTACTCATGTCTGAGAAGCTCATGCTCAGAAACAAGATGGTCTAGGAATAAGCCAAAGTATTTCTACCCGGCGTGCAGGAACATAAACATGGCACTTCCACATTTCTGAGCACTGTGATCACAAAACACATTATGATTATTTATTTATGAAAGTCAGACACTCAGCAGTAGCATGAAATGGTCTTCTAAGATCCAAGCAGGGACAAGACAGACAAGGTAAGCAGGTATAAAATCTATCCGTCCACTTCCTATTTTGGAAGAAAATTATTATCTCTCTTTAGAAAACGTGAATAATTCCATATGCTGTGATAAAAAGCTTTAAACAATGTAGATTCTAGCCCTCAGTTCAGAAATGCATTTTTGAACCTACTGTTCTGGAAAATGTCCAAGCATGAATAATGTAAGGTTTAGGGGCTTGACTGTTTTTTCACTTCTCTCAATCATGTGGGAAAAGCTGTACTTGGCATTCATGGGAAGCTTATTTGCTGAAGCAGTAATGTCTTCATGTTGAAAAAATTCACAACTTAGCATTACCGTGATGGAGAAGAGAGGGGTACATCATAAGTGTAACTCATAAAGATGCTAAAGGGAAATCATTTTCCAAGAGCCAGTCAGCACTCAAACAGAAAAGGCAACCATTCGTGCACTTCCCCTTCATATTATATGAAAGACTAAGGTTGTCTGTGGGAAGGCTGCCTCTACTCTTCTGGACCGAAAGACCAGGAGAATTACTTCTATTTCCTATGTGCCAGTGAGGACCTTGAAGAGCCGCATAGTTAATGATGTACTTTCTCCTTTACAACAAGTTTCAAGTATGAAAAGCTCCAGCCCCTGGCAGAGCAAGTTTCTCCACTTGTGCGTAACAGGGTACAGTTTTTTGTCTTCTCATACTGCCAAGAAGAATGTCAGCCAATACCAATTATTGTACTTTTAAACATATTCCCATTTGCCTATTCAATATTTAAATTATTTAGGTGTTTCTTCCTTAAAAACCTAAGTGTTACTTAAGAGCCTAACATGTTGATCTCATGGGAAAGCCAGTGCCCAGCAAATTAGGGATGAAGCTAAAGTGCAGTAGTTATTCTGCACAATCTCTGCACACAAGCCTTCCTGGTGCATATGAAATACCACCAACACACTCAGAAATTCATCATGCTAACAGAATCCCCAGGCACTAACAACTGCCTTGCACTGAGAGGCTCTGCATCTTACTGGCTTTCTTGCTCTGCTAGACTTTTCTGAAGCTTCAGGTCCTAGTGATTTTTGGAAATTTGGTTGCCCAAAAAGCAGAAGGGCTTTTGACGTTTTTACCCCTGGACTATTGCCTCACTTTGCACAATTCAGAAGAGTTACTAGAGTGACAAACTGCCTTCTAGGGCATAATCTGACACAAACTCAGGTACTGTCTGGGTCTGCACTATCAAATCCCAAGGTAAAAAGTAGAACAGTTTTATCAGAAATAAATTATCAGAGGGACATTTTTTACTATTAATTCCTCTCATAGCCAAATATATTCAACCATTCATTAAGCACAATAAAATATAGGGTCTTTGAAGCTTTTAATTAGTCTTTTGGAAGAATAAAACAAGCTGTAGCTGAAAACCAGTCCTAATTATTTTGGTGATAGGTTATTATCCCAAGTGAAGATACACTTTAGTTCACTGTTTTATATGGGAAGTAGCAGATGACACAAAAGTTTGAAATTCAGACTTAGGAATGGGACACGAATCTAATGGGGAGTCAAAGGAAACTTGGAAGTACATTGGAGAAATGTCAGGGGGAAGTGGAGAAGAGTCAAATATTTCCAGTAAGAGGCATGAAATAACTTTTTTGGCAGTCGACTGACAATTACTGAAATGTTCCCTGAGGAGTGATTTGCTGCTCTCATTTGCCTTGCACTACTCAAAGTGCACTCTGAAAAGCAACCCTTATAATCACTGTCTGTTCTATCAGTAAGCAGAATTATTTACGGCTTTTTCACCAGTTTATATCTGCAAGACTACATTTCAAGCACTAATTTACCTGGAAAATAAATACTGCTCCCGTCTCATTGCAGAAGATGATCTCTGCCTAAACCTCTGATGCACTGATTCATGTAATCCTTGCTTCCCTTCAGTTAAGTAACTGCACATTCACCACTGATGAGAAATGGCCAGTCATTGCAACAGTTCTCAGCTCCTACCTTTGATTACCACAAAATAGAACTGGCTAAAAAAATCAAGGTGTTTACTCCAAAGCAAACTCTAAATTTCTAAAAACATATGTATTTCACTTTGGGAAATTTTTTTAGTACTTCCTGCAGTGGAAAAAAAAACAATTTGAAAACAGATAAAACCCCTTAGTTTATAGAGTCTTGGAATACTTGTCATCACTTCAGACCTGATTCTGAACATTATCAGGTCAGTGCAGCTTCACGTTCCTAGCTCTTTCTTTCCCAAATACTTCTAGCAGTTAAATGTTCAGTCAAATATATGAATTCTGAATACTTCCAGGTTTTTTGGCTGATATCTTTGAACTTGGGGAAGCCTATAGGGTGACACATCTCAAAAGGCAATGTATCCGGAAGCTATCCGTTTCCTGGGTCCAGAGAAGTTAATACAGTAGTAGATCTGTTTAGGAAGCATGGATTGCAAAAACCTAGACCACAGAGTCACAGACGAGTTTGCCAAAGGCAATTTACAGAGTAGAACAAGCTAGAACTGTGGATCCAGCACCACAGAAGGCAAGGGGAGACAAATATACTTCCAGAGAAACCTTGTGTTTTGTTAAAAGGTGCTAAAGCAACTTCTTAAATACTCTGCTTTCAACATCTGCTCCCACTTAACTTGTCTCTTCACTCTGGGACTTGGTCTGTCTTGTTATTTAAATAAGAACTCATGATCTTTACTCAAAAACAGTCCCCAGTTCACACATTCTCCATTACGGTTGACACTGCCAGCGTTCCCCTTGATAACATCATGTGCGAAAGAACACCTCCTAGAACTTCACCTGATCACTCTACTTGTGCTCCTTCTTTCTCTTCAGTATCTTTCACTTTTTAGCCACACTGAGAACACTTCCAAGCAACCCTTTATACTTCATCTTGGCTACTGCAGATACATATTTTCTGGATACAACGGCATTGAAATTGCCAAGAAATATATTCAAAAGGAAAATTGGCTAAGACTAACTGCCAGCAGCTCTCACACCCATTTGAAATGAGAAACCCTCCAGCAAGATTCAAGTGCTGGGGCTGAGCAAAGACTGCAACACCAGATTTATATAATCTAGATGGGTGCCATAAACCCTACATGATAGAAGCAGATTTTCTCTCCACTCAAAATGTTATTTAATTATTTATGCAAAGTAGAGCAGGTCCAGGAGCAGAGAGTGTGTGGACTACTCAGCCTTGCAGTAATACACTGGCAGTAACAAACACCCTCTGATTATATAAAACTAGGAATCTTCCACATTGGAGGGCGGTGCCATACCTTAGAGATGGTCATAGGCCTTAACTTTGGCTTTTGATGAAAAATGCAAGCAAGTATTTATTCCATATGAGAAGATGAATTCGGAAATATTTTTGAACGGAAACAGCACTATTAGAACCTGCCCAGGATTCACAATCCTTCACACCAAAGGCTCCTATCTTCCTGTGGGAATCTAACAGTGCCAAGAACAGTCCAGTGAGAGATCAAATGAACCTTGGTATGACAGTGTCAGTGTGTGCTCATGCTGCATGCAGTATCACGATAGCCCCCTCTGTTCTTCCTATGTCACTTAGTTGTGACCGTCACAGCACACAACTTTCCAGTGCCATTCTAAGGCAATTGCCAGCAGGTACATTCTGCTGCCAAGGTTTTTTTGGCTTCTGGGCACAACGGCGATGTGCAGAATACACAATAACATTAATCATTCAGTCCCGCCTGTCAAGAAATTACCTGAACATTTGTTCTCCTTGATTGACTCAACTCTTTTATCAACCAGTGTCCAGCACTTGCTTGGCTACTGCAGCTGATTGTTTTGTTTGATGTCAACAGGTCCAGAGCAAAATCACATGTGTAACATTACTGATAGCAGTTGACAGCCTTTTTTTAATTTTTTTTTTTTTTATCTTTCAGGAAAAGCCCAGTATTGAATTAAAGTGGTGAGTTTAAAGTTTTAATTTTGGTGCTATCAGCAAGCCTCATATCTTAACAAAGGAAAAACCTCTTGAAACACACAGCAAATATATTGTGAAGGTGTTGATTTTTATTAAGCATCAGTAAATCCTCCATCAAACTCAGACGCGGAGCAAAGAACAGCATTCAAAACCACAGAATAACGTAGTGTTCCCGCTAAATCAGAAATCATTCCCGTGAGCTATGGACTAATTTCTTAAAGGCAATGAGCTTACATCACAGTATTAATCAGATTTTTTGACTCAATAATAAGGGATATAGTCTCATGGTAATGAAACTGAGGCAATGCCTGAAATGGTATCCCAGATTAAGCAAGTCCATGACCCTTAAAGTAGGGAAGGATCTAAAGCCTACCTTGAAAATAACCAAAACATTAGTACTCAATATTTGCACTTTTCAAATATCGGTCGAAATTTCGTGCATGCTCTGTTTATGCTAACAGTATAATTCATCACAGCAACTAAAAACCAGCATTCATTTAAATTGCCATGGAAATCTGAAACAAGCTTTACAAATTTCAAAGTTGTTTGGAATAGTTGGAATTTCACCTTTTAAAAGACATCCTTCCATGTCTTAAAATGGAACTAAAATTTCAATTGCAAACATCTCTCTAAATTCAGATGCTAGAAATATAACTCCAGAATGTTTTAATATTTATGGCCCCACTATTATTTATGAAACATTTTATCATTTTTAATAAAAAACTGAAGTCAGAATATGCAGAACTACCCCACTGTATTATGAAAACTACCACTACGCTGGGCTGCTGAAAAATTATGAATTTTAGATGGTGTCTATAATACAGAATTTTGTTTTTCATTATTCTAAGCATGTTGATAATCTGTGCACAATAGACAATTGATATACTTCTTAAAATTGAGACTAGATTTCATTCTGTATATCAAATTGGAACAGACAATCCCAAATTTGAAGTCCAGATCTGTCTTTCTACAAACTTTTTATTATAGCAGCCCTTATAATAGGTATGCTTCCTGCCAGTTTCATTGTTCACATTTAGTAATCTGTGGTATCTGTACAAATAAATTAAAGCCATACACACATTCTAATTGTCCTTGAAACACATAAAATTAACAACAGTTAGTTTAATGAATTAGCACAGGAGATCATCTTACCTGCCAGGGAGTAGACAAAACAGGGTGTAATAAGATGACAGATGAAGAACCAAATGGTTATCTTCTGTTCAGCCATTATCTCAAAAGGAATAGTGCACTTCAATACCATCATTCAGAGAACTAAAAATGCCTGTTACAGAGAAAGAAGAGAGCGTGAATAATTCTGACATAAGGCTTTATCTCATATCACATTTGGCCTGGCAGATTATGTGACTAAACTGAATACTTGAGAGTTAATACAGGATAGAGTCTTTTGAATAATAAATTCATCATCAGAATTTCTGGATCAAATTAATGATCTCTATTATTCAGAGAGCACACTGTTTCAGAGTACTCAGATTTTCTGGTGATAGTAATAATATGGTAAATGTTAAAACCATAACATCCTTTTTTTACACTTATCTTCCAGATTCTATCCTCCTTCATCTCAGTAAATACTACATTTCAATTCATGACTTCAAAGTCTTCTCTAAAAAGAAGACTACAGTGAAACTGAAGTATATTAATCTCTTTCAGAATTCATGCATTTTGTCTAGTATATCATTATTTTAAACTTTTAATATACAATTAATGGTCCTCCACAAAGGTGGTTTTATTTTTTACCAGTTTCCTTTTAAATGCTGAATACAATCATTATTGCAATGTTGTTTTCAAAGGTTTCTCTTTTCCATATGGGAGAAACTCTGCCTGCATATATACTAAAACCAAGCTAAAAAAGCATGCAGCTTCTTTTGTATATATTAAGATTTTATAAACATTTTTTCAGAACACTTCTGTAAGATTTGTTACTACTTTCAATCAGAACATTTTGCTAGCTTTTTGTTTCTTGCTGGGGACTATTATCTATTTCTTTAGGGAAATGTGTCATCATGTTTTCAGTGTGCAATTCTCTGGGGTTTTTTGATGGATTTCTTGTCATGAATATATAAATGCATCCTTTACATCCATCACATCTTGTTCTTGTTTCTTGATTGGTTCTGCTGTAACACTGGTTAAGAACTTCACACAAAGCAAGGCTTCCAGCTGATCACTGACAGAATATTGTATCTCAGGCACATGTTGGTATCATCCAGTCATCTCAGTATACTCATTTTGTTATTATTTCATTTAAAATATGCTAATACATACTTAAACACCCTTCAGTAATATGCATCCCAGGACATGGTGCATGCTAGAAAAGAAGACTTGTAGATGTGGCACTTAGGGACATTGTTTAGTGGTAGACTCAGGCAGTGCTGGGTTAGCAGTTGGACTCAATGATCTCAAGAGGTCTTTTCCAACATAAATGATTCTATGATTCTAATATTGCATTGTCACTTTTTGCAAGGTGTAATCTCAATGCTCCTGCTTTCCAGCCTCCCATGCCAGGAATTGATGACTCTGAAAGTGACTTCCACCTTTTACCATGACTCTTTCCCTTTCCGTGTAAAACTTTTTACCAAATTGTTCATTTCCAAAATCCAAATGTTTTAGATTTTGTTTTGAAACTGCCCTGTTTCCCACCTCCAACACCAAGAAAGGGGCAATTTTAAATTACAAAGGGCAAGTACAAGCATACTTGACTACCTAAGTATGGTTGTGATAAATCCTGCCCTTATTACAGAGAGCCTCTCATCTGAGCTGCTGCCAGACATCCTGCTGCAGTGTCTGTATCTCATGTCTCTCCCTGAGGTGGTTAGGAATGTGTCTTGGCCATTGGGGCCTTTTACTTGTCCCCTCTTTCTCAGAATAATGCTAAGATGTTCATTTGAACATGCTTCAAACAGTGAACTTTCCTTAGAACAGAGTTTCAGGAGTGTTTTCATAAAGTCATAGTGCAGGAAAATTACAAGAAATATCACAAGAAGATCTTTTGGCTCAGAAATTACAGGACCTGTTTCATGTCACATTTTTTCCTTATTTTTTAGTAGATTAAAACCTTAATAAAAAGCTAAAAACCATATGATCCTACAATTATAGCTGTTACATGAAAACTGTGCTCAGCAAAACACAGACAAGAGCTAAACAGTGATTCCCCAGAACTGAGATTTATTTAGGAATATTCCCTAGAAAAAGGCTCTTACATTGGCAACAAATGCGTATGCTTATTGTAGCTGGGTCCAAGGGGAAGAATTTATAAATAAATTTATAAACGTCTTTACGTTCTCACTTCTGTTGGCACTGAAGTTGCTTCAGACTCTGTCACACAAAGGACATCCACAACTATTTCAGGCATCCACCTTGACCAAGGTATGAACTACTGTGTACATATGATTCATCCAGAAGAGAGTGGTAGGTCAGATCAAGAAATAACTTTGTATACTTTTCCAGCAGCCATGCCCTGGCTATGACATCCTTGTGATATGACACTGACTTGCCTGAAACATTTGTTTCCAAATGACATGAGTAAAAATGCATAGTTATGCTGAAATAATGCACATAATTAAATAGCGAATAAACAGGAACTCTTCTGGGAACAACCGTAATTACACAGCAGCTTATGGTGATAATAACTGTGTTCAAGTGTATTGATAGAGGAGACTGTTAAGAGCACTGTGTTCTCTGACATAGTCAGAGATGGAAGATCCCTCCTCCCTCTTTTTAGCAGAATTCAGGTTTGATTTTGGAAAGATACAATGTCCTCTAGCTCTCCAAAAATCCCTTTTTGCTGGCTCAGAAAAAAAAAAAAAAAATGTTTGAACAATGGTTCCAATCACAGTAAATAAAAATTGTGTCAGTAAATGCTATAAATACCTCATTTTATTCAGAGACAAAAATATCCACCCTGCCAGGATTTAAATCCTTTCCCTTCTCTCACTTGTTTCGGCTGAGTGGGCTCTTATATATAGCACAGCCATCCCTCCTGATTCATCTCAGCTTGTGGGTGAGAAGCTGTTTCACATCGCTCTGCTGAATTTTGGCAGAACTGCCTGCTATGAGATGAGACAGCACACAGGTTATCACTGTAAGTGTGAGGTGCTATGGCTGTGCACAGTGTTACCACCCAGCCACACAAGGAGCTGTCCCGGTGTATCTGAGGTACCAGCACTGGTGCCGGAGGCAGCACCGTGGGCTGCAGTGCTCAGGCAGCACAATCTACTGCCTCTTTTGCTTTACAGCTCTCAACCTTTTTTCTTTGCAGACTGAGAAGGATATTGCTGCCTAAGAAAAAAATCATTCCCAAACAAAAGCACAGCCGAGTTGCTTTTCTTCTCTGAAAAAGCAGAGTGTGACTACATACCTAGACATACTTTCTTCAGTCTGCACAGTACACGATCCTTCTTTTTCCAAAGAAAGCACCACAATTTCAGCAAACAAGTGAGACATTTTAAAAATATGTAATAAAATAAGCAGGAATTTAACTGCAACCATGTCATGTTTAATTAGTATCTAATGCTCATTAACACACTTAGGTCCATTTTGACTGTTCAGTTTCCCAAAAGAGTCAGTCACCACTACGGAGCCTTTGCCTTGCTAAATTCAAAAAAACAACTTCTGGTGAGCTGTCTGGAGTGCAATCCTCCCAAAGGAAGTGGAAAAAACTGGGGCATTGGCTGCTGAATGGAAAGCACGTTCAATTTTGAACACAGGGACCTGCCGGAGTGTTCTGGAGGCTTGAGTGTCTCATGATGCTTCATTAAGATGAGAGGTGTTCCCAGGACACAAGGGCAAACCTATCTCTCTACAGTATCCAATTATAAGGATTCTTTAATCTCTCAAAAGGCACTTTAGGAAAATGTCTACATTTTCTGCCATATCCTGTGTGGCTTTCTTCAGATCTTCAGTGCACTTTGGCATTTATTAAGGAGAAAAAGACACCTATTTTACAGCTATGGAAGCAGACAGTGTTTTCCATCACTTCCATGCTAAATCCAAACATGCAGATGACATCATCGTTTTGCAAGGACATAAAGCATTTATAGGGTAGACACAAAAAGAAATTACAATCAGCAGGCAATTGAAGTCAGTTGAATAAAGATTTTTAAGATCAAAGGCAGCAAAAAATAAGGTACATAATCTACCAGATTTGAAATCAAGAAGGGATAGGGATAGGGATAGACAAGGGAAAGCAGAGCAACAGTGGGGGATGCTGAAGGGGTGAAGAGGAGGCAAAGAAAAGATCTCAACACTACAGAGGGAAGGGATGTCATGTGGGTCATGTAAGTGATGTGCAGGAAGATGGAAGCAATAAACCAATCCAAAAGGGCAGGCAGAAAGAAAGGCAGAGAGAGAAAGCAAAGGAGATGTAGGTAGATAAAGGTGTATGAGAATTACCAGTTGCCTCTGTCAGTAAATCTCAGCATTTACCACAGAAGAGCTTTCCTGAACCTCGCTTGCCAAGGCTTTCAGAGTGGGAGCAGCATGATTACTGCATCAGCCCCTGACATCCACTCAGGGTTCCAGTCAGCAACCCCAAGTGCTGAAGGGGAAGAGAGGGGGCAGAAGAAAGTGTTTAGAAGCTCTGGCATGATACACTTAGGTAGGAGAGGTAAATCAAGATGCTTGTTGTGATCCTCATTTCCTGGTATATTATGATAATTATAGACATTCAAGTTTTAGAATTGGTAGAGATTCCATCCACATTAGACTATAAATAGATACAACAATCTAGAAGAAATCTGTGGTTCTCTACCCTTTTTCAAAACATGAATATATATAATTGCAATAATTCACTAGCAAATTAAAACAGTGGCAAGTAATAATCAAAGTCTTTTAGGAGTCACACAATACTTCAGCATAATCAGTGTTTTGTATTTGTTTTTACTTCAGAGTCTTTCAGTGATTTTCGTAAGCATGTAATTGCTCCTCATCTTTATTTTCTTAACAGAGTTGGAATTTTCTTCTATGAGAAGTAACTCCTCACAAATCTTATTAATTGCTCAGTATGTAGAATTACCATGAAACTTTTTAATTTAAAAAAATAATTATGTACATTGCATATTATTTATTGTATCACTCTTTGTCCTTATCTGCTAGTTTGGCCTTTGCAAATTAATTTGTGATCAATGAAGGAGTTTTGATAATCTAGATAAAAACGTGCCATTAAAAAGGGCACTGAATCTTGTCCGTAAGTCTGGCTTCTTAACCATCACCCACAATCCAATTTACTCCTGAAGCCAATACTTTAGCCACTAGCAATTACTAGCTTTCTCTTATTACTGGAAAAGTGATGACAGTCAAGTTCCTTGCCACTGCACAGATTTGTCTCATTCCAGTGGTCTGGGATTGATGTAAGCAAGTTCCAAGCCAGCTCTGCTCTTATAGCACTGCTGCATCTACAGAAGATTTTAGGTGTTAGCTGGCTCTCACTTGGAGTCCAAAAGTTACTTTAGTTCCCTTCATAAAGGCTTGTAGAAACACTTCACTTCCTCATGATTTCTAAAATTATAATCTTCATCTTTGACAGATTTGCTCAAGTGGAAATGGAATCTCAAATCCACTGCTCACAATACTGCCCACTGGCCCAAACAGTCCATCACCAACAGTCGTGCTTCTAATATTTTCCACTTCATCCTATACAAAGAATATAGCTACACTCTCCATTTCACATGAATGAAATTCAGCTAAAAAGCACATCAATTTGATAGCCCATAAATAAGATACTCTTCTTGAACAGAATTTACAATTTCAAGGACAATATGCAATGACATAACAAAGAAGCACAAAGTTGGAGCAAAGTGCAGTCTAATTCTTCCCCCCAATAACTCAACTTTTTTTAACTGCTTACAGGTGCTAAATAACCAATAATTTAAAAAAAACAAAACAAACAAACAAACAAAAAAACCCACCAAAACAAAAACCAGAATCAGTGTATTAATACATTTTAACAGGCTAAATTAGCTAGTGATTCTATCACTACTGGGTAACTCCACCAGCTCTGTAATTTTGCTTAATAAATATTGACTTGGAAATACAAGGAACCAGTATCTTGGAGGTGATATGGAATTCAATTCCATCTGAAATTAAATCTGGACAAGGATGCCAAGAAAGACAAGAAGGGCTTCTTCAACTATACCAACAAAAGGAAAACAAAGGATAATGTAGGCCCCTTGCTAAATGGAGTGGGAACACCGGTTACAAGACGATGCTCTGAGAGAGCTGATGAACACCCTAACAAGGCTGCTTGGAATTATTTTTGAAAGGCTGTGGTGATCAGAAAAGGTCCTTGAGGACTGGAAGAAAACAAAGGCCACCTCGGTCCTCAAAAAAGTCAGCCTCACCTCAGTCCTCAGAAAGCTGATGCAGTGCCTCATTCTGGAGGCCATGTCTATCCACATAGATGACAAGAAGGAGATCAGGAATAGGCAACACAGATTCCCTAAAAGTAAATGATGCTTGACCAACCTCATTGCCTTCTACAATGAAACATATACCTGGATGAATGAATCCACAAGAGCAGTGGATATTTTCTAACTTGACTTCAGCAAGGCTTTCAACACTGTCTTGCACAACATCCTCATAGGAAAACTCCGGAAGTGCAGGCTGGATCAGTGGACAGCGAGGTGGATTGAGAACTGGCTGAATGGCAGATCCCATAGTGTCATAATATGTGGCACAGGTGGTGCCTCTCAATAGTGGTGTCCCCCAAGGTTCAGTACTGGGCCCAGTATGGTTTAACTTACTCATCAATGACTTGGATGAAGATGCATCCTTAGTAAGTTCACTGACAACGCAAACCTGACAGGAGGGCTGATACCCCAGAGTGCTGTGAGCCCTTCAGAAGGGCCTCAGCAGGTTGGATAGATGGACAGAGAAGACTCGTCTGAAATTCAAAGAAGGCAAATGCAGGTTCCTGCACTCGAGGAAGAACGCACCAACACAGGCTGTATCATCCTTCCCATTTTCATTATTGCTCTCTGCTTTGTCTCTTTGTTATTTTGTCCTCATAGTTCGTGCAACTAATAATATGTCTTATTTTTCTTATTTGCATCCACAGATTCATTATGAATCAATATTAATTCTCTTCCATACAAGGGCCTTAGAGTGGTCATACATCTGTCTCAGCCTGCAGTTAACCAACACCTCTGTAATGAAGGGTCATCTGGTAATACTATTAGAAACATATATTTGCAGGAACATTAGGCATCTTCTAATTTGTGATAAGCTCAACAACTCAGCTTTACTATTAATTATTAATACAGTTCAGTTACTTTTCTTAAGTCAGCTGCAAAAACACAGTTTTGAAATACTTTCAGATCATGAAGTGTTGCTTAGTGGTACTTAAGCACTGTCTTTGATCATCACATCAGCAACAAAGGGTCAGAGAGACAGTCCCTATCCACACTATTTGCTCTATCAGCAACTGGTTGCTCTTTCTTCTAAGGTTATAAAGAAGAAAAAGATCACTTACTACTGTCATAACTCACGGACATTACTCACTTTTCTGAAAGCTTGCTGTAAGGGCTTTGCTGCTTGAAGACTGCTTGGTAAAATATTTCAGCAGCAAAAATCAATAAACCTCCTGCCAAGTCCTGAGCGTCCCACAGAACAGCATACTACTCTGTTCCCATATGTACAAGTAGCTTCCACTTGTGTCTTAAACACTGAACAGTTTAAATTTGACTCCAAGGTCACCAAACATACCCAAGTCTCTAAAATCAGCGTGAAAAAACATCAGCCATTAATACAAATAAATATCCATTATTAAAACTGGGTATTCCTTCATGATAACACAGATTTTTAGGTTACTTTGGCCAATAACTTTCAAGAGACAAAGCACATTAACTTCTTCAGAAAAATTAGGTGTATAATTGCTGTTATCTTTTGGAGCTTTAAATTTTGTTGAAGTTTATGAAAGAAAAGAACGTGCTAATCCGAACATCATCTTGAAATTAAATCTTAAAGAGATCCATTTCTAAGAAAAAAACAATCATTTTATGTTTCAGAAAAATGAAACAAAGACTGTATGAAAATCTTTATCATGCTCTTGGCATTTTAATTTGATTTTCACATTTTCTTGAACTTAGTAATACCTTTTTATTCATCAGTAAATGGAGATATGGGAATGAATCATGTATATTCAATAAGTTCACAGCAGATGTATTTATATACATAAAAATTTAACAGTTTATCCATATAAGCTGTAACTCAGGATACCCTATAACATACTTGCTATTGTGCAGCCAAAGACAAGCTCAGTGGGAGATTTCATCTTCAAACCGCATGTTTCCTAGCAACTCTCTCTGAAATCAGAGTACCATTTTTTAAATTTACATCAATCACTTGGAACTGTTGAGAATACTTAAAAACATGTCTTTCATCCTATGAATAAGCAGTTCGAAACAGACCAGCAGCTGCAAAAAGGAGAAAAAATGGAAAATCAATTCAATGTTTACTAGAACTTGCTGGTGGATTTTGGAACAATACATTATTTGTGCCTTTTGGTTTTAAGCTTACACATTTCTGAATAGAAGTTGGTGAGACCCATTGGCATTTTTTATAGGTTTGAGCTGCCACCACTATTTCAAAGATCATCTGTGTTTTAAAGACTACTTTTCAAGAATACATACTCACAAGGTAGGCTTAGCAGTACTCTGAAGATTTTAGCAGATAAGTAAGGGTTTCATTCTACTGGTTTCATGAGGTCCTGTCACTGCACTGTTTCTGTAGTCCTCAGATTTTTTGGGGAGACAAAAAAGAAAAAACTACTTTTTTTGAAAGTTTTGTTTCTTGCCTCCTAATTGTCAGTTGATACTTTTCATACATGTGTTCCCTATCAACGCCAGTAGACCCTCAGAGGCACACAGCATGTACAGAAATCTCTCTTTAACACTTAGTCAGCAAGGAGGGACACAAGGACATATACCATCAGAACAGCCTTTGGAAATCCCTGTGACAAAACCACTACACCTGACATAAGAAATCATATTTTCCCAATGCTACTCAGAACCTTGATCTCATGACTGTACGTAGATTAAATCAGGGTGGATTAAGGAAGAAAATAGGCAGGAAAATGGACACGCAAGGGGACAAAAGGGCCTGATTGTGGCTCTTCTGGTTGAGGGGTCCCTGCTCTGTGTACATGGATGTGGATGGAGGCCCAGGTGCCCACCACTGGCATGGGACTGTGAGCCCAGGTCCCTGTGGTGGCAGCAGCAGGAGAGAACAGAATGTGTCAGAGGTCTGAGTGGTGCCAGCTGACAAGGGGCCACAGGTTGCAGGGATCCATGTATCCAGGGTGCCAGCAGCTATGGAAGGTGATTGGATACATTGGTGTGGGTGTGAATGCCAGTGTGGGATTGCCAGCAGCCATCAAATAGCCAGCAATTACAGTAAGAGGCTTGGGAGCAGGTACTGGTGCTGCTGCTGCTGCCAGCAGCTGGGGATAGCTGGGCATCCAGGGCCAGGTCCAGGGCAGGCTGGGTGCCTAAGGCCGGCTGCAGCAGAGAGGGGTCCACGCGTGTATGCACATGAGCTTTCCACTCACGGGATCCATCCCGATCAGTCAGACTGCCTGAGGCTCTTGGGGCTCTTTCTGTAGGTGACTCTGCTGCTGTAGGCAGCCAGCCACACACAGAGCCGTGCATGCACTGGGAGCTGCTGAGCATCACTGCTGGCTCTCACGGGCATAGGGAGCTGCTGCAGGCTCACCCAGGCAACCAGATCTGTCAATCCCCCCCAAACAACCAGAAAGTTCAGTGAAATGCATCTGATGCTGAATTCCCACAATGATGTGAAAGATAAGCTCCATGAGAGTGTGGGTGCTTCATCTTTATAATGCAATACATTTGAAAATGCCAGTATTTTACCTCTGTAATACAATAATGTCTGTATATAAAGTATGAGAATTATATTATAAAAACTCTGACTAATCAATTTAATGACTGAGTGCAGAGAACTATTTAGGATCATTTCTAAGTATAAACAAGTCTATAAATAAAACCAAAGGAGAGAACTGTTTGATTTTATACATGCAAATCATTCTGCTTTGCTTTTTATACTTAAATATCAAGGAGAAAGAAAAAAACAAATAAAAAACCAAAGAGGTATATGAAAGCCAAAAGCCCGATCTACTGACATTTCTGCAAATATTTAAATATAGAAAGAACACATACAGCAAAATCACAACAGGCAGTCACCAATTTGCAGGAATGAAGCCTAGAAAACTTCATTTTAGGGATCTTGTTTCAAGTTTCTTATTTTGGTGCCAAAAGACATATTTTGGTATGTAAATAAATACAGCTTAGGCACATCAGCCACAAAAAAAGACATTTCTCTTTAGTTATCAAAGTTGCATTAGTAAATAAGTCCACTTCATTTGACTAATTTCAAATATTAGAAATGTTTTAGTTGATAACTATTACGTTGAACATAACATATGAGTGTGTTCTGTCACAGATGCTATTTCACTGCGGTGATAAGCAAAGAAATCAAAATAACATTCCCACTTAAAAGGTGGTGATTGCAAAGTCATGCTGTCACATCTTGCAGCAACCCCATGTTTTTCCAAGCAATGGAATAGAGTCCCCGCAGACTTCGTTAAACAACTGCCTACAGATCCTGCACAGCTCAGCTGTATTTACTGCATTTCTGACATGGACCTGACACGGCCTCCAGCACAGGGGCTTTTCCTGTTTAGGAACTTCTGACCAAACAGGTATAATGAAAATTGCAGTAAATTATATCTGAAAAAGATAATCCTTTGAAAGTAGGAATCCTACTTGAATAGTAGTAGTTCTGAATAGTAACTCTGATTTGAAAGTATGAGAAAGCATGTAGTAGTGTTACAGTTCTGTGCTTACCACTCCTGTTTTTCAGCACTGAAGAGAGTTCAAACATACAATGTTTATAGTCTTTGCTTAGTAAAACTGGACAGTGAATATGCACTGAAATTTTATTCATTTTCCCTATTATGACCTAAAGTTTTCATCTTTGGCCAAAGAGCAATACTTCCTAATTTTTGATTTCCAAATTCCAGGTAAAATAATAGAATTATTATTATTATTACATTTTAATTTTTTTCAAATTATTTAGGTTTATTTGGGGGTTATATATGACCAAAACTGTCTAACAGGAAAGGTTGGTCATTCAAACTGTACTGTTAAGTACTCACACAATATTAACTGTTCTGATTTTTCGTGGTCTGGTACCACAATAGAAGGGCAATAAACCCATTACCTAAGAAAAGGAAAATCATATAATCACCTGCAGACATTGTTCTACCCAGTAAAAGCAAAGTAATCAGCATATATTCTAATATCTCTGGTGATACACTAGTGGATCTACAAATTAGGAACATCCATACCATAATGTCTTTCAAGGAAACAAATTATAGATGCTTTAATCCATTAACTTTTACACACACTTTCTATCATGCCTGCCTTTGACCTTCTTCCTTGACCTTTTCCCTAAAGTGCTCAACTTTTCTTAATTGATCTAATTTAAATGGAGAGGCATGTAAGGTACTTTTCACATTCATTTTATCTGTAAAAAATTTTGATAAAATTACCCCCAGATGTACAGCTGAAATGACAAGAGAACAGACAAAGCGTTACTCACAGTAACCAATACCAGAAATTAAATAGCATCATTACCTTCACTGGCATCTCTGTGCTTTTATACTGATGGAGATACAAGAACATAGATTAGCATGTGTAAGAATATTTTAAAAGGCCATGTGAAGGATGATGCTATTTGTAGCTACCCAGAACTGCTGTATATCACATTCTGTGGTCTGCTAACGCATCTGTCAAATGAATCATTATAAAAACACAAATTTAGCCATTTAGTATTTCCATTTCTCCAAACATTACAATAAGTAACCTTTTAAATGTACAATGTTTGTTCTGTAACATTCTGAGAACTTTGGGGGTATTTGCCTTCTTTTGGTAAAAAAATTTTACAATTTTCATTACAATACCAACAATAGGAAAAAAATCTTCTAGTGGAGAACATGACTACAAAATATTCAAAATACACAATTAAACTAACAAGGCATTTTGCAATACAGTTTTATATATCACCTTTTTCTTCTAAAAAACACTGAGCAGCTCTAGGTCACAGCACAGATAACTTCTGTGCTAATGGTATAACAGAAAAATCCTTTTGTAAGACACTGAAATTTGACAGTAAGTTAGTACTACCTTAGATGTGCCATCTTACATTACTGTTTGCTTTGGTAATTTATTTTAATGCTGCAATCTGGCTTTCCTTTTGTAGCAAACACAGAAATGCAAGGGCAACTTTGAAGAGCTAAGATTTCAGTATTTGTGATCTCTCCCAGGATCTCAAGTCCAAACTTTTGCAGATCATTCTCTTGACTCTTCAGCAGAACACCCCATGAGGAGCACATGGTCCTTTGTCAGTACGGCATATCGGCACTGAAGGATTTAGGTAGAAGCACAGCGGAACAAGGGAAATAACATGATGGTTTAGGACCCCAGGACCAAGGTTAAGGTTTCTATGGGAATAAAGTGTCACCAGATTTTCATGGAAAGATGAGCTTCAGAAGACATGCAGCAAGCTTCTCTCCAGGAGGCACGAGATCCCCTAACAGAGCACATACCAAAGACAGCTTTAAGACCTACCCCATCAATGAAGCTTCCTTCCAGCTTTTTCCTATACTATAGCATTGCAATGCACATTTGCTTGGTATGAGCAGATTACTCAATTGTTTGTAGGCTGAATTCTTTGGATATTTATCGTGGATGGAAGAAAAGAAAAAAAAGTCCAAGCATCAGCAATAAACTGAGAAATAATGTACATTAATATACCCCTTTGCTGTACGTGAGAATTGAAGAAATGTTAGATTTTTCCTGGTTTACATGGACAGACTCCCCTTTGACTACTGTAACATGTTCAAGAACAGATTTTTTGATACAGACAAAAAGAAAAACTCTCTTCATCTCTGCTCCCATAGCTGACACTTGAGATTCCAGTTGAGATTATTTAAGACACCCTGCTATATTCTTCAGTCAATTCTGTGACTTCATACTTGTCTACAAGTCTTATCAGAAGAAAAGCAATTAGAGTGAGGAGAAAATATAAAGTAAGGAGAATTTCATTCCTTTGCTTACCATCAACCTTGCTCTGTCTTGATGTGTGTTTTGCAGTACACAGTTTGAAGAAAACAGTCACTAGTGGACAAGTTTACAAAACATTACAGTGCTGTGTCTATAACACATAATGGGTCAGATTATTTCATTAAGTGCTTGTATTACCACCACTATTTTATGTTTCATGGCGTATCTAAAGATTATTCCTTCTACCACATCATTAGTGTTTTTAATAAAAATGTTGTTATTTGCAATTCGGACTTATTCTGAAAAGACTGTGAACCTACAATGAACATCAAGTGCATCTGAATTAAATACAAAGAGAAATGATCAGATTATGGTCCTAAGTGACCAATATCAAGAGCTCTTGGACTCCATTATGTTCTAAAATAAATGCGACTTATCCAGTGTCTCCTTAATTTTATTTAAACCATTTAGCGAAAATAAAATGTAAGAACATAATAATCAATTATATTAAATTCTGAGAAGGGTTATCTGAAAGTGATCATCTTCTGTTGTGAAACAATTTAATGAATTTGACTTAAATTTGTATATTTTTTGAAGATATTTTGAATGACTGTATTTAAAACTGAATATGTATCTTGAAAACAGTTCTAAAGAGTTGTTTTGTGTTTGAATCACCAACATTTTGTTACTGCTTTTTCACATTTAGTTTTTCATTTCCTTTGTGGTGTATAACCCACTTCTTTTCCTAATTCCCAACAGACACAGGATAGATCTTACAATAACACCCAGGTGGAAGAAGTCTGACAGCCCTTGTTAACCTCTTACAGCAGGCATTGTAAAAGTTTCCTTCAATTCAAGATGCAACTTTCAAGTACATCTTTTTGAGGCTGTATTTCAGGGTCACTTTGACGCAGGAAACTTCCTTTCTGATGTCTTCCCTTTCAGAACTGTATTGATGTTCGTGCTGCCAGGCAGGCACACAACTGTAAGATACAAGCAAAGCTCTTAAGTCTTGGGTCTTTCCCTTGTAATAATGCCAAAGGAAGGACATGGAAAAAGAAAATACATTTCAGAGCAGGCTTTTGACTGGTTCAGCTTGGTGATATTTGTTATTTGGAAGTAAATGTAAATTCACTCCTGGTGTAATTGCAAATGAAAAAAGTCTGGTTTTAAAAAAACCACAATTAACAGCAAGTACAAAGCAGCCACAGTGTTCTTCAATGCTTAGAAAACCAAGGCATGCAGTGCAAAAAGGAATAAATTCTGGAGGTCATAAACCAGAATGTGTGCTCTCTGGACAGCAGCAACTCTGAAAGGCATCTAAGGGATACAGTGGACAAGCAATTTAACTGGGGTCTCCAGGACAATGCTCTGGCTAAAAGAACTGCGTGACCCTTAGGGATTAAATGACTCAGAAGAACAATTATCATGTGAATTTTCTTGTTAGAAATAAGCAAATTTGCTTGGAACTAGCATGACTCATATTTGAACACTGTCAACAACTATGATGCTGGGTGATATTTATTTAAAGAGGCTGGAAAAAAAAGAGCACGGAGAGATGTAAATATAGACATACATACAAAAGGAGTGGAGAAAATGCCTTATGGCAAGAACTTTCCTTGTTCAACCTGTCTGGCATATCAAGGAGATGACTGGGGAATATCCTGGTTACAGGACATAAGTATGGCTTGAAAATATGGGAGATGAAAGGGTACTGTAATCTCCTAGAGAAAGACATCATAAAAACAAAAAGCTGGAATTTGATTCTGGAATGATTTAGATGGGATGTATGGTAAAATTTTAGCAAGGCAAACCATTTTAGCAATTGACAGTCCCCATTCTTGAGGTCTTCAGTAACTACTAAATCCTTTCTTGCAAGGCAAAAAGTACCATACTCAGTACTGAGGAAGCTGGCTGAAACTCACTGACCTACCTCGGAGCTCTCACTGCCTTTCAAGACCTTGAGCTGCACACAGAAGGCAGATGATGGTCTGGCACAGTGTTTCCCCAGAGGGGGATCCTTTCAGACTGACAAGCCTTGTTACCTGTTCCCAACACCGTTTTACAGCACCTCCTTTTAGTGTTTTCAGCAAAGGACACTGTGAGTCCTCAAAATAAAGTGCTATGCTCCAGTGAGCTTCGAAGTAGATAAATTTTTTAGTGAGAAAAAACTTTTGTTGCTCCTAACAAGTAAAAAATCTCCAACCTACTTCTTGTCTGAATATTATAAACAGCTGTGGAAACTGCAAACAAAACTGTGATCAAGAGATCAAAAATACAGAAAGAACTGATTGCAAAAGAAAAACTTCTTGATAATAGCTACATCAATTGCAAAAGGTCTGGAGATGATACTGGGTTATGAATTATGTTGAAAGATGTTCCATTTGCATAGAAATAAACTACCTGCAAGAAAAAAACTTTATAACCGCCAGTCACTCATCATTTCATCAGCAGCAAGCTAAAAAATAGTTCTCCATGTATTATGGCTAGATGTCACTGCTTCTCTCTTAAAAAAAAAGCTTCATGGTACATCTTAAGTTTATGCAATAGACCGTATGTCAAAGAGTTTATTTTGAGAAACTTTAACCTTGATACTTCAAATGCTTACAAAGATTTTCAAGACTGACTTCTATATCTATTATTAAAAATATAATTTTCAAATATTTTTTCAAGTATTTTTGGGTGCTCTCTCCTTTCCTTTTTTCCCCCTAAGCATTTTACCCATTTCCACCAATTAATTTAGCACTGACACTTCAAATCACATTACTCTAGATGAAATGCTGCTCACTCTAGCATCTTCTACACTCCCACTCTTTCCCCAAACACAATTCACTTCTTATGTCTCATTTTTTGTTTTTGGCCATTTTTGCCTAATTTCAAGCACATTCAGATAAACACATGTACATCGATTGAATTTCTTGTCTGAATCTGCCTAGTGCCAGGAACCAATAGCATCAAAAAACAGCCTTTTTGTACCTTTATTTACTAAACAAAAGCTTGCCCCTATAGTATTTTACCCACTGTAGTATTATTGCTTGTAGGTATTAGCTGAGTCCTTGTAAGTTAAGTACTCTATGGTATTCACCCCTTATGATAAGGCATGCTTTCAAATACTACCATTATTCTCATGATTTTTCTATGAAGCCACTCAGATATTTTAAAATCTGCCTGAAAGGCATCTGCAGTGCTTTCCTCAATCTTATTGAGTATTTCCTAGTTTACTGTAATTGAACATCAGAGAAAGGATATTTACACACAGCATTAAGATGGCGATTATCTCCAAGACTCCCCACGTCTTTTTTAAAGCCATTCACCCCATGGAAACGATAAACTAATCCACAGAAATGTCTGAATTGTACTGATATCTACCTCAGGGAGGGGGAGGAACTGAAAACCCCAGGAACTGCTAGTCTGCATTTCTTTCCATTCTGCTCTGCATTGCAGCTATTCAGTATTAAGGAAGAAACTGTTCATTCCTTAAACCCGTTTTTAAAAATCGTGTGGCATGCTTTCGGTTCTGTGAAATGCAGTTAATGAACTGTGCACAATGATTTTCTGTTACATCTTGGCCTTCCCTATTATTTAATTGGCAATTAGTTCAACACACTGCACCGCATGCACTGCTAATGTTACCAAGTTACTGGGACAGAAAGTACTTTTTCAGAAAGGAGTAGAAGCAAAGAAAAAGGGTATATGAAATTCCATCACTGGAAAGGATGTTTGAAACCCCATCACTACCGGCCCTTGGCAAAGACTGAAGAAGGCTAGCAGACTGAAAAAAACCTGTCTCCATAGGGAGCATCCTGCCAAAGGTCAATGTGATGCTACATAAAAGAACAGAATAAAGGAGGCTTAAAAAGTGACTACAGCATTCTTCAGATTTCTTGGCTGTAATCCACTTACGAATCTTACAGTTTTTATTAATTTCCCCTCCTTTTAATGAAAACTGAAATACAACACAATCATTTATATGTGCAACGTTTTTAGCTTCAATATAACAAGTGGAAGATAAGGAAAGAAATTATGAATACATTGGCTGCTGCTGCTTTTTCTGCATGAATAAGACCATTATGGCTTTGGACTCAGACAAGTCAGCCTAAGTGAATCGCAGATTTTGAAAGTGTCTTGAGAAGCCACCTGATTCATCACTGTGCTACTACACCTTCTGGATAAGGTTATACAACATAAAAATAGAAACAATGCAGCACTGTAGAAGGAGTATGTTTTAGCTGTACAATTTTCTGTTTGCATTTAAATAATTTTTCTAGAAGGTTTTGTGGGATAAGAAATGTCATTTCAAGAGTTAAAATAGAAAGCAGATGATTTTAAGCACTATATGGACTCTTTTTTTCCTAGGTAGAGAATTACAGACAACAATCTGTCCCAATGTCTTGTAGCAGATAAAGAGTAAGTGATGTATATAACTATTGTGCATCCCTGCCGTGATGCAGCTGCTGCTTTTGTGTCACTAATGGACTCCTCTCTTGGCAGAGAAGGAATCTCCAGTCCTGTTTCAACAGGTGACAGGCAAAAATAAATTGCAAATACTTGAGCTGGCCTGTCAGGGAGCCAATTACCATTTCGGCTGACCAGAATCACTTGAAAAGAAAAGCAAGGAAGAGAAACATGACAGAAGAGACAGAAAAATGTCAGGAAAAAACAACAGAACTGGGCAAAAAGAAAAAGTGGATTCAATGCTGAAAATACAAGCAGTCTCAAAATAAAATTAGGGTAGTCTCCTAGCAGTCGTGCTGTTTTCCTTGCTTTCTTTTTCATTTGATGGGAGTAAATCCAAAGACCAGGCCCCTGTGGATCTTTTCTGGTATCTTAAAAAAACACACTTTGCCCCTGGCAAGCTTTTACAGTTCATTATTTCAGTGATTTGGGTTTTAATGGAGTGCTGCATCTTATTCAGCAGTAAGTACTGGCATGAACTTGAGAGACAGCATGGGTGGATGAAGGGGAGGAGACAGAGGGAAGGCTTTCTCATCCCTCCAATTATAAAACACTCCACAGCTTGTCCAGAGGAGGGAAGAGTACTGGCCTCAGGGACAAGGGTGCAAAGAAAAAACGGATAAACATGGTGATTTGGCTTAATAATATGCTTCCTACTATATCAAAGTGGATTAGATACAGTTCATTTCCTGCAAAGGTTTCCCAAGCTTTGCTTTACATTGCCTTGTGCCAAACGAGAGAGTTGTTTCCTGCTATCCCATACACATGGGTTTAGTAGAAGGATCCAGCTTTAGTATGAAGCTGGCTGCTGCATGGTCCTGATGGCAAGTCTCAGCATGTGACACCTCCTACTCTGAAGACTGCTCATAAATTGTCCCCCAGTACCTCAGCTGGGTGAACAATGACAGGTAGATGACAAAGATCTCTCTCACAGATGCAATTTTACCACATGTAACAGCTTAGAGGAAACCAACTTAGAGACTGTAGAATGAGTGGCAGTCCTAACACAATACCTACATGTTTCTTTCATTCAGAGTTTGCAGAAAGCATGCCAGTACACATGGTGTTGCTGGTTTTGTAATTCACAGTGTAAGGTGTTTGATTTGATTTAATTTATATGTAAAAAGGGAGAGAAGCATAATTGAAAATCACCAATTTACTGCCAGCTCTTATCTTCACGTTTGAATGGGTATAAAACACAATTCCTTTGGGAAAGGGAATGAGTGGTGTCACTGGAGGCTTGCCCGCACAAGGGTCAAATGATAGGAAGCTCAGGCAACGTACTCATCAGCTGCTGGGTCCGGTCCTTCACCCAGCATCCCACTCAGCTTCCTGCCTTTGCAGCCAACAGTAAATAATAGCAGATTTGTGGATTCATACACAGATACCTTCTATCAGGAAGGAGTGGATTATATCACCCAGATTACACAGAAGCAGGTCCTCAGGGAACTTTAAATGTTTGCAGCTCCTGACATGTCTGGTATCATGCTTTCCACCATGAAGAAACCTACTGGCTTTTTTCAAAATGTTTTATTAGAAATAAAATAAACTGCTCTCTATCAGATCTTAAAACACTTTTCAGAAGCTTCCCCTAAAACTTAATTTCAGGTACAAAGACAAGGTTGCATTGGCATTCTTATTCTCTAGCACAGAAACACAGGGCTGGCACTCATTGTCACAAAATGGGGGAAATAACAATGTCCAAAGGTGTGCTTCCATCTGCCTCTAGAACCACTGTGCAGGAACTTATTACTGGAATTAAAAAGAAGAGCTGGTACTGAACAATACTAAGTATCTTGGTAGTAAACTAGTATACTAAGTAAACCTGGTATACTACTAAGTACACTAAGTAGTAAACTAAACAGTAACAAAATTTCTAAATAAAAATAAATAATAAAGAAACTGAAAATGGTCTTAAAAGCATTATGTTCTTAGCATATGGCTGCAGGTTACATGGAAAGAAGACAAATATCTATTGTTTTTATAACTGTCTATACAGAATATTTGGTACAAATTGGAAAGTTGTTCAAATTCACATGTTTTCAGATGTGATAGAAGATTCTGTTTTATCAATGTATATCAAAGTTCAAAAGATTGTATTAATATTAATATCAAATAAACTATAATTATATCTTCTCCTAAACCTCAAAACTCATTTGACTGATAATGTTTACATTTATAAAATGTTGATCGGGGGCTTGAGGACTCAACAAACCTCACTGTGCCAAGTTTGCCATTAAGAAGCATAGGGCAAATTGCTCAGACAGACAGAGCTGGTCTGATTCCTGCCATGCTAAAAAACAGTGCTTACCACAGATTCTGGGAATGCCCTTGATAGAAGTAACTTCTGCTGTTCTTAAACTGTATCTATGTATTTTGCACTCCTCCGTAGGGTCACAACCCAGTTATGAGAATGGGCTGTGAGAAGCCTCCCCGAGGCCTCCACTCGTGCATGTGCTGACCCTGGTGTTGGGGACTATGCTGCATTGAGGCTCTTGCCAGAGAAATGCTGCACACACCTGTGCCCAGAGACCTGAACTTGCCTTGCTGACTTCAGTCCAGACTGGCAATTCAGACTGGCAATCCAGACTCCTGCCTGACTGCTGATTTCCATCACTGGACTCTTCTGCTCTTATTCAGTTATAAAGAGAGAGGTGTATGTCTGCATAAACGTAGGCGTACCTGAGTACGGTTTCAGTCATAAGAAATGGAAGGATTTGCATGTTTGCGTGCGTATGTGTGTATGAAAGGCAAGTGGGGAAGGCTGTGGCAGCAGGCTGAGTATGTGAACAGGGACAGTAACGAGGTGATGTGTGTGGGCAGAACAAATGGTACTGGTGTCACTGAGGACACTGGCCTTGCCTTGGCTCATGCAGTGCCTTCCCCTGCTGAGCAGCCTGCTCTTCCGGCCCCTGAGAAATTGCATCATCTCCTTCTGAAGGCAAACAAAGAGCTGAGTTTGCACACAACAGGAAAGAAACACAGAACAGGTAATTTTTGTAGAATGTAACGATTTGCATCAGATATGATGAGGTCACAGAAAGACATTTTGAATTTATTGTATCCAACAGCTCAAACAGCTTAGTACACTTAAGATGAAGACAACTGGCTAGCTTTCATATCAAGGAGACACTTCCATACTCTGCATGTCTGCAGGAAATAAAATGAAATTAAGAGTTTAAAACTTTCTCGTGCTCTCTGGAAGCAGCCAGCCAGAGGATTATTACTGTTCATTGCCAGCCAAACTTCAAGTTCCATTTGCAGAGCCAGAGAAGAACTCCAGGACGATCACTGAAGCATTATCCATGCTTTTGTAATCGAGTGGCAAGTTTCCTATGTCATAAAAGCAGCTGGAGACTGCTTATTTCCAAATGCCCTGATGCCAAACTTGTTTGTCCCAGTTTCAGAATGTTACAGCAAAACAAAGCCAATTTGCACACTTTATTTTCTAGTTTTCTGCTACACTTTCATCTTTACTAGCCTGTTTTGCACTACCAATTGTTAACAAGTGAAGATGATTTTTACCACAAAGGTAGTTGTTCAAAAGTTAGTTTTGGAGATATCCATTAACTAATTTTGTCTACTGCTAGTATGTAAGACATTCGGTGACACCTCTGCTTTTGAACTGCCTGTAAAAATCCATATATAATAGAAAAGGAAAAGCATATATACAATAAAAGAGATACATCAAAATTATTTGTGTTTTGCTTGTTTAATGCCAATCTTGCTTGTAAAAATTCCATCATTTTATTTGACCATGAAAGTGTTAAAAGCATTCTACCTTTACTCATCATAACACGCAGAATTATTCTTTTTTTTAAAGTTTTTAAAAAGTAAGGGAAAGCAACAGTGGTGAGAAAAGTCTGTCCTCTTTCAGCTGATGTTCTGCCAATACTTAATTGTCATTATTCTGCAAACATTGATAGACACTATCTACCAACTAATCTTACTGTTTCCATACACTGAGGAATTAGAATAATAACTGTACTTAATAAACAAATAATTTTAAACCACATATAAATATCTGTAGTACTTAGTTCAAGAAAAACATATGTATCCACTGAGAGATTCATTCAGGTGCAGATTCATTCAATGGTCCTGCCTCTTCTCATTTCCAAAGCTGAAGTCTTCTATGTGGCTTAGACCGAATGAAAATCTTCACACAGCTCTAGGCTGTATTTTTCTTTAAAGTGTTATGTCACTTTAAAAATCCTGCGACAGTTCCTATCTTTCCAGGAATATCTAAAAATTCAACAGTTGCGGTTCTGTATCTCAAGGTTCTTTGTATTATCACCGTATGTATCACCACCACCATTATGTTCGTTCTTTGACACCAAATCAGGCCTGAAGACATGGACAACTGCTTTCCAAGGAAAGTAACCACATTAACATGAACTTTTATTTAGTGCTGAGCTAGTAAAAAAAACCAACCTATTTTTGTAAAGATAACTGGTACACGGACTTTTAGTTCCCTCCTGAGCCTCTAATTTTTCCTTGTCTTTCAGCCCGTAATGAAGGATTTCCCCACATGCTTCCTTTTAAATGTCACAGAAAAGCAACTGCTTATTTTAAAAAAAGCACAATAAAAAGGTCTGTCTCTATAATTTAAAATAAAATGCCATCATGGGACTAAATTTGAACTCTATCCACTTCATGATGTGTACAAGGTCACATAACTCCCCAAAGACAAATTGCCTTAGGACAGATACATCTTTTGTCAGTGAAAGGAAAGACTCACACAAACCCACAAACTGTCTCTCAAAACTAAACTGTCTTTTTTGCAGCAATAAATTAACATTCAGTTCAGGAGATCATCTGTGTTACAAATGCCAAAACAAACCCAAACTAAATAAGGAGACACTAGTGATGGAAGCTAGATCCTACAATCTGCTTTGTTCTGGTCTCTGGCAATTAGAGAGAAGAAGTATTTCATAGCCTACAAGCTCCAGGGTAAAGTAACTGGACTTACCCTGTAATAGCTGCCAAGCTCTGACTGGTCTGTGCCCTCCTCAAATACTTAACTTCCAAGAGACCAGTTCTCACTGTTCTGCCAGGAACGGATTGCAGCAATTCAGAGCCAATGAACGGTGTTGTCATGAAAGGACATCTTCTATAGGAAGAAAATCCAGGAGGCTGCCTGTCTCCAAGAGGGGACAGAAAATGCCTTAAAACACCTGTTGTGGTATAACCTGCTTCTTTTCAGTTCACTTCTTTGCTGTGAAAGTACATCAGACATGACAGTGATAGTGCTTTTGCTGGAGCTTAAGGCAAGGATAATCAGGCATTTCCAGCAAAGTTCACACTTTCCAGCTCACTGAGTTGTTCAGTGATGGCAAAAGTCTGCCTATGCTCTTCTACTGGGGTTTGGTGGGCTTGTAGGCTATCTTAGCAATGCTTTTTACAAGCAGATTTTGCTTTTAAAGGGTAAAATTATGAAATGTGCTAGACAGTACTAGAAACAGAAGTCCTGAGTGGGTTAAAAATAGTAGAGGAAACACTGATGGCAGTTCCACCATAATCCCTTTCTAATGTCTTCTGAAGAAAAGACAACTGGCAAAGCATCTCATCTGCTGTAGTCAGCAACATCAGACAATTGCAATGGAGTTTCCTAGGATGGGACTCTTTTCCATTTACATGGTATAGACTAAGCTTTTACTGTAAATGGTATCAAATTTCACTATGTAACTAGCTGAAAACACCTCAAATACTTCACTGCCTCAGCTTTATAATCTTACAGCTATTCACATTTGGAGGTTTATTCCATTTTATTATCATTGGCACAGTTACACAAAATTGGCACCTTACAGTGATCCTTAGGCATAATCACTTAGACTGAATCTGGAAACTGAGTCATGGCTAAAAATTGATTTGAATAGAGCTTTATTCATTTAAGCTGGGGGATGAACAGTTCCAGAAGTGGAGCATGGAGTCCACTTCTTTGATTACTTTGATTTTCAGTAACTGCATTGCTGTAATTTCTCAGCAATATCCAACAGTTCCTTCATGTGTTCCTGTAAATAATTTTAGTAAAAACAGTAATTTCAGTAGAGTGTAACTGCTGGGCAATTACCTCTTTTACGGAGAGACATTTGCAAATGTTTGAGAGAAATGAGACTGAAGACTAGCAAAAGGTATTTCAATAATTAACTATTATAAAATAGAAATTTCCTTAAGGGTCTGTGTGAAAAAAAAGTAATATACACTATATGAACAAACTGTAGAGCACAGAACATTATTTAAGTGGCATAAGCTCTCTATTAAACCCCTTTTACTTCTTGCTGAAGAAGCTTAAAGGTAAAGGGACAAACTGCAAGTCTCATGGCTTCTCCTAAAGCTCTGGAAGGATGTGCACTTACTACTGAAGACAGCCTGATTTCTTATAAGGCAATATAGAATGCAATTTTTCTTGATACTGATTAAGCCACCAGGGAGGTGCTAAACTCCTTTTATTTCCACCAAATGGCAACTTCCAGGGATGCTCATAACCTGACATTTCATTCCAATGAGTCTCAGTAGTAGTTACAGTTGTTCAGCACCTATCAAAGTTAAGTCCTTTGTCACTCTAAAGTAATTGTTTGGTTTCATTTTAACATGTACCTGGACATAATGTGAGATTTTCATCAATTAATGAAAATACTTATTAAATGCTATAATAAATGATACTTGTAAGGAATACATTCAACTGACCTAACAGATTAAAGGTTAAGACAATTTTAAAGAGGCTATCTTTGCTGGTAAGTCTGGTGGTTTAATTCTTCCTTAGAACTAACATTTATTTGTAAATTAAAAAAAAAAATTATATCTCTTTTTTTGGGGAAAAAATCTACCAATTTTCATAAGTAATGAATAAGCACCTTATCTCCATCACGTGCCTAGAAACCCAGCATCTTTCTTCTGCTGCTCTTCTATTTGTAGACAACAGCATCATCCTGGCAACAGTGAGACAAAACCCATTTACTGCTGATTAAGTTAAGCCAGCTTGCCTCTGCACTGCAGAGAAGCTGCCTCCATGTAAGGTGCTAAGGTTTACAAATTTTGTTGACATGAACAACAGAATGTGACACTGAAAAGAAGACTGACAGAACTAGAAATTTCTACAGTGAATACGTAGAAGATATTTTGTCCTTGGTGTGGAGGATGGCTGTATTCTCTCAGTTAGATATTATAGTACTAATACTTGCGATGCACCAACCTGTTCAGATCTGGACTATTTTAGGTAGATGAATACTTGGTAAGATTTCCTAGCAAAACTTGCTTTGTTGCGGTTTGTTTGGTTTTTTTTTCCAATTTAATACATTTAATCTTACATATCTTATGAAATATAATATCTCATGAAATTGAGACAGAAATACAAACTAAATGACATTAAATCACAGGTGTTTTGGTTCTCTGGTTGGTAGTGCAGTCATACATCTAACATAATTACATAATAAACATATATTAGTATATTTGAAGACAAACACATTTTAAAAACTTGCTCTTTGAGGATTTTTCCCCAGGTGATATTAGGATTAGTGATGGAATGTTCTTTTCTGCGATGCTGGAATTGGGAATACGAGTGGGCTTGAGTGTTGTTACAAGTGACACTTTTTACCAGTAAGGACATTTAGGTTATATTTTGCTTCGATTCTTTTTCTTTGTCAACAGATCTCTTCAACAAATTTTTAGTGTTAAGAAAATTTATTCTAACAGCACTGACAGAGATAGTAACACTAAAAATTTGATAAATAATTTAGAAACTTACCTACATTGCTACAGGGTCCTAATTTGTGGAGTTTAGACCTAAAGTTCTCTTAGTCAGGGAGTGTCTGTTCTGCTTCATTAGAAAATGTACAGGACACCGGTTATCACTATAATTGTGCTATAAACAATCAGCACAAGCCCCAAGATTTGCTACAGAAGCTGTAATATCCTATAGTTTATAGTAGCTATTTGCCTGCCATACAGACTCAGTGGAAAAGCAGCACTACGTTAAAATACCTATTCAAGAAGAGCATTTATGGTTTGGAAATTTAATTAATAACAGCTAATGCTTTTAAACACACTTCTTTTTTTTTTAAACAACCTAATCAAGTTAATGCTTGGGAAATCACATTTTAATGGGTGATTTTTGAAATGCATACCTTTTATGGTTGCATAATCTAGAAGCAAAGGCTAACACTCTGAAGCACATCCTGAAGCCCTGTTATTACAAACTTAAGAGCAGAGTCATTCAAGACAGTGTCAATAGTTGGAGGATAGAGATCTCCTGACTTTGAAAACAGGTCAGCCTACCTAAGATCTAAATGCCTTACTGGGTGCTTGATTGTCTTCTTTCACTTGCCCCCTTCTAAGAGTGGCAAAGAAGACTATACACCTAGCTCATGCAACTCACTTGGATGGACAAAGTTAGGTGTGACGAGCCTGGTCCCTGGATCTTAACATTTTGATATATTAAAAAAATGATAGGATCTGTATCTTCTATCCCTTTTAGGAGCAAACCTGCAAAGAGTAAGACAAAGTGCATATAAAGAGCACATTTTTGAAAACATTTCTGATTTACTGACAGGGTCTGGTTTCCAGTTTTATCTTCTCTGATACATACCGTATCTGTCTCTACACGGTCTCAGTTATGGTTCCCCTCAGAAAAGAATATGGCATTCAACAAAACAATGAAGCTGAAAAATGGAAATAAATACATGATTTCTCACTTTGCAGAACTGGCCTCTTCATATATATTTAAGAAAGATTGTGTCTCAGGGGAAAATAAAAATAAAGCACCATAATTTCTGTGGGAGAGGCTACTTTCAGGTTTTTTACATGAAAAGCCCTACTAAAATCCAATATGCTCAGTTCTGCTGATAGTAGAAAGACCCAACAACAGTAAAATACTGAGAGAAGAATTCAGCATTTAACAGCTCTCATGTACATCTCCAACAGGAAAGAGAAACCTCACAAATTGCTGAAATTATTTTTGAAAATGAATGCATTTAAAAACTAGTCACTCCTTCTAATTGATATAATACATCTAAAGGGCAGCTGAATACCAGACAGTTGTTACTGCCATGAAATTTTCATCTAGTAAGTGCGACAACTAACATCCTAACTGCATTTGTCTCATGCTAATGCTGAGTATCAAGAGACCAAACTGAGAACAACCCATTAAAAACCTGAAGAGAAATTTAATATAGGAATAACAGTTTGCAGCCAGATGAGATTTAAGACTTCTCTTACCTCAAGTAGAAGGATACATGGTTTCAGCTTCTGTTGTCAACACTACAGATAAACATGATTCATCCCTAATAAGCACTGCAGGAAGTCAACTATGCAATCTTAATGATCCTAGACTCTTCTGCTAAAGTATACAGTTTGTAATTTCAAGCAGATTCCAGAATTCTATGTCAATTAGGATACCATGCAGAGCAACAAAAAAGGCAACGCCAGCTGCAGGCAGTCATTGAATCTTATTGTCAATGCAGCAGTAAAAGAAATACTGTTCTATCAAAATGAAAACCATAAAACAAAGATAAGATGAATTGGGTCAGGACGTAAAGCGATCCCAAATTGCCACCTTCAAATGGCTGAGTATTAAAGATCTTTGGGTAACTTACAAGTCAGCAGATTGGGAGTTGTCTAACTGGATGCCACCACCGGATGTCACTGGTGCATCCACGTCAAGCCACTGCACGTGCATTTATCAGGCTGCACAGGTTGGAAATGGCAGTACTGGGAGTTCCAAATACTGTCACCGTAACACTTTTCTTTAAGTTGCTTTTCACTTTTATCATCTCTCCAATTTACTCCAGAAGCTGAAATTACTCAGTAAGCCTCAATAATACTTGAAGTGAAGGAAGAAAATATAATTATAGCTAGCAACCGTACTGCTGCAATTATCCTAGTCCTAACATCATGTTTTGTTTTTCTTTAAAGTAGGTATAGCAGGCCTTCTGGAATATCATCTGTTGTACTTAATCTTCTGTCTGCTCAAGATAGAATTGAAAATGTCCTTATTGTGTCCCAGCATCTTCATGTTCTATCACACCATGAATTTTACTGTCCAGGTAAAATGTGATACACGCTTACCACAAATCTAAACAGCAGCTTTTTGCAGTAAATTGGTCCCAACAGCTGAAGCTGGAAACCACCAAACTTTATGCACCTACTGTTACCTTGCTCTGGAATTCAGTCATGATACAAGCTTCCTTTCAGCTAAAATGATACCGCTATAATGAAAACAGCATTTTTGCTCTCCTCATTATTTACTGTAGTCCAATAGCAAATCTAGAAAGAAGGGAAATAAACAGCCTAATCATGTAAGTGTTGTATTAAAGCATCCTCCTCTGCTGATTGGCTCTGTGAAGGAAGCAAACCCAGAAACTCACAAAGCAATGGATACTGGAGACCTAGATGCAGCCTCTACCCACAGCTAACAGGGCGCTTCCCTGGAAAACAGTTTCCTCCAAGAATCTCTTTTTGTAGATTAATAAGCAGAAAATAAGGGAAACAAAGTGTAGGCATAATGTGTTGGTTTTGACAATGGAACAAGGCTACCAGAGGAAACCCTCAGATATTTTGCTGTGCAGCAGATCCATAAAGGTGAGGAAAGGGGGCACAACATTGAGATGATGAATGTTGAAGATAGAACACTCTTCAAGGCAGTAAGATCGAAGCTATCTGTAAAGAATTACAGGGAGATCATGATACCAAGTTACTGAAGGTAAAATGGTAAAATAGCAGATGAAATTCAGTTCTAATAATAAGAAGTGATGAACACTGGGAAAAGTAACTGCATATACAGAAAAACAGGGTCTAAATGAGCCATTACCACTCAGCCTCCCCCGCATTTTACCATGAGTAAAGTCTCCAAAAATATCAATCCAGTTCTCAGCAGCAGTCAAAAGGAACTAGACTTGGGAATACTACTGGTCCAGTTGTAGCTATGATGAGTTCTATATAAAGGCAATGGAATTTTGCAACCAGAGGTATCTCACATGGGTGGAAAAAACTAAAAAGCCTTCAGACTTTCTGACTCTTCTCTGGCTCTTCACAGTAGCAGCAGCCTTCAAAGCTTACTACAAGCTGAGAACAGTAATTTTGAGTTCAACGTAACTATGTCATACAGTTACACCATGTTGAGCAGAAGGGTAACTCTAATGCTAACTCTAATGGGTAGCTTTAAATGAGCTCTCCAAATACCCTTCGTGAACTTGCTTTGATGGAGAAAGAAGCCTCACACTGTCAAATATCCACAGATGTCACATACAGCCTTCCAGGTGAAACCATACAGAAAAAATCATTTAAGAATAGTAATCCACATGGAAAAATGATCCTACCTCATGTATTTTTCATCTGCTCCTACTACTCAAGCAATCCCTCAGCTTTACTGAGCTCCTGCATAGGAACAGCCTCTCCTCATACAACCATACGCTGCCACTGGAACCAGCTCATGCCAGGGCAGCAAACTAACACTTGGTGACCATCTGCTCAAGCTGCAAACAGAAGTGCTGCTCCGACAAGAACCATGCAAACTCCTGTATCTGCACGGCCGCCCATACATTTAATACAATGTACCAAATGCCCTTATCACAGGTGTCTATGTGACTAACACTGAACAACCATTTTGACAAGAACAAACTATTTTCTTCTCAAATCAGTGGAGCTAAACCAGTATGAGCATTCTTGCTGATCAGCAACCGGGAAAAAATATTTTAACAAGGATATATATTAGTGCCTTGCTATTCCCAGGAACTAGAGAAAACGTGGCATATTACATGCAGGCATTCTCTCCCTACATCTAGTTCACACTCTTTTGGGTGTCTGTCTTTCAGATGGACAATAAGCTACAACCTAAGTGAAATTCAGCATGCACATATAAAGAGATATTATTCAGACTACAGTGAGACATTAGATTCTGCTTCTTCATTTAGAAAACAGTCACTTCAATTTCTATGAGCTTTGCGTTCTTTTGAATTTATCTGCTTTCTACCCCCTCCAGCCCATGCAGGAAACAGCTATCTTTCCTTGCAGCCATGGCAAGGTCGCTTGCTGCAAACTGGGAAGAGAAAATTGGCTGCAATTACTGGATGTGAGCACAAGTACTCATTCTCCTCACTTGAGAAACTGAGCTATTGCTATCAATTACATGTATTTAGCTTTTCCCTGGCAAGCATAAATGCTTGCACACAGTAATTACAGCTGCTCTGATGTCCCCAGAAGGAAGAAGGGGAAGTAAAATATATGATAATAATTTGTTTTTATAGCTTTCCAGTTAAGTTCTATGCTTTTAATTACATAATGTTACAATTAATAATTTAAAACATATTTTCATTTTTTTTAAACAGTGTTCTCTAGTGTTTTGTAAACTTAGGCCACAAAATACTCAAGCTTTGTAAAAGCTTCTCAAAATCTACTGCATTGCTTGTGTGCTCAGAATAAATAACTTGAGACTCATGGTTAAGCATCCTAACTGATTTGACTGACTATTTTTCATATATATGTATTATGTCTAAGAAATTGACCACTATAATTAATAAAAACGCAGTAAAATATATTATTTTATGCCACACACGTTTAGTAGTTAAGGCACAACTGAAATTTACTTACTAAGAGGTATTTCTCTGTACTAATTCTTTACGCACAGACTAGGAACCACAGCATTTTTATATTCCTTATGTATGCTATATTCTTTTGCAGTCATTGATGCTACATGTTTAGTAACAGTAAGTTAATTATTAGGAATTGAACACAGTATGCAGTGGTATTGGTTTTTGTGGAAAAAAACAGCAAAGAAATTAAGTTATTTAGGTATGTTATGAGAGAAAGCAGCAATTATTCTTTTAAAAATTAAATCTTCAATGGAATGGTAACTCAAAACTGCATATAAATTCTTGTATTTGTTAAGTGTGATATACCAGGGAAGATTAGTTGGGCTCATTAGCAGGTAACCATCCCTCCAAATTCTGCTGAAGTTCTTTGAGGGAGCCAAGAAGAAAATCAACTTATTGCTCATTAACAGTGAAAAAACCCAAACCTGGTAAGTGTTACTAGGAAAGAAAGAGAAACCTCACCAGAAAATGTCATGATGCCATCCTAGAGATGCTGACTGACACCCCAGCTTTGGTGCTTCAAACAGTTCTGGGATTTTCATTCTCCTCCACTCCAAAACACTGTAGGAGGAAGCGTACCAGTGACAGACCCTGCACTGACCCCAGAAGCAGTGAGGAGGAACCAGCACCCAGGACCTCATGCCCACACCTCATGCCACCTGCACTTCAGGTGTTCTACTTCTGCCCAGCTCTAGTGCAGTAGCACAACTGAACCCTGGCAGTGTCCCTCAGCCTAGGACTCAGCTGCCGGTGGGGCCAGACTCAGCTTAGCACAGCCCAGCTGTGCAACCGCTGCTCCAGTTTATTCATGAAGAGTGATAGGAAAGTGTAAAATACCACATTACCTACAGTTATGTGAGGTGAGAGAAGTGCAGAAAGCAGTGTAATTGTTGAGAAGGTAAAATACAGCAGCATGGAAATTCATGAGAAAAAAATAATGGTTTAGAACTGCCAGGTTTTAAAGGTTTAAAACCCCCAAGGTTTAAAACCCCAAGATTAAAAAACAGGACTTGGGAGATGGCAACTCAGGAACACTGAAGATAATAAATCATCATTTCCCCACGTGGCAGATGCCCATTGTGGAACATCAGGACACATGAAACATCTTTTTGAGAGTGGTATTTGGTAGCTTTTTAGTTCTATCTATTGCATACATTAACCAATAAATTAGCCTTTGTATTCCCAAACTGCATATATCCTGCTTGCAGAATCTCTTGAAGAACATGCAATGAGTCCCAAAGAGAGTATTCATTTAAAATAAAGATGCATGTGAAGCACAAGTTTCACATCAGTTTCCTCAAAAGAAATTCAGTTTGTGTACTGCCTGTGCCTTTACAGGAAAAAAGGCAAATCTGGCGATTGCTATCAAAGCTCACTCCACAGTAGGCATGTGTACCATGGATCTCACTACTGATTATGTAAGGATGCCAAGTTTCTTTGAATTAATTCAAAAGCAATTACATAACCAAGCAATACAGAAATCTCTAAAACACAATTAAGCCCAAAGATGGCAGCTGTGATTTGGGAATTCCCAAAGTATCAAATTTCTGGGGACAGACAGAATATTGTAGGAGTATATTATGCAAACTTTTCCCTTTTTTTGATACTCTTCCTTCCTTATATGTTATTTGAAAGTCCCGGAGAGAAAATACTAGGCCAGATAGATAGACTATTTTAAAATCTTATGTAATTCCTGTTTCCACACAATTTTGATAGTATGTATTCCGTTTACAAACCACTAAATCTTATACATATGCCCCTTTGCATCCAAAAGAAATAAGCAGTCTTTTTTTGTTTTCCTTTTGTTTTCCTATTACAATGTACGAGCTTTTTCAGAGGTGGCTTCTTTGACTTTACTTTGCTTGTCATGTCAAACTGTTGCTTCAGCCAGATGAATGACTCTGCTCAAGTACTACATAGAAGTTAGGTGATATTATATATATATGCTATAAAACTTCTTTATACACAGTAAGACACTCAAATGTCAGTGTCAAGACAAGCCAGGGTAACCAGGCCTCTTAGTGTAGCCACAATCACACTGGAATACATCTCTTCCCCACAAACTCAAAGGACTACATAACACAGACAATTTCCTTTCAAGACAGAGTATCTTTGTACTCTCTCCTGTTCACTCCGTACTAAAATGACAAAACAAACTGAACATAATCCACACTTGTGTATTCACCATAAGCTTAAACTTCTAGCATCATGATCAAATGCTGGCTGTGCGGGACACTGTCCCCTCCCAAGAACTCAGTCCTGTGATTACACAAGCTCCCTGGCAAAGGGAGAATCAAGCTGGGAACAACAGGGTCACAGCTTCAGGCCATTCCCTCAGGTCCTGTCACTGGTCACCACAGAGCAGAGATGAGTGTCTGCCCCTCCTCTTTGCCTCACAAAGAAGCTGTAGACTGCAATGAGGCCTCCCCTCAGTCTCCTCTTCTCCAGGCTGAACAGATCAAGTGACCACAGCCACTTCTTGTATGGCTTCCCCTGAAGACTCTTTACCATCTTTGTAGCTTTCCTTTGGTGCTTTTTAATCGCTTAATATTTTTCTTATACTGTGGCTCCCAAAACTACACAAAATATTCAAGGTGAGGTTGTCCCAGTGCTGAGCAGAGGACAATCCCCTCCCTTGCCTGACTGGCGATGCTGTGCCTGATGCACCCCAGGACACCGGGGGCCCTCCTGGCTGCCAGGGCACTGCTGACTCAAATTCAACTTTCCCCAGGTCCCTTTCCACAGTGCTGCTTTTCAGCATCTCCTTCCCCAGTCTTTACATCGTTGCCTCATCCCAGGTGCAGAATCTGGCACTTGTCTTAGTTAAACTTCATACAACTGGTGATTGTCCAGCTCTCTAATTTGTCGAGGTCTCTCTGCAGGACCTCTCTGCCTCTGACGGAATCAACAGGTCCTCACAATTTAGTGTCATCAGCAAACCTACTTAATATACCTTTTATTCAAGTTATTTATGAAGATATTGAAGAGCACTGGCCCTAATAAAATGGAGCCCTGTGGAATGCCACTGATGAGCAGCCACCAGCCTGACGTCACTCCATTCACCTGTAACCTTTTGCACCCAAACCGTGAGCCAGTTGCTCACCCATCCCAGTATATGTCTGTCCAGCTGAGTGCTGGACATCTTATCCAGAAGGATCCTGTGAGAGACAGTATCAAAAGCTTTACTGAAATCCAAAAAGATGACATCAGCTGGCTTCCCTTGGTCAACTAGGCGGGGATAATTGGACAACTTAGTTAAGTTCCGTAACATTTTTTAATTCCCCAAAGTTTTAACATCAAGCATCTGCATAGGTAACTCTTAGAGCAATTTCTAACCCATCCAGGCTGCAATTTTGGGAAAAATATACTGATGCATTATATAACTTGAGATCAGAGAGGAAAACAACCTCATCCAAACATCTACTTGCAGACAATCATTTGACACTCTTCAGTTTGGGGAGGCAGCCCCACTGGACTCCAGCCTAGGGAACTGACGTAGTCTAAAGCATGGAAGATCTGCAAAGAGCCTGAAGCACTCAGAACACACACAGACAGGCCCAAGGTCTGGCCTCACTGCACTGCCAGCTTCCTGAGGTGCACTGCTGTGCCATGTTGTGATGTGTGGTGTAGGCATGGCCTAAATACTAAATGTCTGAGCACTAACTAATATTTATAGAAAACAGATGGGTTGGAGGAGATTCCAAATGCCTGAAGCTCTTTTTTGCCCTCATCCTGCTCCTGCATGGAGTATCTGGCAGCTGTACTCTAAGTGTTTTAATTTGTTTTGAATTAAACTTCTCTCTGCTCGTGCTACCCATTTCTTTTTTCATAATCTGCTTGTGACCCTCTCTGCACATGTGGCTGTTTTAATTATGAATCTGCTTGAGCAGGGCAACCCTGTGTTTGGCCTATCACAATATTTACCTGTGAGTCCAGGGAGATTTTTTTAAGCAGGACTTTCAATGCTAGATTAATCTGTTACCTTGTTCTACACTACAGCTTGCTACAGAAATCCTCTTAAAGATCTTTAAAAAATTTTTTTTACCCATGGTTTAAAATATAATAAAGAGGCTTATCTGTTAATATGACCTTTGAATTTAGCTGATAAAGTTAAAAACACTTCTGCAAACTGCTCCGGTTTGTGTAACAAAATAATTCAACCCCTAATAATTGTATGCCTACATCTCATGAGAATTGTGTAGCTCTTTGAGCTCCTTTAAAAAAAGTCGAACCAATCTGAACACATTTCATTAAAATCAGAAAACATTTCATTAAAAATTAAGAAAGAAAATGAAGGCAAAATCTTTAAATGACTCAAGTATGTGTTACGCATATGTGAGAACTTGTAGTATACACACACGCTGAAGTACAACAAATCTAGATGACGTAAAATAAAAAAAGACTGACTTGCCTATTCTCTGATCTGATTATCACTCATTTATTTTTTAAATCTGATAAGTATCTTAGTTTGATTCAATGTAATAAATGAGTATTTCTATTAATGTTTAATAAGGCATAAAAGTTACCACGAAAAAGCCTTTCTGACCACTGCAATTTCTGGTTACTAGAACTAATACTAAAATTAAATTATTTAAAGGTAATTGCATGCCACTGAAGTACTGAAATTAATTTTCAATTTTTTCCTGTGGTATTATTTTAAACTGAAATCCAGACTAAGATCCATCTGTATGCTATGACTTACTTCCCAATGTCCATTACAACTCCTTCAAGACCCTCTAGTCCAGTTGTTTCTTCCCCTGATTCAAAAACTCAAGTTGAACCACCTTCTCCTCATATTCTTAACCTTTTATTCTAAGCAAATGTTAACAACAAGTAGCTCAAAGCTGAAAAGGAATTAAATTTATTTTTTATTAGCCTTTTACGGGCTTCACCTGCTTGTACCAAATACGATGTTTGCCACTGCAGCCACGGCACAGTGCATTACTGCTGTGTTTGGCTACACCAGCAGTCCTGATAGCCTGAGAAACCTTCTTGATGGCCCATCTCATTGCCAAGGGACTCGGATGAAGAGAAGATTCGGAAACCTGACAGAAAAACAGTCAAGAGGTTTCCTGCTGTCTGGTTTCCTGTCCCACTCTCATTTTATGCATCTCCAGCTAAGGAGGCCACTATACTTGATTCAACTCTATATAAATCTGAAACTGATTTACATACTGAAGAAGGCTGAGCAGCAAAATAAAGATTTTTATAAGAAACTGGCTAGCCTCACTAAACAAACAGTCCAATCAGAGGATGACTTTCCTGAGTTTAATGACTGAATTGCAATGGAGTTTGAATAAGCCAGACACCAGGAAAGAACATCATTGTATTGATGTTGGACAGAAATCCTCAGAAGGTTGAAAAAGGTCCAGCAAATTGAAATGCAGTAAAAAAAAAAAAAAANCTGTGCCATTTCAGTACAAACAAGATGGCCTGACTTGCTCAGTTCTGAATGAATGAGACAAGAGCTACTTTAAGACTGTCTTAGACTTCAGCCGCTGGAGGAATCTTTAGCCCACAGGGTTTTAATTCTTCTCTGGCTCAGAGGCCAGAGGGCACTTTCTGGTGCCATCTGCTCTGGACTCCAGAACTGCGACAAAGCAAAATACCACAGAGCAGGCTCCACCAGACAGGATTTTTGCCTGCTCATCACTAAAGGTGCTTGATGAGCTTTCAGAGCCCCAATAACATCAGGTAGGTTCACATATGCCTCCTCATTGGTACATGCCTGATATCACCAGTGAACCTGGATAGAAAAATCTGTACAATATGCATCCCATGAGGTGGCTTAATGATTTTTACTCAGATTAAACCTGACAAATATTCCAGTTGACCCCACTGTCTTGAAGACATTCTGTTGATCTCTGATTATCATGGTGCATTACACCATGTGCTCTCCCATCAACCTTGTTCCAGGAGCGCAACGAGCAAAAGCCAGACTTGTCCCTGCTTGTGCTTTAGAATAAATGACTTCATGAGGCCTAAGAGCTGTAGGAATGAAATGCAAGGGCAAGAAGATGTGCTAGTTTCATACTGATATAATCTAAAGGACTCCAGCAGAGTTACTTCTGGTCTGGACAAATAAAAGTGGCACTGAAAGATTCCTTACAACTTCTCTTAACAGAAATCTTAAAAGATATGCTGTCCCTAGCAAATTCTGTTGTAAGCTCCCTTGCACCTATAGAATAGTTGGGACAGAAGGACAATAAAAGGACTTTAAAAAAAGTCTTAGTCACCAAACTTGCTGTGCTGCACTAAACTGCACTAAAACCAATCATCTGTAAGAGCACATTCAAACTGTGTGGGTACTGCATCTCAGTACAGCAAAGCCGGAGGGCAATGACACTATGTCTGAGAGACAAGGCAGGAAACTTGGTTTGGTGCCTAGGCACGCTCCCTTTCCATGTCTCTGATTTAATGCACAGTGGTGGGAAAAAACAGAAGAGAAGCAGCAAAATTTCCACTCCTGGGCATATGATACAAAGTAACTTAATGTGCACAAGCACATTAGAACAGGGATGGTGTCTAGAAACCAGACGTCACAGATAACTCTTCAGAGAAGTGTTTAATTCCGGGATTAGTTTTAGAAAACTAAATTGGCTTTTCATAGAATGAAATCTATACCCATAAAACAAGGGGGATTCTTGAACAACCTTCCAAAGAAGGAGCAAACAACTGGTCTTAAAAATTGAGATCTTTTTGAAAGAAGTTAAAGAACAGAATGCTTTCCTTATTCTACAGTCCTGTACTTTTAAATAAAACTATTATTAATAAAGCACTAGTAAACACCATGTTCAAAAAATTAATTCAGAAGTAAACAAGTAACAATTTGAATACAGTAGGAATTTACGTTTCTGGATTTTGATTACCATAAACTCTTACTTAGGCATCCGCTGTTTTCCAGATCACTGTGTCAGGCTCGATCCTTACCTCCTATTCGAGTAAGTACATGGAGGTGTTCAGCTTCAGTTTAAGACCAGCTTGCCATGCATCAAAGGTTTGAGAGGCCTAAGGAAATTATTCATGTCTTAGTGAAAAGTAATGCCATCATTTTCCAAATAATCATAATGAAAGATTAACCATGAGAATCTAACTGTGCCTTCCTGCAGTAAAACTGGCAGATGGGGCACAAGAGGACACATGCAAACCTACAAGGTTCACCTCTGGATCCTTTTTGTAGAGAATTGTGGTGTGGGGGGATCAGTCCAGGAAGTAACCAAATGGGTACAGAAATGTTCTACATTTCAGAGCTATAGATTGACATGGACTTATGCTTTAAGTCTTTCCTCTTTGCTCCTGCTTCTCCATCCTGGCTGCACAGCCCACAGGCAGCCATAGGACACACTTCTAGCAAATGTTAGTAAGGGGTAGACAGAAATGATATCTAAAAAAAATTCCTACAAAATTTAGAATAATCAAGATTATCTATTGATTAAAAAAATAGAGTGGTATAAACATCTTTACTTCCAGCTGAGTATTTTGGGTCACTTTCTCAATATACTTGGGCAATGTAAGTATGTGGACACAGTCAATCTAGTGGAACATCTTCTAAGGAAGTAATTTATCTTAATGATAGCAAGCATGCAGGACAACCTAATATAACATTAGAAAATTTAGCTAGATGATTTAATTGGCCACTGCAAAGTAGTTAAGTAATGGCTCACGAGAATGAATTGTTAATTAATTGATTTACAGCTATTCTTCTTCCATTAGTAGCAAATTTTGGGCTAAAAACATAACAATATCTGCAGTTAACCATTTCTTGGACAAGACAACAAAAGAAATTTTTCAGTGGTTTTATTGCTGGTCCCCTTGGACAAAATACCTAATTTTCATTTCAACATCTTAACTTTTTTAAACAATTATAGCCAGATAATTTAAAATCTAAACATCATTTTAAAATGAAGTGCTGGAAAAGATAATGTCTAAGCATAGGGCATAAATCACATCCTGCACTCTTTCTGGGGAGAGAAAGAAGAGAATTGCTTGCTGAATATGAAATCAACCAAAGTTCTATTAACTATACATCAAAAGAAATTAAAAGAGCAAAAATTGAGATTCTCATGGTATAAAGCCTTAAATATGTTCAGCATTTAGTTCTCAGCCTCATCATAAATAACTTATAAAAATCAACTGAGTGCATTTTAAGTAGACTGATCTACATTGCATGAATGCTGTATATATTAAGAATATTGTCTAAAAAAATTAGCAGGAAAAACCTTAAAGCTACTCTTAAAGTTTTAATTTATCCCAAGCTATCAAAATATGAATAATTTTAAAATTAACCAATTGTTATCTAACTTGAGCCGTTTCCAAACTGTCGAAGAAAAAACATTAATCCATTTCTATTTTTTAGTCCATTTTTACCTCTTATAATACATATGAACCAACGAGAAAATCCTACTGGAATACAGGGAAAGGATTTAGATGAGGCAATTTGCTTCACACTTTCTTACAGAGTTTGCCTGTAAGATATTCACTTTAAAACATGTTTGTGACTCTACACCACACCACTCTCAACCTCAGCTGTTGAGAGTTTCTAGTTGTATTTTGATGGACCATAGATCAAACAAACACAACTTGAAGATGAATTTTGGCTTTATTCACTCAAAAGTCATACCCAAGCATGTCATATGGTTAGATAATGAAGAGGAAATTGACCTTATAATCTTTCAGGTCCTCTGGCTATTCCAGACCCTAGTGGCATTCCCAGAGTCCTCACTCCAGTGACAGAGCACACCCCTGGCCACAGCTGCCTGCCAGGTGTGGCCCCACAGCACATCTGAGTTTGCAACCGGAAAAACTGGGTGTTTGTCCTGTAGCTGAAAAAAATTAAGTGACTAAGTACAAGGGTTTTTTTAATCAAACTACTCAGTATTCATTAATGAGAGGATAGGAATTGGATCAAATCAGTGAAATGACCACACCCTGAAATTTAACCTTCACTTTTAAACTTGCAATTCATTTTAGAAATCCCTCATCTCAGTCTGCTACTCCAAAGACATCACTTCTTCCCCTTATATTTTACTTAGTAATTATTTATAAATTATTATGAATAAATGAAGATTTTATTTATTTATTTATTGTTCTTTTGGATTCCATGAACATACACACCTAAGACATTGGTTTATATACTCTATCTAGTGTGTTCCAGCACAGACATTACTGCAGAAATGTCTCTGAGTAATTAGGTACAGTGAGTGGGTTATAAGCAACCATTGCCAGCTGAGCTCCACACAGAAAGAAATACTGACAAAGATGTATAGAATACTCACACAAAGAGTTCTGACATCTTCTAGTGCTGGAGAAAGTCATTAAAATGAAGGACACAGTTATCATCTGTGCTACAGTAAAGTCATAAGACTCCCAATGAAGGCTCAAAAGCTGCTATTCTGGGTACAACAAAAACTTTAGGTTTCCCAAGCATTTTATTCCAAACAAAGACGTTTAATAAACATGGAAAGAATGAAGCATTGCTATTCTCACATTAAATCTGATGAACTTGAGTAAAACAAGAGCTTAGCATTTTTGATTTGTCCTTCATTGCAACCAAGAGCAGAGCTCAGTCCTTGTATTTACTCCCCATGACAAATCCTCACTTAGGAAGGAGGCATTGCACTGCACAGCCACATGGCACCTACATCAAATGACTCAATTCACAGCGTCAGACCACAGGGCAGGCAATGCGTCTCTCACAACTGGCAACCTCTAGTGACCTGTCTCATTTTGCCATTTGCTTATTTGGTCTGAGAACCACTGCTGTCAATCACTCAAAGTACCTCCTCCATCAGAAGTCGTGGCTGAAATTTCATTTAATATAAGTGAAAGGTTTTGGATGTGCACAAAAGTCAGGCTAAGCATAGAAGGCCACTACAAATGGAAACTAAAGCATTAAATGTTTCCTTTCACCCCTGAAAAAAGATGTCTGGAGTTTTTTTTCTAGATCTCATCATAACTTTCACTTTTTAACAGAATTTCGTAAACAAATTATTAGTGCAAAATAATAACATATATATAGGCCTCAGTTGTCCATACTTCTTTCAGGCTAAGAGAGAAAACAAACATGGAAAGTACAGAAATGAACAGCACACATTTGCTCCTCTTTTTCTTTTCCTCCAGTCTCCATCACAAATAGCTGACAGTATAAGGAATTCTATAATTCATGGTAAGATGCATGCCAGAACCAGGAAAACAAAGTCACCTGTAAAGTGTCTGCAGTCACAGCAGAGATACAGTAAAAGAGAAAAACTCTTAAAGGATCACCTTGAAAAGTACTAAGGCATAGCACTCATCTCCACCACGGGGAACAAAGAGGAAGCACATTAAACCATCCAAGACACGCTGTGGTAACTGAGAGAATGAAGTTTCTCTGAGAAAGCACATATTTCTGATTTTAAAATATTTTATCTTCACATTTTCCCTGTTTGAGATAGTTTTGACAGAATTTTCTAAACTCCCACTGGATTGAAAACAAGAACATATTATAAGTGGAGACAGAAGTGTCATGAGAATGAGAACACTTTTCTGTGCATTTGAAGAGAAAAACCAGTTCAAAAAGAGATTAAATAAATTCCTGGTGGACAGATTAATCAGAGACTGCTGAACACCCACCAGCTGGCTCTGGATCAGGGATTCTCTGAGTAGCTGAAGGCTGGAAGCTGGGGAGCTAAAGCACGGGAAGCATTTGTTGTTAGTGACTGTTCAAGCTAGGATGCTGGACTAGGTCTGGTCCAGTACAGCCATCCTTATGGCCTTACATTATGCTCCCCAACAAATCTGAACTGTATCCATTCTCACCCAAAATATCCTGTGTGACAAGCTAGTCCTGAGTGTCTCAGATAGGTATGGATGCTCTGTAGGAATGATGGCAGCAAAATAACCAACAACACCAGCTCTCTGAATACTACTAAACGCTTACTTGGATGAAGTCTTTGGCAAAGGTTCTTTACCAGCCTCTGGAAAATAATGGGTCTCTTTTTTCTCAACAAAAGCCCATTAAAAAAAAAATCTTCATGGTCTGGATTGTTACCAGGCTACCAATGGACTTCTGGTTGCGGTAGCCCATGCAGATCTTTCTAACAGAAATAACACGTGTGTCAGATGGTACTCAACTGTTTGGCATCTCCTTCTTTCAAGTGTTACCACATTAATGACTACATTCCAGGTGAAAATTAAGGTAGTGTGTTTTATTTTCAAATGTGTCCCAAATAGAGATTCAAAGGAGAAGATGTTGGGGGGAAGAGGAGAAGGGCGTTTCCATCTTCTTAGTATGTGATCCTAGACACAGCTTCACTATAGCACCAGTAGTATATGTAAATAGTACTTTTACACCCAAGTGTGTCCGTGTCTATTTCAATTTGGACTGGTTTACTTTATCTGACTCCATGTGTGTACATGCCTTTATTTTATAGAACATGCAATGTCTAGGAGGATTTTTCATTGCTTACTCTGTAAGATTACAGCAAACAAGGCATTAAAAAACAAACGCACAAAAAAATATCCAAAATGCAAACTTCAAAATCACAAAGATAATCCTGCTCTGTAAAAGTAAGTGACAGAAGGTGCAAATCCTCTGAAGAAACTATCACCAATACCAGGAATAGCAACCTCCTGGTTTTGGCTCATGGAAGAACCCAGAAGGTCCTGAGGAGTTTGGCTGCATCCTAGTGGCCTGTGATCATCTGCATATGGACAGCTCTACTGCCCAGAACCTCCACAGCACCACACACGGCAGCTTGTTTGGCTGCCAGCCACACCGCTGGCACAACCCACATCTTAACACCTGAGAACAACATGCAGGGTAACACCAGGGTGTATCTGATCTGCCAGTCCTGCCCACGACAGGGTCCCAGAGAATCTGGCCACGATGCTGCCCCATACTTTCCAAGAACACCCTGTCCTTACACAATTGGGGATTTTGGAACTTTTTGCATCAGAGTTAGCGCCTTTCTGCCTAATAGTCTTTAATGGATTGCTCCTCTACAAATTTGTCTCATCACTTTCTCAGCCTGTGTAAGAACATTTTGCACCTATACACCCTGTAGCAATAACACAAACAGTTTAACTGTTCCTTAAACAAAAAATACTTTCTTTCACTTATTCTGAAGCTTTTCTCACTACAAAGCAAGATTTGAATGAAAAAATTACAAGAAACAGTGACAGTCATTCCATTCTGCACACTCTTTGTGCTCCCCTCACTCTATTCACCCATCTGCTTCCAAGGCTAAAGACACATTCTTTACATCTATGCTATTTCATTTGTTTTCAAGAGTCTGGTTATTACGCTTCACAACAAAATTCTTCCAGTTTTATATTTCTTGCAATGTCACATCAGGATTCCTCCTCTCAGCAATACCAAAGAACTAATCAGACTAGATATGAACAACTGGAATACAGAAAATTATATACAATGAATCAAGCACTTCTTTTAGGTGCTTCCTGTATATAAACTGAAGGCCACTAAAATACTCTTAAAACCATACTCTATATGGGTAAAATTCAGGAGTTAAGTGCTCCAGTGTACAAGAGTCAGAAACTTTTGGTAAAATATACATGTATGTCCTCTGTTGCTATCAGTGCTAGTCCCAGTTCGGGAAACAGACAAATCTGGAGGACCTAAGTGAAGTACAGCTGAAAAAGGCTGAATTCAGTGCCTTGCATTCACCAGTGAGATGCTATTCTTGAGGCAGATCCTACCCCCACCTCTGCAGGTATGGCTAAAGTCCTGCTCACAGAAGTAGGGCAAGCCCTGGGCATGAAAGGAAAAGTATCCTTCCCTTGGCAGGCAGAAACGTCCAGCAATGGAGTATTCCAAGTGCAGAAGACTGTTGCATTTTCTTGCTTTACTAGGATCATAAGATGACATGAAGCCTCCTTAGAAAAACTTATATTTATATGTTTTCCCTTAAAAATTAACCAGTCTCAAATTTGAAGCTGTGTTGTGGGTTGCAGCCGCTTGTGCACTGCCATCAGGATGAGAACTCTTCTTGCCTATTTAGTGAATTAATTAATAAACTACAATTTCATACAGTACATGTGAAACCCCTGGGATGCTAAAAATAGACTGAATGATAAATTTCTCTTTCTGGATTTTTCTATGCTTCTTACTACTAAAACCATGAGGAGAAAATACCCAGGAGAGTATCATACATCATTGATGTCAAATTATTAATTAGCAAAGTCTAACTTTTTCGATGGGAAAGCTGCCCGTAGATTTCAGAGTAGCTATGCAGGCTAGGAGGACAGGAAGAGAGGAGGGCGTAACACGCTTTCCCCGTGTGTTGAAGCTGCCTAGTAAGAGGATGAAGAGCTCATGCTCAAGGGTCAAAAGGGAGGATGATGTGCCCTGGTCCCAGCCCTGATGCTTGGGGTGTTTTGGAGTCTGAGATGTTCTCACTACATGACCCCTGGAACAGGGGAGCAAAGGAGACAGAGCAGAAAGAGAGGTTAGCTCTAGGATGAGGATTTGAGAAAGGAGGAGGAAGGAAGAAGGAGAGAGAAACTCAGCAGGAAGTGATGTACTGGATTTTCTCCTGGTACCTTGGGTCTGCTGGAGCATGTTTCAATGCCCACAGCAGGCTGTCCCAGCAGGTTAAATGGACTTCATGCACGCACAGCCTGAGGGGAAGCATCAAGTGCTCCTCTAGTTAGGGAAGTGTAAAAGGGGAAAAAAACCCCACCTGCTACCACTGAACTCACGCACCTTTGGCTTGAATAGCACCTTATTCCAAGGTGCTGGAGAAATGCACATATTTAGCCACAGAGGAGACTAGTAACTAACAAGTATTTCTCTAACACTAGCAGCACAAATGCCCCTTTTGCCTTCCCCAGGTGCTTTTCAAATGGATGCTTCAAATCAGGTATGATCAGGGAAAGAAAGGACAAATCAGGTCAGGAGTTCTAGTATGTAAATGGCAGAACATTCCTATTTCCACTGCAACATTCAGTTCTGGTAAAGACAAAGTATTCGAACCCAATAAATAGCAAAACTATTATTTTCTTCTGGAATAGTAGTAGAACAATGTAACTATTTTCCAGTAGTTGCCACTGTTTCAAGTGGAGTACAAAACCAATAATAAAACCAAGTGCAGAACTAATTCTATAAATGCAGCCATAATCAATACAATGCTATGTTACCATCACAAATGTAGTAATGCCTTAAGAAGCCAATTTGGGATTTCTTTCTGTCTTATGACAAAATAGCACTTATTTGTGCAGGTTAACATCCCAAATTCTCTTCCTTTCCATGAAAAGAACCTGCATAACTCCCAAAGTATGATGTTACTGCAGGCAAGAGATCAGAAGCTACAGTGTTGGCAGTAGTAGCCAATGTGAAGATCCTGAACTACATGTAATTAATAACCAGTTCAGGTACAGTTCCTAGGCTTGGCTTACAGCCTCCATGGATAATGTGGTTGTCTGAAACCATAGCTGTGGCAGGAAACCAGTGACATGTTGTGTTGAGGCTGCCATTTTCAGTTGATATTGAGCCCCACAAATCCCAGTGCAGGGAAGCAGAGGAACTTCCACATTTCTCTGCTATTATTTCTATTCATATTGAGATTTGTTTTAAAGTGTCTGATTCACACAAGATATAATAATCATAGAAGAGATGATTGTGTTGCCTGGACAAATCGAAATTTGTACAAATGTGATTCTGCGTAATGAAATAATTGAACAATAGCATCAAATACCAATCAATGCTATCAGTAATTCACGTACTCCTCATTTGTGATCTTAGATTCATAGAATCATTTAAGTTGGAGAACACCCTATCCTAAATTATTATGAGAATTTGGCAAAGCTGTGACTAAACAGGTATTCACATAACAAAAGTGCTCATTATGAGAGCATCAAACTCTAGGTCAAGCTAAATAATCCTCCAGTCACTGCAAACAGACCACCTTGATAAGATGCTAGGGAATCTGAAGAAGGCCTTGCTTTTCCTTGCAATGCTTCCCCTTCTCCATTCTAGACCCCTTTCCTTCTGCATAACACTGACAGACTGCAGAAACAGCAGCAATGGAACCTTCTACTGGTTTCATTCCCATTAAACTACATGTGAATATAGCAGAAAGGACTCTAAGGAAATAGGTTTTCTAAAAGAAGTAAAAAAAAAAGTAAAACAAAGCAGAAAGCCTTCTGATACTTCTGTCCTATTTGGCAGGAGAAAGCTGTCTGCCGGTTTCCAGCTCACAGCCCTTGGCCGTTTCCCGGCTGAGACTTCTCCCTAAGGCTGTTCCAAGGGAACAGTGTGCTCTGCCCCAGGAGGAGGACAAAGACTAGCCAAATTGGTGACCACTCTGCAGGCATTCCCTGCAGCTATGAAATCCCACTCATTCCCCACTAAGAGCATTTTCAAAGGGGCCCAGTCTTCCAGACCTGGAAACTTAAATCAAGAGCAAGTTAGGAAGAGTCTGGTTCCAGCCTTACCACGAAATGCTATGTATTTTGGTCTATAAGAACAGTTCAACCTTCCCTGCAGAGCATAAACTAGAATCTGTTGCAGGCTGGATACAAGGTCCTGAAATTTCTAAGCACTTTCTGATGACGGTGTCTAACATGTAAGTTCATTATTTTGCCTGTCTAATGAGTTAAAAGACTCAATTTTTACAGATGTCAGTGTTTTCCTCTGAGGAAATATGGCCTAAACTTTCCCCAAGTGTCTGCTGGGATATCAAAGTGAACATCATTACCAGAACTAGATATGTACAATTAATAACACAGTTTTTCATTTCCATCTGTTAATCCAACCAAATCTTGCATTTCATTTCTAACACCGTTTTCTGGTCAGTAGCAACAAGTATGAAGTCTTGTGACACAAAAATGTCAAACTGGTGGCATTCATCTGACGTCAAGAGCAGCAGTAACACTTTTACAGTTTGCTGGGTTTCTCCACACAGAAGCAAACAAACAGCCCAAGGGTAATTTATTTCATCCTGTAACAGGGTGCAGTGGGACCAGCCTTGTATCTAACGAATAAGATCATCGTTCCCATGCCTCTGAAGAAAGATTCAGGATGGGAGATTGGTTGCTGGACTGAACAGGCACAAACATTGTGGTTGAGTCATATTCCAGCACCCAGAGGAATGGCTTGTGTTTGAACTCCCCATCCTGAAAGGTCTGCAGATTTCTGTGCCATTATCTCATGTAGTATACCTGCTTCCAACATCAAACCTTGAGGAACAGATTTTGTTGTCTATGACTATTTTACTTTCTGCCGCACTGTTCCTCCAGTCCTTTGTGCTTTCCTGTACCCATACCAGATCCATGTTTTTGGAGACTAAATCCATTTTTAAAATAAAGAATGAGATGTAGCTGAAGAATCTCAGCTGATAAATTCTAAGTAATTTCACTGACCTACACTAATCAATGAATTTATAGCCTCCAGCTCAACAGGCAGGTGAATAATTATTTTTATAAAGTAATCTTTAGTGTGCTAGCCTTTTTTTTAGTAAAAGCTACCAGTAGAAATCCTATGACACAGGCTTCTCTTACCAGTTTCTCCTAAGAGACTAAAGACCTCATTTCCAATATACTGAAATATTACTGTACTGTGAACAATGTCTTCAGCAAACAAGATAGAGAAGTTTCAGTTCTCTGAGCGCTCAACTCAGCTCTCTTCAGTGCTCAACTAAGTCAAATGAGTTTTTGATGCTACCAGTGAGTGAAGTTTAACTCAACTCTGTTATCCCTTTAATTTTATCTGCAGGAAAATGCTAACAGAGGGAAAACGTGCCTATGCTCAGTTACTGCTGAAAAATTAGTACTTAGGGAACTGACTTGTTGAGCAAGCAGTTATTATATACAGAGATATTTTTCTGTTAATAAGCACTGGTAAAGTATCTGTATGTTATGTGCTTTAAATTATTTTATGCAATTGCTAATTTTTAAGTGTCTGAAGATCTATTTAATCAATCAAAAGCAATCTGATTATTCTCAGCGATTACTTCTCAAACATGGGATGAAATGTAAAAATAAATAAATTACTAATAACAGTCCATAATACAGTGAATTACAGGGAAAAAAAATTTTAATGTGTTATTAATAATTTAGAAACATGCTCCTGCTTTCAAAGATATATGCCAAAGTATTTCTTTACAGCTAATCTAGTATTTTCCCACTTTTGGAACAATACCAACTGCATGATAAGTTAATATGCATTAATTCCTGGTATTAATTCCTCTTACTAATATGCATTAATTCTGCTTTCTCTTTATAGTAACAAATGAAAACCAATATAGAGCAGAAGAAAAAAGCTTTCCTTTTACTTATCTCAGGGCCATAACTCAGGAGTATGAGAATGCTACTTTACTGCAACAGGGAGTGAGAACTGGTCTGCGTTCATTCGAGTTCACATGATGCCTAACCATCAGCTCTTGATTTTCCTACTAGTCACCCCTTCACTTCAGTTACTAACTGAACTGAATGGATATGCTCTACAGCCCAGAGCAAGGACAAAATCAGTAAGATTTGGTAGCATCCATCAATTCTCTGATTGTAAATGTATTTATTAAAAAACAATTTTCCAGAATTAAATCCAAGTCAGTTAAAATTTGCAAAGTTGAATTTTGAGAAAACCAAGTACTATAATTGAATCTTTGGCTTTATAATGAGAACAAGAAAGACAATATTCCAACACGTTATTAATGGACACTTCCGTCCACATTAAGCTGCTTTTTTTTTTTCCTAATGATATTCCTTACTAATAAGATGCTTGCAAGATTGTCCCTTCTTGACCCTTTCCTTTGTATAGTACCATGGATTACTTATTGGTATTTTAAGTTATATAATTACCCAGTTATCTGAGGAGATTGTGGACAAGAAGTACAACAAGAACAAGAACACCACAACAAAAATCTGTTCTTCCTCAAATTACCTATATTAACAGCAAATAGTTGCTGGGTTGCCTTTACTTTCCTCTCTTTTTATTCAGGCTGTTTGCTCTGTAGTGAAATATTTATGTATGCTCCTCTGAAAATCTCAGCCAAAGAGACTAAAAATCATGGTCCCCAGGGAATTTCAATGGACTCTGGATACTTCTCTCAGATGCCTTGGAAAACCTAGCCATTATTTTTTAGAGAATATTAGTATTTACAATTCTTCACCTTTTATTAATACATCTGTTCCCTCATTAAACACAGGTAATTTTAGTACCTCACCCTCAATGTGAAAAGAATGAGAATGTAGTTATAAGATCCGTGAAACTGTGATTATTGCTGTGATGCTTTTTATTTATGACAAAGAACGCAAGCAATGTTCATTCACTGATACATCTGGATATAGTAGCAAAGCATTGAAACAGCTGAGCCATATTTCAGTAAATCACATATGTTCTGAATTCAGCATTTGAATGTGCAACCCTTTACTGTACATGTGTGAAATTCTCTCTCACAGAAATACACTTCCATCAATTTACTTAGTTTCCATGATAAATGAAGTTAGGTATTCCCTAATTAACTGAATGAAATGAATTTAGGAAGGTTTTTTTCTGCTGTTAGTTATTCTCATTTTTACATCTGTTTTCACGGTCAAAAGCCTGCTTAATCTGCAAATTATGCATTTCAGGTAATATTTCATGGCAGAAGCAGAGAAAATAGAGTAAATCCTCCATGGCAAATGAAGACTGACTAGCATCTTTGAGAGCAGCCAGCTATCATACACGTCTTCCTTGTTAGTATCATGTGAGCTCCTCGCTGCTGTCGCTGCCATCCCCGCCGCGTTCCCGGCCCAGAGCTCGCACGCCCAGGAGCGTGTTTGCATTTAGCACACGCGAGATACAGGCTTTGCCAGGGAGGATTTTTAACACCCCCCTCTCTCTCCCCTCGAGATGCTCCTCTTCCCTCTAGGTGTGTTTTCCTTCCCCAGGCTTCACCTCGCTGCGAGCGCTGCTGTGGCTGCTCCGCGGGCCGCGCCCCTCCCAGCCCCGCGCTGTGACTCAGCATCCCGCCGGCCTTCCTTCGGCTCCGGGAACCCGCACCGCCCCTGCCCGCCGGGCCGGCACTGCCCGCACCCCGAGGCTGGAGCCTTCCCCAGCACGGGAAGGAAGCGTGGCTGAAGGGCGAACCCCCGGGCATGAGCAGGTGGGGTGCAGCTGCCGCACAGGGAATGCGTTCCCAGACAGACCGGAGGGGTCAAAACTGCCGCTTCAGCCCGATGACTGCTTGGTTTTAGCCGGACAATACTAACAATGCCTGGCCTCTGGTGCAGCGTTCTTCCAGCTGATTATTTGGTAATTAACAAGCAAACACACACTGCTCACTGAGACAGGGCTCCATATGTGTTTCTGTGCAAATGTGGCGTAAGGACTCAGGGATCCAAAACTGGCCCATCAGGCGTTCTTAGATGCAAATGCAAAACAACAATGTAAACTCAAAAGAAAAAGGCATTTACCCAAGGAAGGGTAGCCTCCTGTTGTGACTGCCTGTAATGCTTACTGGTAATACCTTGCTCCTTGAGATCACACAGGTAACAGCTTTCAGGTTTATTAAACTAGCTATTTCTCAATACTCTCTGACAATGTATCTCTTTGAAAGTATGGGTATGTCTTCAAGTTACTGAACACAGAAGCTAAAGCATTTGTACTCCTTTTCCAAAATACGAAGATCTACAAGTGGAAAAAATATTAATGATATAGAATTTTTAAGCATTTACTGTAGTAAATAATTTATTTTTAAAATGTAATTTAGCTTATATTCTTTTAAAAGGTGGTATCTTTACTGTACATCTGTATTAGTTAGACAATTTTCTTGAATATATCCAAAATTGTCAAGTGTGCAAATTAAGAAAATGTAGCATGCTTTTAATTTTTTTTTAAATTTCCAGCAAATTCCATAATTAGAAATATCTGTACTTCTATGTAAAATTTCTAAGAGTACATAGTTTTCTGGAGGACAATAAGGACAGACTGAATGAAAGCCCAGACTTTTATCCAAAATGTAACAGTATGATCATCTTAGTTATTTACAGGACAGACAAGCAATAGATTCTGGGATGCATTTTCCTGGAACACATTTTACTGTAGCTTGCAAATGTTACAGAAAATGTACAGAAAGAGGGAAAAAGTCAATGGAATTTCATTGTCATTATTCAGTTAGGACCTCTAATGAAATAAATCATGTTATTATATTGATCACCTCAGTGACTGTCCTGCCCCTCCCCACAATGCAGTCATCTATAGCAGACAAAAATTGATTGGAAATGAACACTCTTGAACAAACTGCAGGATTCAAACACAGTATTTAGTCTCAGCAACATTTAAACCATTTAAAAATAATCAGACTAATAGGATCTCTGCAGCTATATCCACCTGAGAATCCTGACTCTGCATTCCAGCCCAGGTATCTGAGTCAATGTAACCACACTGCATCATCATAATCTTGTCTCAGCATATTCCCTCTACTGCACTCAAATCCACAAATAAAAAATACGCCTTTTTACCTTAGATGGTGAATTCCTTCTTGTCCTTTTGTTCATAATAACTATTCCAAGTTTGCATCTTTGAAAAAATACAAGGATGGTTACACCAATAAACTTCGCAATCCTCTCCTGCGGCAGAAAGCAAATTACAAAAAAAAAAAAAAAAAGACTTCAAACTGTGACCTCAGAGCAGAGCACAGCCGTTAGCATCCCTCAGCCAACCTTCAGTAGAAAGCAGGTTTAGACAGCAGGAAAACTGGCTCTGTACATAGCTGCAAAGCTTTCAAATCAAGCATTCTGTGCTGTAAGCTCAGGGATTTATATCTTCTTAAATAGGCCGTCCCACTCAATGCTGCTTGTGTGCATGAAAATATGAAGCATTTCACTGCAGTCACTTTATGCAAGAAACTACCCCAGTCATCTTTACAATCTCTGTCACTATGCTCTGAGACTAAAGAATGAGGGCAGCATGCATAATTCATGCATTAAAATTTTCTGTGCACTTCCTGCAGCAACTGTTACATCCAGTAATGGGGTATCGATCAGCTCATCGCTAAAACAATTGGGGCTGGGCAATTGCTTTGCTGCAACAAACAATATTCCATCCAAACTAGGATGCAGACACAGGCTTCCCCCTGCAGCACTCAAGCATAACTCCAACATACATGGCATGGCATTTACATATTGCAGAGTGTTTAATCTGGACTCTGCACTTCCTTGACCTCCAAAAAATGCTGTGTTATCTGAGCCTTTTATTTGAAGTCTGTATTCCCTGCAGACTGTTTCTCCTTTAACTCTGTGCAGCATAAGAAGCAAGTATGTTTTCCTAACCCCATGTTCAAAGCACAGTGAACCTCTGAAAGCACAGGGCAGATGTAAAAGCTTTCTACTCCATGACACATTCTTTGCCCCATACACACCTGAACCGTGTTTGTACCAGGAAACAAGTCCATTCTCACTTGAATCCTTTTGTTAGAGTGCATATATTATATTCTATCTGCATAGACACAGATACATCATTTTTGTCTAGCACAATTCACTTAATTTGTATCTGCCAGATCAATTACAACACGCCCCAGAGTTTCTACTTCTTCCCACAGATCTGAACATCTTCCAGCCTTTTCAGCATACTCCTTTTTCTTGCACCCCTGTCATTTAAACAAGCTTCATCAACAGTGTATCAAACCTGTCCTCAGCCCCTGTGTTCAACAGCCTCTGGGCATTCCCAGTCTCTGACTGCCACATGCTTCTCCTCCCATACACAGGAAAACCACAACTGCCACTGTTTCATAAGAAAAAGAGGAGAGAGGGAGGATGGACAAAAGGAAAACATAAAGTCATGACTGAGGTGAAACTCCAAAGCAGTATTTAAAAATAAAATAACAAGAATCTTTGATTACCCTGGTGTTGCCAAACAGCATAGTCACTGGTGTGTGAACCGCACAGACCTGTAGTTTCCCAAAAGCCATGGAATTATTCCTGACCTTTGACAGAGTTTGGGTCCGATCTTTAATCACTAAAATACATCATCATCACTAAAATAAAGAACTCTTATTGAGGACTGTTAAAAGATATTCAAGAGGTTAGTAAAACCTATAATAATCATTTATTCCTGGCAAAACAAAAAATCTTGACAGAACTGCAGCACAAACAGAGACACATATTGATGAAAACCTGAATCTGGGCTAAACTATTGACTCTCCTGCAATTGTACACATTCAGAGTCCTCCCAAGTAAGTTAATGGAAAATTGTCTAGAGCAAGCAGGATTTGGCATACGGTCTGGAAACCTGAATGAATAGAGGCTTTTTCAGCAGAAATTCTGGAAGAAGTTTTTCTTTGTTTGTCTCTCACCAAAGCAATCACCTTTCAGTACATCCAGTGTCTACTACTTCCCCTTATGCTAAGGCATGCCCATACATTTCAGTGGGCTGGCAAAGGTGTCGCCAAGAAATTCCCATATGTCTATCTGGTACATCCACCCTCAACAGCTACCAAGGCTGCAGTTAATCACTACTTTGGGATACATAAAAATCAGCAGTTTAGTTTGTTACATTCTTCATCCATTACTATACTGAGTGCTGGGTCATAATAATCTCTGACAAGAATTAAGATAGAGGTTACAAGTCGTATCAGAAAATGTGATGTTGTGCACCTGACTGCTTAATTAATCAGATTAGAATGGGAATAAACCTCATAGAGATGAGATTTGTTCCCCAGGTCATGCCATCCCCATGAGTTCACTCTAATCAGTTCTAAGTGGGAAGTTTACTGGGAAAAGAATGCTCATGTGGGCACTGCAGACTAGCTCATCCTGCACTTACCATTACAGTGGACATCTCCCACTTCTTACTATGTTAGGAGTGTGCTCCAGATAGGTGTCTAAATTTGGACAGATAGCAGCACATACCTACGCGAGTGTAAGATGCCCATTCTCTGTCAGAAATCTGTCAGAACCTGTTCAGCTCTTGTGGTCTATTTAAGGGCAAGTTGAATCATTCTTATGTTTGTGGACTCTGTCGATCAGATTTCTGCCAATTAGGATCAGACTACAAGCATGTCAACCACATGTAGACCACTCAGTTTAGACATTTCAATCTGTCTCTGTATCCCCCCTTCACGTGGTTTAACAAGAATATTTCCTGGACACAGGGCCGGAGACAGGGTAATTTTGGAAACAGGATCACTTTGTCATATTCTACTCTCCCTATTTGGGCTATGTTTGGGATTCCTTAAAGAAAATTATCAATTGCTTAAACCTGATTTCATATGTAAATGCCACGACACAAGTGCCATATTGGACAGTTCTGTCCAGAATATGAATTTTGATCATTGACTCAGAAAGGAACTAACTTTACACATTTTATTATGAGATAAAGTTAAATTACACATCGAATTCAGAAGTTTGAAATGGAAAACATCTCCATGTGATTGTCATTGGTATTGTAATACATCAGTTAAATAACTATTTGTGTAGAAAAAAACATTGTTAAAATTTCTGCAATACTTGCCTTGTATGTAATATAATGGGTTCCTCAAAGGAAGACTTAAAAGCTCTGGAGAATAAAGTAAGTCTTCCATCTATCAGAGAATTTCGTAAGAAGCACAAACAATACAAATAGAAACTGGTACACTTTCTTTGGAAAATAACAAAGATAAGAAGGGTTTTTACAATTTAGAAGGGTAAGAGCTAGAAACTGGACAAACCAGTGTTTTCTTGAAGTTGCTGGTGTCAGCAAACACAGATATGAGTGTTACAGGTGTATTTCATTACACTGAATTTCATTACAGCCGAGGTATTTCACTGTGTTAGACACACATCCCAAAAAAATCTGACAATCCATGCTGACAGAAGCTGTGACAATCTGACAATCCATGCTGATTGCCTTCTCTGTGTATTTAATTGTATTTTTAGCATTCCCTGATTTACTAATAATGAAAAGGAGATAATGAAAATGCCCTGCTCTCCTTGCTTTATTCCTCCTGTTCTACACTTCTCATGTAAATGAGATATTCCCATTTTTACTATGCCTAGATAGAAGTCAGAAACTCACAAGAAAAAATACAAAGATTTATCTTTCATCATGAAAACCAGTTCTAGAACCATACACTCCCAGCCCTCCTGGCAAATTACCCTTTCAAAGTAGAAACTCCAGAGTTGGGAACTTTCTCTTCAATTTGGAATGGGAAAGTACTCATGGCATGTAAGGTTTTAAGACATGCTACACAGTGGACTGTCAGGTACTCTCAATCACAGGATCCCATTTCTAGCAGAGTATATTCTGAGACCACAAAACCATTTAATGCAGCCATTTCTTATAGACATCTTACAAATTTTCATTTTATTTCAGTAATTAGTTTTTCAAATTCCCGTTTCATGGACTTCTTTCTATTATTCATATGCTATTCTCCCTTACTATGGTCTAACCTCAGCCTTGATTTATAGAATCACACAAACATTTAGGTTGAAAAGATCCTTGAGATCATCAAGTCCAACCATTAACCTAGCACTTCCAAGTCCACCACTAAACCATGTCCCTAAGAACCACCTCTCACCATCATCTTCCTCTTCCTACACAGAGCAAAGCCCCTTTTTCACAACAAATTAATTCTGTTGTCCTTCACATTTTCTAGGTATAAATCTTTTATTCTACCATTAATTTGTAACATTCATGACCATCATTTCAACTCCAGTGCTCATATCCTCCTGTTTCTACTTCTCTTTCCACATGCCTATTTCTCCAACAGAAATAATGGCGTAATAGACAGACATAATAGCAATTTCATTTTTTCTTCTTCCTTTGCTTTTCCTTCCTTTCCATACCTCATCCTTGAAGCACAGAAAATGGTTGTGCTCAGTCCTTCTATTTGTTCTACTCTCCTTAGAGCCACAGCCATTTCAGAGTTTTCCAGTCCTTCAGAAACTCTCATTTCCCCACTCCTGCTTCATTCTCTTCCCATTCTCACCACTCTTTCCTTTCACACAGGAAAAAACACCCTAGTGTTTCCCTTAGCCACCCGTACATCTTCCTGCTTTCTTGTTGCTCTTTAATAGCTTTAAACTGCTGTATGAAGTTTCTCCATTCCTTTCCTGATGGCTCTTACCTTTTGCATTCAAAGTGTGCAAGCAGAACTCTTTAAATCTCTTATCATTTGCAGTTATACAGGCCTCAGGAAGTGGGCTCATTTTTCATTCTTCCTGACATGGCAACAATTTTTCATGTTTAGGAGTTTTTACTTCTGATGTTTTGGCTGGCTTGGCACAGTCTTATCCTGATGTCCCTAACTATTGCTCTGGATGTCATTCAAAGGAACAACTTGATGGTTTCTTCTATGCTTTCTGGAGAATTTTTTGGTCTTTTTTCCTCCTAAAACTTCACTCTAATACAATCTCATAAATTGACATCTCAGTGTCAATTACTATCTCCTCTTTAGATGCTGCACCTCTACCTCAGTATTACCTCATTCTTTTCAAATTGGTATCTCAGACAGTATTTCTGATACTGTAAATTCAGGCATCAGCTTAGGCTCCACATAGACAAATTAGGGTTTTCATTACCCACCCCCGCAAACTCATTCTGACAGATCCTTTCTGAATCACTGTGTACAGTCTGAATGTTATCTCTAACCCAGAACATCCTTAGATCATTAAATCCAGACTTGCAGAATCTTTCTGCATACTATTTCTCATACACAACCTTTTAATATTCACTTAATTAATACCCTTGTCCAGATTCTCATCATCTCAGAGATGATTTAATTAAATTAATCCAAAATCTTGTCCTCTGGCCCGAACAAACAGAGCACCTAATCAGAGCGCTGCTGAGAAGACCATTCTTCTGGTACATCACTCTGAGTGTGTAATTTCTCTCCTTGCCTCCACTTCTGTTTTGGTATGTCAAATAAAAGCAAGTTCACATTGGTTCCATTGACCACACTCATTATTATTCTCACTTGGTACTGAACAACCAACTTAAAATTAGTCTGCAAGTTATTTTTCATTATCTCCTTGTTAAATTCTCAGTGAAGCACTTCTATGCTTCCTCCCATTACACTTCATACTTCAGAAGAACTCTGCAACACCTGCAAAGTTACTGCATTGCCCTCCTTCAAATCCTTTCTTAAATCTTGTTTGCTATGATAATTGCAAATTAAATTGACAGCATGTAGGCTGCTCTGGAAAGCTGAGACCACTATCCTCAATGGCTGATTTTCTTTCTGTTTCTTTACAATTCCCCATCTGTCTTTGCCTTTAAAGTCATACTTCCACTCATAACTAATATGAGTAATTCTCAGTGGGAGAGGGACAGACTTGTTTGTTCAAAGGGATCTCTGTTTGATGACTCTGACTTTTCAGCACTACAATAATGGAAACTACCAGAGGGCACAGAACAATAGGAATTTAACCGTGACTATCTCATAGAACCTGTGGAGTCAGGAGTAGAATTTGAGCTGGCCCCCAATTCCTACAGAGAAGTCATATGAGGATGAAAAAAATAAATACTTCCCGTTCTGTCATTTATCTGAAAATGTGACTTTGCTCCTCTATGGACCACTTTGCTACCAATACCTAAACATGTTCCACAACAAAACAACTGCTTGTTCTGCTTTACTGTTTAAGTCAGTGTTCCAAGATATCAAAGATACTAATTGAATTAAAATGCTTTTTTTACTCATTATTCTGAAACAATCATGACATTTAATACAATTATATAAATTGCATGGCAAAATGATTGTCCCTACTACATATACTATACTGTATTCTGTAATATATCACAGGTTTAAAATATCATACTATTTATTTGTAGTAATATTACAAAATAAAATAAGAATAAAAGAAAATAGTAACCATATTATTGGTACAACAGACTACAGACTACTACATGTATCAGCCATATTTAAAGTGTAGAAGAGATTCTATATGTACTGAGAAAAATGCCACTCCAAATGTCCCAAGAGCTCCAAGAGCTAGTGACAGATAGAGAGCTGTAGAGAGTACTACTTTCGTGTTCTCCTAGGCCTTTGCTCTTAAACAGCAACAAAGGCTGTATCCAAGATAACACACAAAACTTCCCTCCAAATGGTTTACAACATTTACAGAGTGATTTACTTCAAATCACTGCTGATCCAAAACTAGCATCAAGTGCAGCATGACTTGCTGCAGTATCTTCCTCTACAGACTGTAATATTAATGGCAAAATTCTCTTCTTCAGGTCTTCTCTTATTTTTTTGGTCACATCACTGTCCTCGGGCCAACTGCCCAACCCCTATAGCAATTGAACCTCTTCAGACATTTTGAGCTTAAGAAACAATCTGTTTGATACGGGTTTTTCCTATCTTTGATATTGCTGGTTTTGCACTCTACTATGCGTGCTTCCTCTATGATGTTCCTGACCTCTGGAGTGATTGTTCTATCCATCATTAGTTAAGAACTCCCTTCATTTGCTTTATTGGTCATCACAGTAACAACTTACACCACCGGATAAACAAAGCAAGCCCATGCTTGACCCAGCAGCAATTTGCTGTTGGGCTGCCTGGCAATAAAGCCAGACTCCCTCCCATATCCTCATCCAAAGACCTACAAAAATTCAGGGTACACCACAGGAATCAAATGAATTATGTGTTTTGGTGAAAAGTAGCAAAAGCCAAGTATCCATTACTGTGAGCAGAAATTCAGGGCCACTGCCTGTGCAGAGCATAGCAACAAGTTCAAGGCTGCCAGCTCTTTTTAAGCTTGAAGCTCAAGCCAATAAATGTTTCCAGCTGACTGAAATGCTTTAATGACAAGCCTTTTACCATACAAACAAGAGACCAACTGCTGCATCCAAACATCTTGCTGGGGTTGCTCTGAAAAGGGTTGGGTGGGAGGCGGCCACTGGGTGAGGGCAGGGACGCGGGTAGCCAGGGGCCACAGGCAGCCCTTGCCCCAGAGGAACAAACCCATGGCCCCTGAACAAGCAGTTTGGGGCTGGGCCGATGGCAGCCAGGGCAGCCGTGGATCTGGATCACTGGACAAGGCCATTGCAAGGGGCCAGGCCTGAGGTCCTCCCCAGAGCACAGCACGTGTCAGAAGGGTGAGACTGAAATCACGACAGTGCCCATTGTGCGCACTCTGCCTCTGTCCGCTGCAGCAGAGCGCTCTGCTGAACACACCCTGCCAGCTCCAGAAATCTGGGGAACAGCATGGTCCCAGTTCAGAGATCTTGCTGGCACAGGAATCTGGTGCCCTGAAAAAGTGTTTCAGATGCCAAGCCACAGAAATACCAACTTACATTCTCTCTGCAAATTAATACTCATAACAAAGTACACGACAGTCAGAAGGCATTTATTCCTGCTCACTTTGTAATCTGCACACTTGGATTTTTATCTGTTTTCTATTCAGTCTGCAAACTCAGAGAGAGCATATTATATAGCTGCTTTTTAGAGTGGACTGCTGTCCTCGTCGTTGCACTGATGGAGGAAATAAGGGTGCCTTTTCCCACAACGAACCACTAGAATGCTAGAAGAAATATATGATTTGCTCACTTAATTTTATTCCATTCCCTACTTAGTTCTTCATGTCGCACTACACTTCTGAATGAAGAAAATGTCAGTGTGATTCCTAATAAGCAGCATGAGATAGCATTTGGCTGCATGAAAATCACAGGAAAACCGAAGTGGGAGGCCAGTATTTCATCTTCATCCTCATGTTAAACATACTTCCTACTCAGTACCACCAAGCATTTCCAAATGCAGGTCAACCTAGATCAGTAGCTTGCCAGTCAGGAAGCAAAAGTGACACAAAATAGACAGAAAGCCTCCTACTTCTGTTCCACCAACAGCCTGCCTTGTCAGTGATGATCATCCTCTGCTATTCACCACCAGCCCTTTCTCCTCTTTGCCAGAGCATGGCTTTTGACTTTTTCATCTATATTTGTTCACAGTTCTGTGAATCAACAGCTCCATCTCACAGCACACAGCACTAGCTCCGTCTGACCAGAGAGAAAATAAACATAAAAATACAAATAGAGAAAAGAAGTTCTTTTCAGCTTGGGAACAACTGTGTTCCTCCAAATAAAAACTGAATCAGACATTTGGATTTGCCTAGGAAGGATCTTCCCCTGCAATAATATGCATTCCCAAGTCCAGGAACAATCATGTTTCTAATCTTTCTAATCTTCCACTTTCTCCTTAGAAATGCACTGTGAGAAATTGCTAACTGCACTTGAAGAGACAGTATGAAATGAGGAGTTCTAAATATCTTAGATTGCAGGGGAAAGAGCCTAGCAATTAATTGAAGTAGAAAACTCTGTTATCAGTGAGAATTTAGTGGAAAATCAATTAAATACATAAATTTTCACCTTTGGGGGAAAACACAAAACTAATCCACACCAGGATTAAAATTCTACAAAAAGTGGGAATAAGAAGCCCTCTTTCCTTTAACTCTTATTTTCTAACCTGTGTCAATGCAATTGGTTTATGTGACTTTTTACTTCCTCCTCCCCAAACTGTAATCCTGCATAAACTTTTTGGGGTTTTACGTGATTTTTTTTTTCAACAAAAAGCAGATTTCACCAGCACATACAGAATAGGCTGTTTCCAGGGGGCGATGCTGAAATCTGAATGAACAGACTAATGTCTAAAACTTTGTCTGAACAGACAAAGGAATAGCAGACAGCACTTTGTGAGAAGCACAACATACGATATAAATTACAGAACATAAGGGGTTGCAACCACTACATAAGGCATGCAAGCTCTTTTGCTTGTTTTAGAAGAAGCTAAAGCAATGCTACTAAAACCAAATTCCCAACTGGGAATTCCTTCTTTGAGGAAGTATGAGCTCAATTTCTAGTCCGAAAGTGAAATGCTACCATGGGATATACTGTGGGAAGACCGTTTTTGAATGAGTAAATGGTAAGTATGTAAAAAACAAATAAAGGATACTTTTGAATGGGTGTAGTCTGTTTCTGAAAGAATAACACTTTTTGGTCCAATGACTGTAATATTGCAGTTTACTTGATTTTAGCAGCAAAAATCAAAACAAAAAATGATGATACAGTATCATAAATACATCTTTTGTACACATGTAAATGTTCACCAATTTTTTTAATACACACAAATTAAACTAACCATTTCACAGATTAAAACAACCAAAACCTTAGGCAATTTAATGCAAAATAAGTATTTCCAGTCATTGGCCAGTGGTTTTTTTCTGACATAGTTCCAAGACCAAACATTTTTATTTATATGGCTGATGATGGGATGGCTGAAGGACTGCAACATTCTCCTGCTGTATACAGAGACACTCACACATCTGTGCTGAAGTGTGGATGGTCCTATGAAGATAAATTAAAGAAAATTTTCCAAAAGTTCTTTCAATTACTGAGGTCTGCAAAAACTAACAGCAGCTCCTTGACAAATACAGGAAATGTTCCATAGGAGTTGAATCACCATATAAGCCTAAACACTATGCGTTATGGGATGCAGAAGTTAAAAAACAGTCAAAAAACTCCCCCAAAACAGACCAGACAAAAGTATTTCTGAAGCTGTACATCAGATAGCTGAGCTGTATCTCAGACTACTGTCAGAGAACAAAACCAAAAAATGTTTCACAGCTTATAATTCTAAAGATAAAATATGAAGCAAAATAGCTTTAGCTGCATTAAGCATAAATGTACAGAGATTCAATTTCCCAGTCATTCTCATCTCTGAGGCATCTTATCTCTAAAACTGCGTATTTGGTGAATTCAGTAATAACGTTACTTGAAAACTGAAACATGAATGGTGAAATGAAAAACAGTATGTAATGATTTGTTCTGCAGCCAACAGATGTAATGAAAACAAGATTTCCTACAGACTGAAGTCCTACTTCTCTCATGCTCCTTAAACAAAATAATTTCAGCTTCTCTCCCAGCACATGTACTTCCTGACATCTCTTCTGGGCAGGAGACACCACCTGCTGTGCTTAGCCTGGAGGTATGTACATCTTGATTGCTGCCAAGGAAAATATATAACAGCTTTCCACTCAGGAGGGCACTGATTTGGGTTTTTCCTCTTTACTGAGCCACGGACATCGTGAAACTTGTAAGAACCTAATTATCTTCAAGGCTCACAGAAGACCTCCCTCCTATTAGTGGGAGCTAGTACAGCAGTTCAAAACCTGATGTAGAGAATGACAGGCAGAAAGGGGTTGCACAATCCTTGCTTCCTAAGGAAACAGTAAAATGTTATGCCAAATCAAAGTTCCATTACATTAGCAGTGCTGGCAGCACAGGCTTGATGAAAATTTCAGCAGCTTATTAAATGTATTGAGTTATGTAACATAAGACTGTCACAATACAGTTAAATATACATTAAAAACTTATCCTAAAATCTTTATTTTGAATTTTATATGTACCCTGCACACCATAATTTATATATACGATGTGTTCATGTGTAAAATAAGTCCCCAAAAGTATTTGAATTGTATTAATGATTTTTTTTTTTTTCCAGCTGTAGGTTCTCATCAAAACAGAAATCAATCTAAATGGGTGATGAGATACTCTGATCCTTGCACACCTCCAAGGCTGAGCAGCTGGAATACAAACTGATAGTGGTTGGTACCACAGGTATGTCTGAACACAGCCCCAGGCCGGTACCTAAACCAGGCAGAGCAAGGAGCTGGAGCAGTTCAAAAGCCAGCTCCAAGAGCTCTTCTGTTAGCTACTCATGAGTCTTCACAGCTTCTGTGAAGAATTAAATTTTATCATGAATATAAACAAGTTTTAGTTTTACTCTGTATTGAAAGCAAAGGTCAAACAGGATTCATGTCTTGCCCACCCTACTGCTGTCTTTTCCATGCCTTCCCCAAGGGTGGAATGGCTTTCACCAGAATCTCAAGTCTCTGAAATTCTGCTCTTCAAGATCCAGAGCCAGTTAAATATTTCCTTCCTACACCTTACATGACCCTTCTTAGTTACACTCCTGAGAAACAAATACTCCAGGTTTGGTTTGAGCACTTTGGACAGAAAACTCCGTGTTTGCTTCAGGTGGTTTTTGTTCAGGGAAAGCCTCTGAAAAATTCCTCTGACACCTCCGGGTTTCTGCACTTCTCATGAGGAATTTCCAGGTTCCCCTTCCCAGCCCTGCTCTGTGAGGCTGAGCAGTGTTGCTGGCAAACAGCTGCTTGTTTTACCTGTAAGAACATCCACAGTCTGATTGCTCCTGTCACAATTTCCAAGATGCAGCTTGGCTATTACATGCAAATGCCTCTTATGAAATGACTATACAAAGCTAAATGAAAGCCTCCTGTCAAAACAGACATTGTGATAAAGATTCTGCATGCAGAACCAACACCAAATTCACATAGACATATTCCCAGCCTGCACAAACATCACTCACTTTGAAAAGCATGGTTTTCCATTTTCTATAAAATGAGGGGAAGAGAGATCAGAAATACACAGGTTGCATCCCACCCCTTAAATATGATCTTCAAGAAAATTTCTCTAAGACTCGGTTATCAGGAGGCAAGTAACTGACAGCAAGTTAATGCAGCCCAGGAATGTACTCTAATAACTGACACGTGGTCTACTGAAGCACGTAATTTAATACTTTAGGCCCGAAATATCAATACCTTAAATTTCACTCTTCCAGGACTTCTCCGCACAAGAATGTGACCAGTTGGGTCAGTATTGCTCAACTGAATTTCACTACAAAAACCAATAATGGGAAAGTAATGTTGCAGGCACAAAAAGGCGCACACACACACACGCACGCACGCACGCACGCACACACACATACACAACTGGAACATACCTAAGACATGCACACAGCCACAAAAGGGAGCAGGGGTCAACAGCCTAAGCAAGAAGGAGACTTCAATCATAAGCCACAGCTTTGACCTGAGTTTGAACTTCAAAATATAACTGAAATAGAAATAAGGCTGACTCTCCTTAACCACCATGAAATGAAACATGTACCATTGTTACCAGTTTCTATTACTGATTAACTTAAGATTATATCCTTTATTAACTCCAGTGCATGTTGTGGCTATAGAAGATAATTTTAATTTAAAAGAGTATTTTCATCTTCAAACTCTGTTGTGAAATAGAAGAAGGAACATTTTCAAGATGCAATCAAGTCTGTGGCCATAAAGTAATGTGCTGGCACCTGCTGCCATTATCTCTTTTCCCTGTGCAGACCTGGTATAGAGATGGTAGCCAGTGAGTTTGTCACCCTCACTGCTCCACACCTGTGATTTTTTATGGAAGAAAATTACTCCCTGCTTATAAGATTATTGGATTAGGTAATTTTTTGCTATGGTTATTGTCACTGTTGTGCTGCGGACGGTGAGAGAAGAAACACGCGAAGTCTAAGGCTCAGGGATAAAAGGGAGCACTTTAATAATTTTCTAAAGGCTTTTATATGTTAGTTTGCAAAAATGTGTTAAATGGCATAAGTTAATTGGTCTTTTGGCCATCCACTTCTTGAAGGGATTGGCCAAATTCTAAGACACTTATTTCTAAATATTTTCTAGTTAGAACTATAACAATACTGTAAAACAACCTGCAAGATAAAGGGATTAGTTTACCGAAACTTCTAACTGTTTTCAGCCAGTGTCTGTGAGAACGCAAAGACTTGCTCACAGACAGAGGCAGAAAGCTGGAAAATCTTTCTGCTACCCAGGTTTCAGCATCCACAGGTTATGAACAGGCTGGTAGGAATCTGTACGATCTGTAAGGGGTAGATGTGGTTAAAGAGCCTATACTTTCAGTCTTCTTTGGCTTCTTTTGGCAAGCCTAAGTGAAGAAAATAATGGCTAGTGGGAGTTTAGTGGCCTAAAATTCTTTTTTCTAATGTCAGATAATTGAGCATTGGATTTCAGTGGAAGCTATTACTCCAGAAGGATTGGAACAGTGCCAGAAACAGAAAACTGAGCTAAGAAAAATGGGGTAAAATGGAAAGGAGGAGAATGAAACAAAAAATCTCAACAGAAAAATACAGGTAGGAAACACTTGGGCCATCTAGATCAGTTTGTACCTCTCAGTAGTATAGATACGTCACCTTGCACAATTTCATACTTTGAAATTTGACAGAGCTCTAGAAACAAATTAATTTCAAAATTAAGTTTTCTCTAGTAAAAACAAGAAGTCCTTGCAGGCCACCACCCCTCTTGTTTCTGCAGAGAAGAATACCTCTAGCAGCATTTCTTTGGCAAAGCAGATTTCCTTTGCTACTACTCAGATGAAAAATGTGACCGCCTCTCCAGAAGTGCTCTGCAGTTACAGACTCTGGTTATGGCAGACTCACGTCTAACAAGAACATCAGCCAATCCGGGTAACACAGTCTCACCTCCAGCTCTGGAAGTCACTTTTCTGATCCATTATCTATCCCATAGTTTATCTCCTGCGAGAACAGCCGGCCTGGCTGCTGTCAAAACAGACTCACTGCTTTCCCATCACCTCCCCACACAGGTCTTCCCATCAGAACAGCACAGAGCAGACAGCAGATGGTCTCTCCTGTCCATACATGATGCGTACCCAAAAGCTGAACTCTTCACACCATTTTTTCAACTAATATGAGATTTTTCTATGTTACTTCAGCAGTATCACAGTGAGTCATAAGCAAATTTGAAGAAGCAATTGCTCAAATCTTGATGTTGTTCTGGCATTTTCAATGCTCTGCATTTCAAGTGAGATGCTGATAAGTTTTGGAGAAACTTTCAAAGGTTAAAACAGTAGCCAGGGCACACTCTATATTAGCCAAATACTTTAAAGGAGATTTTTGAGATTCTCTGAAGCTTATTCTGTGAGAGCAATCAAATACCCCATCCTGCTGCCTCCACTAGAGTGACTAAAATGGGTATCATCCAGAAAAGAACAATTCCATTAAAATCTATCTTGTTTGCGTATATGCATTAATATATGTGTGTACAGACATGCAGGTGTATCCAGATGACATTAAAAAGAGATAAGGAACTGTTAGCAACACTGCTGTTTAAATTACCATGATGCAGGATTAGCAGAGCACATGTAACTCAGCAATTTGTTATACCTCATCTGCAAAAACAGGTATGCATTATTGAGTCATTTATAATTCATGTTTGGATCAGATTGTTGTCCAGCTCTCAGTTACAAAGTACTATGCCTCTGCTATTCTTTTTCAATTTTAGAATGGTATAATTTTGAAGAATAAGCATGAAATCTTATCTTTAAAATGGAGCGCTATATCCCAAAAAGCTCTCAAGCAAACTCAGCAAAGACCAGGAAACCAGCTGAAGATGCACTTCTAGTGTGCAGTTTTAGTCATCCCTGAAGTGATAAACAGGAGAATTATATACAAATACATAAACATTCTTAGAATTAATATGTAATTTATGCTTTTGTATTTGGTGTAATTAGGACAGTACATGATGTTAGTGAAGTCATTACTAGTATTCTGCATTTAGTCCTTGAATCAACACCTCAAAAAATGTTTAAGACTAAAGAAAAGTTTCTATTTAGTCACAGCTGTCAAACTTGCCTCAGGCAGGACCTGAAGAACTTTAACCTATCTGGTTAGTCAAAAGAAAGCTAAGATGAAACTGTATACTCCGCAAATACCAGCAGACAATAACAGATTTCATACTATCCACAATGGTTTTGGGTGGGATTCATACAGCCTATTGTTAAAAGTCTGTAGTGTAAACATTTATCTGTGATCCCAAGTCCCTTTTTAGTGAAGAAGCATTTTTAATAATGCAAGTATCAAAAAATGGAGCATCTTATTGAGACATATTTTAAAAAAACCCCATGCATTTCAAATTAATGTCTGTATCAAGGAAAGGTTCTGTGGTCTGCAACTATCTTGTAATTGCTTTTGGGTCTTAAAATCTACAAGTAACAACTGCTTTGTATAATTATTGGAAGGTCCAGTAAGCACTATTTTGAAGAGTTAGTCTCTTTATAATGAAATACACACACTGTTCTTGATGCAAAGTGAAAAATCACATATCAAAGATGTCAAGAGTTCTGCGAGGCCATTTGGCACACTCTATTTTCATCCATATGAATCACTTTTTATTTTCTTGGGAAAACTGGCAACACATAAAAGTGCATTAATGTCCTGTGTGATTCAAATAGATTTCACCACACCCGTGATCTAAATGCCTGACACAGACCCTTCCCTCCTCAAGAAAAGGAGGTGGTGTTTGACCCCAGCATAAATACCAGAGGTTGGCTAGACAAATATCTGGATAATCTTCCTCCCACTGGCTCTGCCTAGGGAGTGCAGAGTGTTGACACACGAACAAGGGAAATGTTCTGAGCATCTGCAAGTATTCTGCTCCTAATCTGCAATAAATTATGTGGTTTATGCAAACAGTGCTTCTTCTGAGCAAAATACAGTTTAATTTTCTTTTGCAAATGAAGGGCTTGTGGATTATTTTGGGAACTTGTATACACCATCTCTGTTACTTCAGTTACTGTGTTTCCTCCAAGGCTATTGGCTTTTGTGACCCACTCCAGCAAAGACTTCTCTGGACACCCACAATTCAGAAGCATCTATGCCTGATGCTCAGTATTTGCTGCTGGTTTGATAATGATTGTACTCACTGCTTTGCAAGAGCTACATATGTGCTTCAATACTGCCCTACCAGAGTCAAAGGATTTTGTCGCCAGTGGAAGTAGCACTTGGGAGGTGCCTTTCAGTAATATGCCAGTCACATTTGAACCCGAGGTGGGTGCAAAAGTACTCAGGCATGTTAAGAAACTGCAGCAGTAACTACACTGAAGTGTGCATGTAGCTGCAAACACAAACTTTTAAAAAATTAAATGTTGAAGGCACGCGGCCCTACCTATTTCACAAGAAAATTAGTTGAAGACAGAAATACAGTTGATTCAGGCAATCTTAGCTGGACATACTTAATCTTTTCACAGTCCCTACTGTGTCAAACACCTGAGAAAATTATAACCCTAAACAAAACTTTCTTAACAGAAAAATGGCAAGATAAATTACCTGGCCTGTTGCAATGTATCAGTGTATCAATCAGTAACTCCCATTTCTGCAAATCTGCAGCAGTTTTATAAGATATTGCTGTGCACAGTGCTATTGAAAAAAAAATCCGTTGGTTTTCCTTTAAACACAAAAATCTCAAAAGCACAATTAACTGCACTGTTGGGAAAACTGGTGCATATCCAAAACAGCGCACAGGTGAAGATCTTTTATCATGAACACAATGCTATACATTTAAATTTCTGCCAGTCTGCTCCACAAGAGGAGCAGACGACTCCAACAATACAAGGATAAGAATGTGGAGCAGCAGGAGCTGAGGCAGTTGAGTAATTCATCTCTCTTGAGAGGAGTAAGACATGACTGCACTCTGTACTGGCTGGCACAAACTCTTGAACAACAATCTACTTTGTGGAAAACAGACTGGCCTTTATACTTTGCTTAAGCCTTTACCAAGAGCATCTTAAAATACTTCAGTAATTTGAAAATGCCTCCAGTATAAAAGGCAGATGCATAGTTATAGAAATTAATGTATAATAAGCAGAATCTATCCTATGAAGGCCTTTCCAAGGAAATGATTATTGGATCTGATTCTGGTCATTTGAAAATATCCAAAAGGAATTCTGCAAGATTGCTGGCAAGTATTTAGTCTGAAGTAATCGTTATATTCAGACAGATCTAATCTTTCATGCTTAGAGGCACTGCAATGAGGAAAAGACTGCACTGCTTCACAGAAATACAACTATATATGAAAAGCACTAGTTTTGAATGTCTGGATATTTAAGTAGCTCATAGCACACCTCAAAGAGCTTTCTAGATGAGATGCTACAGTTTATGCAATAATTAACACACCACCATTACTCCTGCCGAATACTTGAAAGATGATATACTTGCATCTCAATCTTCTCTTCAAATATATGAGAGTCATCGTGCTCGGTCTTACCAGAGAATCATGTCTATGAGTCAGACAGTGAGAGAGGCACACGACAGGCACCCTGTGCCACTTTCCTGCAGCCTTGGCCTCAGTGCTGAGTTCTGCCAGAGAGTGCTCCTCTGTGGCAGCTCAGCACGGCTCGACGTCTCCCAATCCTAAACAAAACACGAACAACTAGCAGATCCTACAACCACCGGCTAATCCCATAAGGTCAGAGAGTAATAGGGAGGCTGCAGTGCTGGGTTCCAGCTGAGCTGCCCTACCCCCAGCCTCTCTGTCATTTTACATGACAGGCACTGTCTAAAGATGGTGATCAGAGCTATTATATGCTTAGCATGTGACCTGCTCCCTCTCTGCATCCCAGGAGCTCAGGAGAGAGCTGTGCAGGAGACAGGTGGCTTACTCCCAGCTGCTTCCTTCCCTGGGGATAAGTACTGAATTACATTTCATCTGACCTGCGGCTCAGCGCAGCTGCACAGACCCACAGCACCACCTGATGAGCTCGCAGGCAGCCGCCCTCTGCCAGCAGGAGATGAAGCAATGCTATCTGCCACTGCAGGGAAGTGCTTGCTCCTGCACTTACACCTCCCACACCTCTGTAAGGACTTTTGTCCTTCATTTTCCCTTTGTTTTTCCAGCCAAAGAATAAAAGTAATATTCATCTTTACTGATGACAGAAATAAATTAGAAACAGCAGGAGACTGTGGCCATTTTGAACGAAGACAAAAAGCATCAGGTATATCCAGCTGCTCCTGGGACCACGAGTTCATTCATACAGAACAATAAGCAGTTCTTTAATAAGAGAGCAATGGCATGTGCCATGCCAGTTATGGGTTTATTGGTAGGAAAAGTGTAACATGCACTTGGAAAATTGAGGCTGAGGAACAATGCAACAAGGGTGGATAAACTCTTCCTCAAACAGAAAAGGACTGTGAACAATTTCATAGATCTCATCTCAGACATAGCACAGGTTTCAGGGATGAAAGATCTGTCTCATAAATATCTGTCGCACAGAAAAAAAGATGCCCTCATAAGCACAGAGGGCAGAACCCCTATGAACATCTACTTGCAGCAGTGTGCACTGCTGCAAGTTCGAGAAGCACACCACAAGGCCAGCTATTGGCTCCAACGGATCTAGCTGATAAGAAGCTTCACTTGTATGTAAATCATACTAAGAGCCTAAGCACAGTTGTGTAAGGACTGGAATTAATACAGTGCGGTATGATGCCATACTCATAATCCAAATGGAAATGCATTGCCAAACTTCCAGAACTCTGATCAGACAACCAGAATCACAAATAACTATTAATAAGGTGCACTTACGTCTTTGTTAATGTAGAAACCAGTTTTACAGAATGTAAATAAAAACAGCTCAACAGAAGAGTTCGCTCTCTCCAGAAATTATGTGATAAATCAAGGTCCAAAGACTGAAATCATGCCTAAAATGTATGCCATTTCGCTAGCATTGAACAGCCATGTCATACTATACAATGCGTATATATTAATGACACAGTGTATAATCTATATACTGTCATATATACAAAAATTCATGTCATTGTAATTTAGAAATGGAAAAAAGATACAGATAAATACTTGACTCTGTAAGAATGATTTAAGCAGTAAAACTGGAGATTTTTGGGCTATTTGTCAGAGAGGTCAGGAGGGATTAATAAAAACTTAAGTCTGATCTACATTAATTTGTTTGTTAAATTACAGTTAACTGAAGCAATATGTGAAACAGAAATGCAAGGAGGTACTTCACAAAAAAACCCCAAACTGCAATGAATATTAAGAATTAGTGTCATTTGCTTATATTTCACAGATCCCTTGGGTCCAGTCCTACAGAAACATTCAACGAAACAGCTTGTCGACATATTAGTCAAAGACAACAAGGTTCAGTCTACCAGAAAGATTACTTTAAAATTGTATGTAAGAGCTGAAAAAATAAAAGTCACCAACCTCTAATAAGGTGGACTCTGTTTCACTGCAGATCCAGAGGCAGTATCTAGAATTGAATAAAAACAGGGTTCAGTTGTTTACTCAATCCTCAGTTTTCAGTTACCAATTGTTAGAATTTGTTATGCATATTTTCATAAAGTTCTCATACAATCAGCTTTTCCCAGATGTTTCCAGCATTCATAAATATGTGGGTTTCCAGTTAGTCACTTTTCTGTATAAAGATAGGACATAGCCATAAAATTCTACTAAAATTAAAAGCAGAGTAAATTTGTGTGGTTTTATTTTCCCTGATTACGCAACAAGCTATTATAGACTGCCTTTACAAATTAGCTTGGGTGCAGATTTAAGTACTTTTCCAAGTTATTAGTACCTTATCTGAAAAACTTCAACCTAGAGCTCTCTCCTGAAGTAAATTACACTGGGATGCCTGCTCCATATAGTGATGGTATGGCATCTGCTCCATGGTGATGGTATACCATTACTAAACTCCTGTTTTCCCTAACACATAATTCTTCCCTCTGTGGTATCTCTTCTGACCCTTCTTTATATTTGTCTCCATCCATCAAATTTTGGCATGCCCTTCCAGAAACCAAAAAAAGTACACAACTTTGGGTAAAACTTCTTCTTCGTGCCAACTCTTTTTGGATTCGCAGCCATAGATGCTGTCAAACTACCTCCAAACCTCAATTGCCTCTCTTAGCAGTTTGGGAGTAACATCCACTATACATCTTGATCAGTGGATCAAAGGTAGGAACTACACTACAGTGGCACTACTTGCAATTTTTAAATGCATACAAGATCTACAGCAACCCCAACCAACATATAATACAGAGTACTCACTTCTGAAGTTGGCTACATAAAACAAACAGATTTCCAGCTCACTCCTATCTCTGTTGTATTTCCTTTTGTAACTGTAGTTCATTCGTATTATAAATAGGATTTTTTATTTGTGCTAATAGCCAAAAGGTCAATGATTTAAGTATGTGAGACATGGAATTTTTTTAGATATATAAAGTCCAATTGCTAATTCAATGGGTGACATAAAAAATCCAAGCACTCGCGCTCCAAAGCTATATTACTCCATAGGCAGCTTAGTCAAGGTGGGCTTGCTACTCTGTTTCTCTTGTACTCTGCCTTACTGTACTACTTTTCACTGTGAAGAAGGGAGAGAAGATGATCACTGTACTCTCAGGCTCATCCCTTCTCCCTGTTTATAAGTTAGTGTACATGTTAAGACACCCAGGCTTAATCCTTCTGCTGCTGCTGACATGGGAAGAATATCAGAGTATTTCCCATCTATAAAATTTCTATTATTTCTACTTCCTTGTAAACTACTGCTGAGAATATCTGGAAAAAACTAATTTTAATAATTTTAGCTACTCTTACAGAGCCACAGACACAAAAAGACTCACTTTGCCATGCCTAAGTTTTATTCTCCGTTCATTTCCTTGCTGAGTACATATTTGCATGGTCAGAAGTCTTAGTAACTCTAATAACTGGTTTTCAAGAAACACATTTATCTCAAGTAGGAAGTTCTTGGACTAACAAGTTACTGAGTACACCATCAGAATAATGCAATAAATTCTGTCATTCTTTCAGCTCTAAATATAAAGTTTTATATGCTTGCTTCTTACTTGATTACTGGGTTGGAAAATAAATTAAAACACTGAAAAAATCCAGCATCAAAGTTTGAATGGTTTTCTGAAATGGAAAGCATTTTAAGAATGTCAATTTCTTATTAGAGTTCTCTAGGCTAACTATGCATTTTTCTAAAGCAAAGGCTTGAGAACTACTTACTACCATATTCAGTGAAACTCCCTAACACTACTAAACAACAGTCTTTCTGTAACATTCTATATATTATTTTCTATCATCCCTTTATTTTACACCAAACTCTGCACTTGTTGTTAAAAGATTTACATTCATTTATTTCAACTGAAGCTTATGACTGCTGTGCAACCGTAAGAAGCAAAAAAAGGTTAAAGAAATCACCAGCAAATTTAGTCCTCACGGCTCAGCAGTTCCCCACTTGCCAGGGCACAGCAGAGGGAAGGAGATGCTCCAGCAAGATTCACTTCTGGGGACTAAATAAGCCATCTTCCACAGACAACTCTGGGAACCATCAAGCACTACTCTTCTTTCATATTTAAGCAACAGCACGGGAAGTCTCAGTATTTCTATCTATTGGTACCTGAACTGAGCCACTGAGCTAGCTGGGAAAGTGATGGCATTCATTTTACAAGGACTCACAATATTGCATCAGCTGTCATAAAAATATGATTTGATAATATTAGCTCGTAATACAATGAAGACAGGCAGAATACTTATTTTTCAGTTTCACTCCACTTTAACCATTCATAGTGGATTGCAGTGACTTGCATAAATATCTGTACATGAAAACTTACAGAAAAACACACAGAATTTTAGAACATCTTCACTTCTTCAGCCTCAATCACACTGTGAAGCAAGAGAGAGCTGTGATGGATAAAGATTACTGCTGAACTCAATAATGCCTAAGCAATCATAAGGAGCCCTTGAAAACACCACTTTCAGACTTTGCTAATCAGAAGAACCCATCAGTTCAGCACCAGGCACTGGCTGCACACAGCAATGGTAAAAAAAGGCCATTATAAATTAACCTCCACTCAGAGAAAAGCCCTTCTGTAGTACTTGTCATATATATGAATCCATTGTGAAGAACACTAGAGGAGGAGTATGTCATGCAAAATATCACCCATGGACAAGAAACACAGGGAAAATAACAACTTTACCAAGCTGAAAGATGATTACTTTGTTTATATCAGAAAGATACTTGTATCTCTATGATCTACTTAGGAATGGCTTCTGGCTGGGAATACAGTACACAGAATCCTGCATAAATAAAAAACATGCACTTTTTTTGTGCATGTCAAGGAGCTTAGATATTCCAAGTTTCAAAGATACGCAAAGCTGTTGCCTATCTAGAGATATTAAGGTTTAATTGAAAAATCAATATGCTAGTTTGTCACACTAAAAAAATGATCGTGGTACCAATCATTAGACAAAGCATTTCTAAAGGTATAAGTTGTATTAAAGATTCAGTTCTAACTCAGAACAGTAAGAACTTCTGACATTTTTCTAGTAGCTTTAGTCAAACTGTTAGTGACACTTTGTCAACCTTCCATAAAGCCTTCCTCTGCATTTTCAAACCTTTTAAGTATCTCTTTTCTTCTTCCCACACATACAGCCTTTCCTACATGTCCTTCACATACCAAAAAAAAAANACTGGGAAAAAGATTCTGTAGTTTAGCTCTTTCAGGGACTATTATAGAAGTCACACCAGTCTTCCTTAACCTAACTCACCTCAAATGCTGAAGGCCAGGCTTAGATTCAGCTGAAAAGCAGGTGTATTCACAGGAAGGTATGCACTAGTGTAAAAAATTTCCAATCACAGAATTATCTACAACCTAGAAAAACCCCCAAGGTGTAGCACAACATTGACATAGGAAACTACCAAAGGCATGAGCCAGAAGATATAAGTCACAGTGTAAAGGAGTGAGTCAGGTAAAATCATTTTTAGCAGCAGTAAACAGAAGAAAAAGTACGATGTGGAACTGGGAATCAATTAAGAAAGTGCAAGTAAGCCAGCTGTGCTAGGAAACTTGTAAAAATGTCTCTAAGTGGATTTATGAGAAGGCAGTAAGGGACCCCCACCATCAGCATGCCACTCGTCCTTGCACCAGTGTGCTACTGACTCATCATAACCTCACTCCCTCACTCATCTGCCCCTCCAGTTGTCCTTGAGAAGTACTGACACCACCAGGCTGCAGACCCAAAGAATGCTGACAGGGTGAGATACACAAGAGAATGGAACACACACTAGAAAATCTGTGTATTAACTGTATCAATAACTGTAGCAAGCTGGACTCACATAACAGCTGTTTTTTGATTAGAAAGTTAAGACTATAGCTAAAGATAAACCTTAGCTCCTCACATCACTCAGCACTCCCTCTGCCCCTGTAACAGAGGCACAGCCCCTGCAGCCCCAGGCTGAGCACCAGAGCCCTGCTTGCCTTCAGCAGAGCTGCTGCAAAAGATATCAAAAAACACACATCCAGCTGCCACCACCAAATTACAATGAGGTTAAGCAATTTTTAAAATTGCTTTGGTTAATCACAGCAACATCTCATCATCTTCTACTGGCTGCAGGCTGTTCCATTAGATATTGAGGTCTGCAAATGGGCTACTAGATCTGTGAGCAGTGGAGATCCAAGGTCTTGCCCTTCTACAGACGAGCCCATTGCAAACCCAGGCCGTACACAAGTCAACTCGACAATGCAAAAGAGAACACCGTCAGTGTGCTAAGAGCCTCTGCAATGCTTGCTCCCTGTTTATTCTGATTTTAACTCAGGGCCGAAGCTTAAGTCACTGCTTTAGCAAGGAATTAAAATTGGTTAACATAAGTTATGCATTCATACTGGAGGTGTATCACAAAGCAAGGAGACAGACATGGCTCCTGACTGGGAAATTACAAAGGCTCTTATCCGGAAAAATATTCATATCAGGAACTTTATTCACATAAATAATCATGCAGGACCAGGACCTTATTTAATCTTTCTTCAGAAACTGAGCCTATACAAACAGCACACAGATTCTGCCTCCATTTTCAACAGCAAGTCATTCATTTTATATCATGGTTCTACCACTAATTTAGCTGTAGTGTTGCTAAGAGGATTTTAAACATATTAAAGTATTATTGAAATAATATAAAACTATTTGCATTTGAAGAGTATATTGTCTATTCCAAACAATACAGCAGGAGATCCCCTCCGCATATTAAGAAATCTCTAACTAATCACTTTAAGGCAATGATGTTACCCATTGGAGAATATAAAAATTCTGTTCAAAACCTTCTTCATAAACCATTCTTTATGCAAGACAGAAATGGATTCTGGCAAGGCCAAAAAGATCTGCCTATGGCAAGCTAATTGTAAGTATGAATTTCTGTTGCTATAAATAGAAAAAGAGGTTAAAAAAAAATAAAAACAAAGATGCTTGCTTTTGGACAAAGACACAAAGTTTCTTCTTTTTGATTAAACCACCCTTTGTTCTAGAGAATCTTCAAGCTGGTTTTGTTAGTATTGTTCCAGAAACCATGTGATAAAAAAAAGGTTTGCCAGAGTGAACCAAGCTCAAAAAATTTATCAAGATCCTCCAAATTTAGTGTTTTCAAAGATCTGTAATATATTTCTCCTAGTACATGAAAGGAAAAGCATCTTTTACCCTGGAGAATAATGTCAGCAAAGGGCATTCAACCAGCTCAGGCTGAGTTATGCTAACAACCCTGTTAACCTCTGGACATGAAGACCTTCAATCCATCACTGTAGAATTTGATAAAAAATGTTCCAAGAAATGCCAAAAGGTTCATATTTAATTATCACTGGAATCAATAGAAAGAAATATTGCAGAAAATTACATGTTCTACATCATTAAAGTTTCCTGATTCCTGACTTCTGGGCTTCAGAGGCAGCCTGCATTACCTTCTAAACCCTAATTCAGCTGGTTTAGAAAGAGTAATTAATTTTTACTCCAAAGAATATAAAACTGTCACCACTTCAAAGTATGTTCCACAGGCCTGGATTAACTGGAAAGAGCAAGGAGTTGCATCTGCCCTTGTTTCTATCATGCAGAACACCAATTAAACAAATGATCCAATTCTTCATTACAGGCTTTTCAGCTGGTTAGAGCATGCTTAAGAACTAAAAAGAGACCTGGATCTAGCTCTACTTATGAAATGAGAAAGGACATTGTATCAGCTCCTTGGAACAACCAAACAATTTTTAGTAGGAGTTGGAGAAGCATTGCCTTAAACTTTCTGTCAGGTAGCAGGATCCTAAATAACTTACTCAGTCTAAGAACTCAAATTGGAAAACAAAAGCACTAATAATTCTGCAATCTTTACGGTACTAATTTGTTTCTCTGAGAAAATCAGATGTGATATTCAAAATACTACTACCACAAGTATCAAGCCTCAGGAATAAACATACTAGTGCTTAAATGATATGCAATAAAATCATCTAAAAAACCAGGAAATTAAGTATTTGGGCATTAGCTTTTATTTATTGCGCATGGCACTGAACAGAGCCTCTAAAAGCATGATACATTAAAAGAGCTTTATTTTTATTTGTGAAATACTGTTAAGACATTTTTATTAAGAAAAGGTACCCGTGTACAAGACACAAGAAAGTATACTTCTAGCTGTACTAGCAAGAAAATATCCTCTTTTCTATCTGACTTGTGTTTCCATCTTGCTTAACAATTCACCTATGCGTGCTAAACCAGAAAATACTTGGCAAATTTTCTCCACATTTATTTAAATACTCAAAGAGCAATGTAAGTTGCTGCACGAGCAGATGACTGAAGAAGCCTTAGATACATGAATCTTGCAGCTTCTCCTGTCTACCTTGCCTCAGTAAGAATTCCAGCTCCTTCTCTTGCCCTGCAGAATTATACACTATCCCTACAACTCATCTCCACACTCTGTAAATCGCCCTCCGAGTGTCCCCAGAACCTGCCATATATCTCGCTTAAGAACTCAGCAAGGTGTAGCAGGTGTGTGTGCTTCCAGCACAACAGGTAACCATGAGGTAATACTCCTCCTTACTGGGGTCAGTTGCAGTTATTTTGGGAAATTGCATTCTCCCCCAAGCTCGAATTAGAAATCACACAGGTACAGACGTTACCACAGAAACACCAGTGAGTACACAGTACAATCACCTATGACTCATTTCCTTAAAAACAGGATAAACAATATGCAGGCCCTTGTTCTTCATTAAATGTTTCTCTAGAAAACTAGATACTGATGAAAGCCTTAGCATGTCATGGGCTTTTCTGCCATTCTACTAATGTAAATCTCACATTTATATATAGCCAGGGTAAATCAGCTTCTCTTGGTTGAAAATTTTTTTCCCTTTTTTTAACTTCTCTGAAATTAATAAATTAATGAAAGTATTACTTTATGTAAAATTAATTCATTGAGAAATGAACTATATCATCAATTCTTGTCACGTGAACTACCATCTCTAAATGTCAGATATTAATTCTAGTCAGATACTGATCACTTGGATTGGATTCAATCTGAATTAAAATATAAACCATTTCTCTTCTATTATGTGCTCCCTCATCAAACTACCTTTCCACAGAGGCATTTTTTGATGTTAAAAATAAACATAAAACAAAGAATGTTTCCTTTAAGTCTAAAAATGTCATCAGTAATAAACATATATTTTCTTTCCTTACTGCCCAACTTCTGAAATATCAGCTCATATTCTATGTTGAATGATTTAATGATTTTATCTTGGTGCCCTGTTAACCAGTCTCCTCTGTAAAATCAGTATGTATGATGATTTCATGGTTTGGCAGAACTGGCATTCTAGACCCAGAAAATGCTAATGCTGTTTAACACATCATGCCTAAAAGTCCATCTCCTCATTTTTCTATTAAGCTGGCCTCCTGGGCTTAAAAGCTGAAAGTTAGAAACCTACCCATCTATTAGGCATGCAGTCAGATCAGAGCCTCACAGAACTTCTTGAATCCATTAGAGAATGTGTTATATTACCAAGGAGTCATCTCCCTTCTGAACCAATACAGTAAAAACATCAAAATATGTATCTTATTGTTACGGTATATAGATTTGGACTGGTGATTAACTTCATATTAAAAATGTGAGATCCTGAATAAGTATCTGCTGAAGAGACTGACCTGTGCCCCAAGACAAACTAGACAGAACTATACCCTTCACATCTGACTGCCTTAAAGGAAGGCAATGTTTGAGTGAGTACAGGTAGAAAGGAAAAGTGGATGGAACACACATTATATTTTTCTGCAGAACTCATGGCCACAGTTGCTATTTTCCCAAACTGGAGGAGAGTGAGAAGGATGACAACACAAGTACTATTACCTTAAAGACAGAACAGTTAATGTGGGAGAATAACTGTGCTGAAGCTCTTATCATCTGTTTTCCATTTCTACAATTCATAAAAAACAGATTTCTCCACTAGCAAAAATAAATAAAACACTGAATTTTAGGATTTTGGATGACATCGCTGACAGGGAAGAAAACTAAGATAAGCTCTCAGGGATATAAAGGCCCATGTAATGAAAAATGAGATTAGGATTGTTAGGAAAACAGTATGAAAGCTTTCCTGATTATGTATATTACGTCAGATCACAGAGTCCAGAGAGACTGGGGCTCTGTTATCTCTATCATGTCACACAGCACAGCACGGCTCTGCCTGTAGGATGCTTCCACCGAGCCTGTGGGGTTTTCTTACCTGATCCAGAAGATGCAGATCAGCTGTCTGAACAGTAAACACAGCTCCAATAGTCATGTTTCTCCTGTGCTTGCAAATGGGCCCACACTGCGTGGCTGCTGCATGCTCTGCCAGTGCATGACAGGAGGTGAGGTGTTTCCCCCTACCCACACGTGGACTGCTAAAACTCCATTGCTGCAGCTGCCAGTGAGTCATGAAACTTGGATCCTGCACAGCCTGAACCATTTCAAAGTACAGTGCTCAGTCCCCCCAGAATTCACAGTCAGAGGAAATCAGGACAGGCAAATGACAGGCGGCAAGGAATGAAGACACAGAGTAGTGCAGTAACTTGTGTGTACACATAAAATGTCTACTATTCTTATAATAAGTGGATATTTTCTAGCCCGTGTACTATGAAACATTAATAAAATTCTTACAAAGAATTACAATGAAAGAATATTTAGCTTCTAGTTTGCCCTCAACCCTCACAAGGGAGATATTCTGTGACTGCTTTCAGAAACAAGCTAATGAATTATACCAATTAACCACAGGTAATTACCAGTCTGGTTTTGTCCTCTGTCTCACCTGTTTTACTTTGTTGACAGTCATTGACAGCCATTACTTTGCTCACAGCACCATGAGTGCCCACCTGAGGGAAGAAAGCCCCTCTGAACCCCAGAGAATTCCCTGATCATTACCAGGTTAAGAAGACTATTTACCTTTGCTCTGCTTTCCATCCTCGAAGTAAGGATAAGGGAATAAAAAATACAAGGAACAAGCAATAAATCACTGCTGAATATTAATTTCTGATAAAAAAGGACCCACATCCCAAAAAAACCTTACCCTTATGCCAGAAGAAAGGAGAGAAAACGGACAAGTCAACAGTGGACTGTGGCCCCCATTTAAGAGAGGACGTTTGCTGCTCTGGCCCTTCCTGAGAGTCAGGCTACTCACTACCACCATGGACTGAATGGCTCCTGCAGCACCTGCCAGGAAAGGAGCTCTCCCAGACTATCCTTCACCTCCACCTTAGGAGAGCATCAGACTGAGTAAATGCATCTCCTCTTCTGCAGAAGAGATTGTTAAGGCAGTTTCTTTTACTGCACCAATTCCCTCCTACCTCTGAGGACATCAGACCTTACTGATTCTCCTTGACAAAGAGAAAACTAAATCCTTTGCCCCTATTCCAGTCTTTGCTACAGATACTCAAATGCCTTTCTATTGCTCTAACAAGTCTTGAAAAGTCTTCTAGTGTTTGTATCTCATAAAGAGTAAGAATTAGGAAAAATAAAGGTTGATTTCATTATATGATGCTATGTTTATGTTACAAGGTTCTCTCTTACTTTTGTAGTTATTTCTAGACAGCCTGACTTTTGTAGTTATTTCTAGACAGCCTGTGCCAATAAATAAATCACTTCTTCCATCTGCGCTCTGATAAGATTTTATAAAATAATAGTCAAATTCTGCTCTGACTGAAAATCACTGTTAAAATTTTCACCAGTCAAACTGGATACAATACCCTATAATACCTGTATGATATCAACAATGTCCACATTGTCCTAGATTTCCCTTTAAAATATGAACTTAGAGAAGGTTACTTAGAGAAGTTACATACTACAAAAGTACTTCAAGGACAGATGTGCACTGCTTAGGAAACTCTTGCTCTCTCAAGCATGGTGCTTTGAACCTTGCCCGCCCCGACATGGCTCCCTGAAAGCAGGGAGCATATGTTTGTATAAAACAAAGATGATGGATTATATGATGTGCAAACTCTAGATTTGATTTATTGTTTGCTTTTGTCCTCTCAGATGTATGTTTACATATCAAGGCTAAGCTTCAAAATCAAAGGTTATGTAAGACAAAACTTTAAAGGAAGTTATAATCTGCCTTTTAACACCACCAAAAGACAAACTTACCTCTGTTTACACCCCTGTCAAACTTAAGGTCTGTTTGTGTCAATGCTGAGTTGTGCCGCACAACTGGCTGAACCATACCCGGTGAACCTTCATGCCTCCTGTAAGCCTTGGCCTGGTCTGACTGGATGGCTTATGAAATCTGGCTATACTGCACAAATTAGAAGGCTAAAAGCCAAAAACAGCATTAGAAAAGAACATTATCAGTGTCCTGTGTTCCAGAGATTAATGGACTTTGAAACATGGCATTTTTTCCCAAAAACTAAGTGAATTTCTTCAATGTGCTATGAAACATTATTCACACTGGGACTGCTTTACACAACGGATATGCTGGAAGACTTCTCCATGGCCAGGTTACCATTTTTTATTGCAAGTGGGAACTGGCTCCTCCAATCTATTTCAGATTTCTCATTACTAGGTTAGAAATTAATTTCTCATGTTTTGTTTACATCAAAATTCTCAGAAATGATTCAAATAACGGGAAACAAAAAGGCACAAATTTCGAAATGTTTTCCAACTGGAGAATGAGTTTTGGGATATAACAACTTTTTGAGTCAGTAAATGAAAGCTTTTTCTAGGGGATTTATCCTGCATGTTACACATCCACTAGGAGGGAAGTGGAGGAGGGGTAGAGGAGGATAAACCACAAATGAAGATGATGAGGACTTTATGTGGATGGGAATTTCTGGAAGATCAAAATGGTTTACAAAATATTAAGGACGTGCCTGCTACAGGAAAAACACTGCAAGATCCGCACAGGTGGTTAACCTTCTTTGCTTACTTACTTTTAGGACCAGTCGTTTAAGAAATGCTTTTCATTTTCTTTCCTCGTGTACTTTCCATAATTACATACTTCTGATTTAAAACTCCCCAAAAATGCTTGTTTCCATTTGCCTGAGTGGTCCAATCTGCTTGTTCTTTTATTGTTTTTATTTTATTAAGGAAGCCTTAACAATCAAACTGAGCAGACCATGTTTTCCTCAAATTTAGTTTCTGCTGTGCCTTTTCTTTTTCATAGCTTGGAGAATGAGGGAGGGAAGTAACTGCCCAACTCCTATGTCTATACAGTATGGTTTTTAGAGAATCCTGATCAGAAACTCATTTTGCTAGACCACTGTGTTCCCTAGCAAGCAAACAAAATTTCTGAAATTCACACAAATAACTGCCAAGAAAGCTATGTCTAGTAGAAAACAAATAGGAGAAAAACTTGCCACAATTCAGATGGACACGGTGACAGATACATTGCTAAAAGTACAGCATAATCAAACTACAAAGGCTTTTATTACTTTTTTTTTTTCCCCACAGTTAAGTCTATTCAAATAAATAAGGTTCTAGGACAGCTGGGAACCACCAAAAAATACGGCAAGGGACTAAAATGCTACATGCGGTTTAAGTGACATATCACAAAATCTGGAGCTCAGTTCTATGCAATGTCATCCAAGAAAAGTATCAACATTTCATGAACTCTCACTCTCTTACAGGTAGAATCCTGTTGTCATTGGCCCTGCAACTTCAGCATCCTTAAATTTCATCTTTCAAAACCAAAGGTATTTCAAAATTATGGTTTTACTTTCAGATAAGGAAATCCGCTAAGTATTCTGTTACCTGGGTAGGAAACTGATACTCCAAACTTAGGTATTTTAGCTTTGTTTTGATACTAGGTGAGCTCAAGTAGCAGACGAGATATTCCAGAATATTTTACTGCCTAAAACTGTAAAACAGAGCTGGTTCTGTACAGTTCTACTCAACTCTTGCCTAAAGCCACCACCTTTGGCTTCTTGACCCAAAAATCATTCTGCCCCAAATGAGAATTTCTTATGTTTATCATGAGTGATTTGGAATTGATAAAGGAAAATATCTGAAAGCAACTAAGTTGCTCTATCTAAAGTTGCTCTACTCCCAAAAAGTTATTTATTCCTTCATCTCACTGCTTATACCAAGGACTGTCTTGAAAATCTCCCTTGAGATTGTAACTGTAGATGGGAGTTGAACTGTACTGCACTTTTGACAGATTCAACTAAACATCTGAAAGCATCCATAAACACTGAGGAATAATATAAAGCTTTGCAGTAGTGTCTTTTCTGGATGCTCTAAATGCAGAGTGTTTAAATATGCAGAGTGTTTAACTAGCTTAGTTGCCAATTTGAACCTTCATAGAATTGCATATAAAGTCTCCTGTGTTTTATAGAAATTCATAAAAATTGCTCTTATAGACTTCCCCATGCTAAATTATTTCTCACACCTTTTCATTGCAATATCTTGGCCACCCAAGAGATGCCTAACAGTCTGCATTCTAACTCCTCCCACAGCTTAAATATACAAAAATAGAACTGTTTCTGCTCAAAGAATTTTAATTAGAATTGTCAGAATTTGAATTAAATAAAAAAATGAAACCTACTTTTCCTCAGTGAAAAGAGAATCAGAAGGTAAGGCAGATAATTCCTGTTTAGAAATATTTCAGTATTTATTTCCATTTTTCATCCCAAAAACCTATTGGAAAAGCATCCATGTTTTTTTGTTTTGTTTTACTTCTGCTGCTATTTACTTTGCAAGAAAAATTTTCCACTACAGGTAAGAAAAGTCTATTACTGTATCTTCCAACAGAAGGACAGGAAACTATTATCTTTTTCTCAGTTACTAACCCTGCGCCTTTCCCTTTCCCTAAATATTTTCCAGAAATAATATGAGAAGCTATTTCTTTCCTGAGTTAAAGTAGAAACAATGCCAATATAAAATCAGTAAAAATTGCCTGTAACCATAACTTCTACTCTACAGCTCCTCACTTTCATATCAATTTGTGGTATGTTTGGCTGTATGTTTTGTTTGTGTTGTGCAGGCCTTTGAAATAAACTGGTTGGTGTAGCATCCGTGAATGCCAAGTGGAGACAGCAGATCCTAGGAGGAAGCTCACCAGTACTTTTCAACAGCATTTTTATTAGAAGAGCAGTAATGTCTCCTATCACCTTGTAACGTCTTTCAATGCAAAGGAAAAAACAGATGCTTTCTTGTCACTAGAGACTGAGAATGTAATTTTCCTTCACTATTTTCTACAAAAATGATTGCTCTACATCTTCTTTGACTGCTTCATCAGTTTGCAGATTGCTGAAGAAAAGATTCCTATTTCAGGTCACACATTACCTTGCAAAAACCCCCATGAATGCAGGGAATAAATAGTAACAAGAATACAGTCAGCACAGAACAACATTAATTGTTAAAAGGAACTGTCAATGTTCTAAATAATAATGCACTATCCATCTCTGAATTTTGACAGACAAGGGTTGAAAAATGCTTAAGTTTCATTTAGTTTTTTGCTCAACAGCTGCTTTTCCAAACCATCCCCAGTTGAAGAACTCCCAGGACTCTGGCAGACATCACAAATCCAGCTTTCAGCAGATGTTGAGAGCATAGTATCTCCCCTCACACAGAGTCTTTTATTCACATAGAAGCTCAATAATTCAATAAAATCTTGAGTGTGTAGTAAATGAACTAATACGAATGAACTTACGACATGGCAAGAATGGCTTATAAAGCCCCAGGCAGTTATCACATTTCTAAATCCTTTTTAGCATGTGGAGAGGAAGAAGGGCTGATGACATCAGGAGGTGCAGCTTTGCGTGGCAGTGCAGCAGAAACCGTACAGGACCCTCTGTCCCAGAGTGCAGGTACCTCCCCAGAGGGAGGATTACACTGACTTTTGCTGACATTGGCAGCCAGCCAGTTCTGCAACAGAGAGAGACACACACATGGTGCCAAGTCCCAAATTATGCTAGACATAGACACAGGGATGCTGAATCACACTTGAGGGATTAAAGTCCTTCTTTCTCCACTCCCTTTTCACATCAAAACGGGGTTAAAGTCTTTGGTTTCTGAACTATTTCTGATTGATCTTTAGAGCAAGTGCTACTCCAGCCCTCCTACAGTTATCCTGTGCTTCAGCTACCACAAGCTCTTTCATAGCAGGCTATTGACAACATTGCCCAAATTAGCCCTGACAAAATATATATTACGCACACCAATAGGCTGAATTGTAGGGCTTGTTCTGGCAGTTGTGTGACAGTTCTATTACAGCACAACTACACCACAACCTACAGGAATGAAAATGTGAACAAGAGAAGATTTATTTTTCCTCCATTGATATAAAATACTTTGAAATTACATGATGAAAATAATGCTCAGCTCCTCATTGTCACTGCAAATGAATGCATACATAAAAATGAAATCCACTCAACCATGCTGTCATTTTTTCAAAGCACATCAAGTTTGAGAGAGGCAAGAAAGATAGAATCATCAGCTTATTGCACTTCAGACCATCAGTTTCTCATCTACAGTGAACAGTACACAACCTGGTGGAATTTACAGGCTGGTCATGGCTCCAGGATTAACCATCATATGCTGTTTAACAGCAAACACAATGTAGGAAATTTTTTTGTGTACATATTTTCATTCTGAAATGAAGAAGATTGATTTCCACTATTTTTGGTTTTATTTACCTTTCCCTAAGATACAGGAAACCTACATAGCTTAAAAAAGCCGAGCTATGTGTTTAACATCTGTCTTTTTTCCCCGTATTTTCAATTAAATCTCCAATGTACAATTCATCTGAAGACATTCCTTGTAATGAGATTCTACATAATAAAAAATGCGACAGTTATCAGACATTTCTGCTAAAAAAGACCCTAGTGAAGGGAGACAGGAGAGAACACATCAGACCTGCATCACTTGTTATTTATTATTATATTTTTACTTCTCATTGTTCATCAAATTAAATATTATACTTTATATTCCAACAACATAATCTAAAAACAGTACCTTGACAGTTTGGTTATAAAAGGGTTCTTTTTTTTAAAAAAAAAGGGCAGCAAATGGAATTTATGTGAAGACTAACTGAAGAAAAGCCTTCCAAGGAGCAACGTTTTGTTACGCTCCTTAGAAAAGCATAACCTTTTCAAAATAACTTATTTTATTGTATCTGTTGTAACATAAAGCTTTCTACAAGGCTCCAGTATCTTGTGTCACTGTGTCTAGAGAAGAGCATCCTACTTTTAAGCGGTAGATAGAGATGTCATGCAATGTAGTAGCTCCCACTGAAACCAAGGTGCCTCCAAGAATGCAGTTGCACACTACCTGCACTAGTTACCTACAATTATACATCTGGGGTGGTCTGCTGAAGCCAGAGCTTGAAAGGGGGCACAGGATTCACTTTGTACATTGCTAAGGTGTACAAGATACACTAAGCATCATAAACGCTGAAGAAGATTAGCCACTGTCAACTGAATTTGTGGAGTCTGAAAAACCATGGGAAAATGTCTGGTTTGCCCAATTTAACACAAAAAAATTTTTTTTCCAGCCCTGTTCAGCATTAAAGTCCATCTGTCAAGACTGTGAGGATGGGATGGACATCACAGCCGGTGCTTTTTATTTTCACTATGGCCAGAATTAGCTATGGTGCAATCGCAGAGTAAAATGGGTTACAAGATTTCGTTATAGACAAAGATTGCTGAAGACCACTGCATATGGTAACAAACATTTGTTTACACAAGGATATAGACATCTTTAATGCCTAAAATTATGCCTAATACATTCACACTCATTTCTAGGATACATACTGCTGACAGAGTTGTCAGAACAGTGACTCGTGGAAAATACTTGTATCTTATTGAACTTAGCAATGCAGAAGTGGTCTTTTAAAAAGGACATTGCTGAGCTATTTGATATTACCACAGGTATATAATGCAGTTGAAAATGCCTGCTTTATTTTACATCTTCAAGGCAGACTTCTGAAATGTATTCTCTCCTGCCTGCTTACACACTCATTCTTGATATTTGTACTTATCTTCCATATTCCCAGCTGTATTTATTCAAATGGTATCTCTAGAAATGAGTGGTTCTGGCCTTTGCTGGGGAAGTAATACTTGAAAACTGGTATCAGGGCACTCTTTTAAAAATATGTGTCTTTCAATTCCTTGTGCAGAATGCACACTTTAAAGACAAGAAAAATGACCTGTATGTGATTAATTTTGTATTGTATTGAACAATAATAAAGTAGCAGAAAAGAAAGGCTGCATAACTCAAGATTGCTTTTACAACTATTCCTTCTGTGGTACAAGCACCATCTTATCCAGATTCCTTGGTCCTCCAGCATCTAGTTTAATTCTCTTCCCCACAAATTTATTTTCTCTCCCTTTCTTTTTATACATTCATGGTGTATGTCATCTCCTTAGGACACACAGTACAGTCTATGGGAAGATCTGGCATCAAATTTGCCAACTCACACCCTTCTTCCTCATTCCAGCCCCTTCAACCTCCACTGCCACCACTCACGCATTGTAAGACCAGTAGGGCAGGGATCATTCTCACATCTCTTGCCATGGTGCCTACAGCAGTCTACCTACAGCATGCAGTTCAGATGGCTGATAAACCACTTAGCACAGTATCCAAGTTCCTGTATCATACTGTAACAGAAGAGCACGGCCATGCCACCCAGATTGGTACGTACACTAAACAGACTGCCTAACGCAGGCAGCCTAACTCAACTGTTCCTTCGTACATGAACCAGGACCCAGCAGTGTCTCAGGAGTAAATAAAAATGTCAGGGTGCAGCACATTGTGTGCGCCGGTCCTGCTATCTCTCCCCAGCTACCACAGATCTGTGAGTGTCTATCTCAGCACAGAGCACACAGATACAATAGCTCAAACCCATAGCACCATGCCAAGCTAACCTAGGTACAGTTTCTCCTAGGGGTTGATGTTGATTTACCTGGACAGTCTAACTAGTATCTAGTGGTGTCTGTCACACAGATGTCTGTCACAAGGTCATCTCTGAACAGTAGTTTACACCCTCATGCTGATGGGCATCTAGCCAGTATACACAGATTGAAACTATACAATGTACTACAGTCATTGTTTTAAATCTTAACTTGGTCTTCAACTAAGGAATATCAGCACATACCTTATATACTGTGTCATAAATTATTATTTTTTCTTATATACACAGGACGTGGTTTACCTAGAAAGGGAACTGAAGTAAACTAACAGCCTGAAGTTACATACCAAGACAGCAGTGCAAGTGGCAACAGCACCATTTATGCATCACAGCCTACTTCCCTCATCACCAGGTAACTCTTACAATGACAATTATGTCCCATAGTGACTAGCAAAGCCCTAAGGTGAACCAGATGTATTACATTACATTAAAATGTAATTTTAATGACATTAAAGACATAAGGATTACATTAAAATATTCTTGATGTTGGTTTTATAAAAATAAAAATAGTAAATAATGCCAAACCAAAAGTGAAGAATCTCTCTTAGTGAAAAAGGTTATTCTTACCAAGTTAAGCGTCTCAGGATCGTGACCACTTTCATTTTTGTGCCTTCTCATATGACATCATGATGAAGTTGTTATTATCTACATCCATAATTTGCTTTTTTTTTCAGTAATTTCTATTGCATTTTAGAAAAAACAGCTCATTTAAAAACCGTATATGGCATTGTTTTCAGAATACCAATTACTACAGTTATGCCTTAAAATGGACAATATTTCTCTCCCTGTAAGACAGGCTATATTCTCCACATAGAAAGTTTGGCCTATATTTGGTGTTTCACTCTTCCTCAGTGCACCGGAGAATGGGTTGGAAGCATAAGAAACCAAAAAAGAGGGCACACAAACATGTTGGTGTGCATTTCTTAAACTATCCTCTTCCTTTAAAAGCAACTAGATGTTAAGTCCTTGAACAAGGCTAACACGCACATAGAGAAAGACTCAAAATACACAAGAAAAAATCGAACTATGCAGATTGCGCATATGAATGACACCATGCTATCTCACATGGCGTTAACATATGAAACAAAAATGAAAACAGAAATATAAAAATGAGAAGAAAAATTAGCCAAATTATACATAGCATATATGTATGAATCTTGTAAATGCATTGCTGTAGTATTTGAATTTCATGTAGCATTCACATGATATTTCTATAGTCAACATACTGAAGACTGTTTTTTCAAAAGAAAAGAACCCTATAGGCTGCATGATGATCAGGCATCACTAAACCTGAAATACTAAACCTCAAAATACATATACACACACACACACACACACAATTGTATACCATCAAATTTACTTCCATTTTCACAATGCATTTCTTCTTTGTCTATGAGGCTTTAAAAGTAGTATTTGGTTATGGGCTGCCAGAAGAAAAACAAGTGAAGCATTCCTTAAGCTGTTTGGGAATTCATCTCTCACACCTTTTTTCAGTCCTGTTTCAATCTTCCCTATGTGGCTGGCGTATTTGACCGTTTACTGGTCTTAGCCATCACAAATGCCAGGGTCTGGAACATGACTTGCAGCCAAACATACTCTTGACAACACCTGTAAGCATAACGCTCAATGACTTGGCTTGAAAAAAAACAAAGATCCTCTTCAATATTAATGTGGTGCAAAAGTTCTTTACAATAACCTGTCCATTGGAGACCTCAGGGAGGTCTAAGTAGTAATTTGTGATGAAAAGGTACCATGATCAGAAATTTTTCTTTGTTTTTCCAGATAACAAAGAGCCTTTCATTCAGAAGGTTCTCCTTTGTAACTAATGGTGCAGTCATTTCTTTGGTGACAACTGAGTGGCATGCAACCAATACTGGAATTACCAGGCTTTACTTAACAGAGTGTCAAAAATGGCTGCTGACCAGCAGATTCTACAGCTCCCTGGGGAGCTTTTTCTAAATAAAAGTGGACTATCTCTGTTCTACGTAAAAGTGGACTACCTCTGTTTCTCTAATGAAGCAGAGAAGAAGGCAGAGTCTTGAAGTTTGCCCTGGCAGCTCTAGGCCCCCATTTCCAGTGCTGCTGTCACAGCTGGGGCAGATCTAGCTGGCAGCAATGGCCAAGTGTTTTGCAGCCAGGGGTATTTCCAGTCTCAAACACTGACTCCTACACTTCTGGGGCATCAGTTTTGTTTTGATACCAAATGAAAATCTGTGGCTAAATAAAAGGCGAGAATATTAAACCATGCAGCTGACTCCCAAGAAAGAAATAGTAAAGTGAAAGAACTTTTCTCTTTGGTCTTGAGGAGACTGATAAAATCCCATCGTAAATCTGAAACAGAACCATATCTTTACTGTGCAAAGAGAATTGATCAGCAATATAAAATATAAAAATAGGACAGCAAAACAGTAATTTTTTCTCCATTATGGGAATTGCATAACCCAAAATAAACAGCTTCCTATCCACCAGCTGAATGTAAGAGTCATTTTCAAGGCTGACAACTGCCTGCTCTATTTATGTAACACAGAAGTCTGAAGTATTTATATTATTAAAATCCAGCACATGGTAGAGATCTGGTTTTGTTTGAATAGGTCCAAGGCACAGACTATACCAAGATGATTTTTTTTCTGACAAAAATGGAAAAGCTTACTTTACTGAATTTCTAGCTAGAATTGTTTTATTTAAAATAACAACTCAGGCAGCATTGGAAGGACCAGCTTTATAATAGGACAAATTAAATTTAAGAGTTGTGAATTTAAAACCGCGAATTTCTTATTTTACCGAATCTCCCTTGGTCATCTGTTATCCTTATTACGTTTCTGTGTGCTTTTTTCCTGCATGTACAGTATTTATTTTCAAACCAAAATACTCTTAACAAAACTAAGGAAACAGCGTATTTGAACTGAACTATTTAAGTGTAGATTAAATAAGGCTAAATAAGGATATTAGCAGAGGGACATATTTTTGCAACCTTCTCTGTATTTTAGTGGGGGTTTTTTATTACAAAATAATCCCACAGAATTGTAGCATTGCTGTCTCACAGAAAATGTAAGAGTGAAGTTAGTTTTTTGCAATGAAAGTTTAAACTACTGTTGTGCCAGGAATCACCACAGCTTTATTATTTAGTTTTCTGCATGCTCCTATCAAATTTCTGTCAAACCTCCTTGTTTCCAAATCCGACCGCGTTAGTAGCAACTTTGGAGGGATGGAGAGAGTCAAGAGAGGTGATAAATCTCTTCACTTCCCCATCTAGTTTGCTGCCCAATCTCACTGCATATAGAGAACTCATCCTTATTTTCTACAGTTCACAAAAAGAAGGCAAACTGTAACTCCAGCAGAAAACATCTGTGGTTTTGCTTTTTGTAGGCTCAAGAAAATTATTAAAATTTGTGTAAGATTAAATGTCAATGCTTTCATGGTTAATTGACATACATTACCTAACATTTATTTCTGTAATTTCATTTTGCTGTATTCCTTGCTCATTTTGCATTCTGAAGGAGAGAAGGGCAGTTTTTCAGCAGACCTAATGAAAACACTGCCACAACAAATGAGAAACCAACCTGTGTGCAGTGGAGTCTGGCTGGAGAGAATGCTAATTCTCTGCCTCAATACTGCCTTCAAAGAGATTATTCAAGGCTCCCTCTGACATGGAACACAGTGACCAGCCAGCATATGCTAGAGATGAAAATAACCTTTATCTGTTTTAACAAAAAGGTGAACTAAAAAAAGCAGTCAGTCTTACCCTCAATGTTTACTATTAGCGATGAACGAAGTGACTTTATTTAGTGCTTATTCAGTAACTTACATTGATAGGGTTGTTATTCTAGATTTTTTCATTATTAAATCAGCATAATTTATCTACATAAGGCAAAAGATGTAAAAAATAAGCAACACGAACCTGATGTTTTTTTAAAAAACTACCTTTTACTGAGATCTAGCAAATGGCTAAGAAACCCAGAAAAGAGATTTAAGCTACAGTTTTGCATACAAAAACTACAGACTGAAGCTGTGAACTTACTGTCCTTGTCAACCGGGTGGAGTTATTTATAGAATTCAAGTACTAAACACCCAAAAGCATGAAGAGAACTCAGATGAAAAAATGAGGCTTAGCCCCAATCTATCAAAGATGCATGAATGAATCAAAGTCAGCAAATTAATCAAAATACGAAGTGTAATGAAAACCTTAAGGTGATAGAACGTACCAGTGGAGAAATGACCTGAGATTTCTGAACTTCCATCTGCAGAAAACCAAAGTAATGTACAGTAAGTAGCTTATACTACCAGGAATGCAACTAACTCATTAGTACTAATTTTTTTTCCTGAGCAGTATTCTTAATGAATTTTAAACTTACAGTAATTAGTGACATAGGGAAGTCATTATATTTTGTCTTAGTCTAATTAAGTTTAAAAAAATAATCTTACTGAAAGTAGGCTGATACTATCTGCTGTAGAAGTATATATGAATAAAATCCTGACCACAGTGTTCTCTTAAGTGAAGCAAAATATCACCCAGTAACAATCACAGCTGGCAGTGCCTTCCATGACGTATGAGGACATAATGATACTAATATCAAGCTTTCATATAGTTCCTTCCATCAGCAGTATCAAAGCACTTCAGGGAGAAGAATTAGTATTTCTATTCTACATATGGGGAAGTCGGAAACAAAGATGATCTGAAACATGAAGAAAACACAAATGCCACCTCTGTGCATTGAAGATTTTCTGCAGTTATAGGCAATTGTTCATAAAATTTTATAAGATTTTTATGTCTTGCTAGAAAACAAAAAGATGAAACTAGTTTAAAATACTGTATCTGAAGTATTTAACAGCATGGACAATCTAATAGCAAATTTAGACACGCATCAGCATCTGAGAGAAGGAATTTTTTAAATTCTACTTACATATTACTTATCTTCAGTTGGCCATGATAAACCACAAACACTGAAAATTATGAAAATTGTGCTATAAATACACTGAAATCTCTTGTGGGGTCCCATTGCACAGAAAGAAGGGAAGATTAGATTTCTACTGAGATTTTTTAATTTTACCTCTAGAAGTGCTGTTCTTTGGAGTAGTGCAATTGTGATGCATTACTTTCAGCATAGTAATAGAGATGTGAGTCATAGTGAGAAATGCTCCCAGTTTTGTCATGACATCAGACAGGATGCCACTTACCATGCTGGCAAAGTTATTTACTCTTTTGCATGGGATTCAGAACCCATTTAATTGTTTTGGGGGTTTTTTTCCCCATTTTATTTAAGCTTCTCTCATGCCTTTACTATTTTAGTTACAAAATAAAAACTAGCACGTCTTATGGAAATGGAAAGGGTATTAAAGGCTTTTTACACAATCACATAGTGTGTTCAACAGAAACCATGTCCATGAAGGCTATACCTTCATAGTTCCAATCAGTGAGAGCAAGGAGTACCTGTTACTGTAACATAAAGGTAGATCTAAAAGGTTGCTGTCAGAAGATGCTATTGCTGCTCAACAGAGATCTTCAAGGCAAGACTGTGCTGCTTTGCCATATTGATATTCAAACTTGAACAAACCTCAGTACTCGTGTACCTGAATATTAAAGTCAGTGTTTGGAATATCTGGACAATGATTAATAATATATCTGTGTGGCCAGTTGTACCAGTGGTGACTTATGTACCACTGGCCGTTCAAGTGGCACATTTTCAGTGCCGGTTGGCTGACACAGACCTTGAGTTCTCAAGCTGGAACCATCAAGCATCACAAGGAGGCTCAGAGAACTTCTGGAGGGCTTCAACAGTTCATGTCACTCTAAATACTGCTGTAGCCAATGTTGGAGGAAACAGCAATACACATAATGATGCAACTAAAAAGTCAGGTGAACTAAAATCAAACCACTTCTTGGGGATATTACATTATTTTTCAGTACAGGATGCATGAAATATTTTATTTATACACACACATACACATTTATTTATTTCCTGATGGGTATACTGCAGTGTCCCTAAGGAGAAAAAAATCTGAAAAAAGGTAGGGGAAGAAAGAAAACCAAATATAGAGGTTCACCTGATTTGTGATTTGTAAATGAAGAAAATCCAAACTTTTCCAAACTTTTTTATTAATAAGCTATGAGTAAAATTTCATTTTGACTAACAGAAAAGATACCCACACACAGAGAATTCTAAAAACACAATCTATTTATGTAAAAAAGCGCCTAGAAACGGTGGAGCAGAATAGAAAACAACATGTCACCTTCCTTCAAATTCATACCCAAATCAGATGGAACTGGAAAGATCTCCTGAAGGTCATCATACTAACTGCTCATGAAAGTGAAGACTGCAGACTGTGTGCCACACAGGGCTTCTCAATGTGCAGTTTATGCTGGAAGTTTCCCCCCCCCCCCAAAGTAGTTTTTTCTATTTAACCACCTTACATATTTTGGTCCCTTGTTCCTATTTCAGAAATTTCAGGTGTAATTTCTAGTTCACTATAATGAAGCAGTACTTTTCTCTGTAGACTTCAATGACCAGGTCTGCTATATCCTTCTCAACAAACAAACATCACAAATCTGTTTCTGGAGATGCAAATTTAGGCCAGTGCCTAGCCCTCCTGAGAACTGAATCTTAAAACAGGATACTACCATGACAATTCTATTAGAAAGCATAAGCTTTTAATGTGTAAAATTGCTGAAGTAATTTAAATATCTGACAGGAAAAAAACACAGGTTGCCAGCTTTGCACAAGACATATTTCAAGGGCAGAACTGAAAACAATATATATTGTGTAGATACAGCATTTCCAAAAAAAAAATTAATGAAGTCTTACTACCTATAGCAAAGAACTTGGAAAACTTGCATAGGTCACATTATTTTTATTATTAAATAAATAAATTTAGTATTAAATAAAACTCCAGACAGTTCTTAAGTCTCAGAAATAAGGTGTATAAAACTGTTTAGGAGTTTGTCAACCTCTCTAATAGCCAGATACTGGTGGTGAACTCCATAGCTCAGCTGTACTTAGCATTCTTTCCTCAGGGCACACAACTCTTGGTGCTGCTATGGGTATTAGAAAAATATTGAAACAATTCATCCAGCAACTGCTGTTAACTGTCCCCCAAAATTCTCCTCTGGCAGAGAGAGAGGACATAATGCTTCACCTGTGGTTTCCCAGGATAGATTCCCTACCTTGAGGCATCCTGCCATGTCATACAGTGCATATGCTCCTGTACATTTCTACAAGGTGTTTCTCCAAATCATTCCGATGCTCTGTCACTCTACAAATGACAACCCTATGTGAATGGACAGTGGTTCAAGTTCACATTCTGTATTACAATGACCAGCTGATAAAGCCTTTAAAACCCCTCAAGTGGACAAATGTTTACTGATTCCCAGGAACTACTTTCCAATCCAAGATTATTATTAGCTAACTGATGCCAGAGTTCTTCAACAAATCCATCCTCCATATCTTCAGCCTGATGATCGTAAATGTCAAGACAGCATTACTAGTCATTATTTATCCCTCATTATTTTTTCCCTCAGTGGTACTTGTGTCACTTAATTTCACCAGTTTACTGTGCATTAACTTCAAAGGTGGTAAATTTTAATCATCATGTTTAGTTGTATGATTTGTAGTTTCCTATTATGTTTTCTTCCATTACAGTTATAAGCAGGAAGAGGTAAAATACTACCCTTTTTACTGCCATTTGTTATCTTCATAACTTTACATCAGCATTATATTAGCTCTGTCTTGCCTAAATGGTCTGAAGAGGTGTTGAACCAAGGGGCTTTGATATATACCAAATGTTCTTTTTACATTATTCATGGACAATTGTGAAAGCATCAATAGAGAGTTAGTAAACCTTTCTGCACATGAAAAATGGAAAGCTACAAGACACACTGCACAATAGGTGGGTGAAAACTGTTTTCTAGGTAGAATATTTACATTTTGCATGCATCAAGATGGATGTGTAACATGTTTCTAGGATGATGTGGAGTGCTGCCCCTGGAGCCCTGCTGGCTTTCTTCCCCTCCAGCATTTTTGGGGTTAGCCATGGAGAGACACTTGAACCATCCCATGAGCTGCATGTGGCTGAAACTTTCTTTTAAAGTTTTCTTTTAAAGTTGGTTGGCCAACTTTACAGTAACAGGAAGGGCAGATGCAGTGGAGTGGAGAGGCCTACTTTCACCTAAAAGTAAAGTAACACAAAGGCACCTTCAGGAAAATGCCATTTGGCTTTTTCACGTGATCAGAATGAGATTTCATCCCCTGAATAAGATCTTAAAATGTCATCCCAGTTCATTCACAAGACAGACTGGAACATGGGTCATGTAAACAATCCCTTTGCTTCCAGCCATCTACATCTTTCAGAAATTACTAACAAAAGACATCAGTCGACAAAGACCCATACCACCCTGTTTCCTCCTCATTTACTTTCTCATCTCTTCAAGACCAAAAGTTGATAATTGCTTCTGTCTTAACGATGGTTAAATGAACAGTAATCTTTCTAACTTATTTTATACAAGGAAACACCACAGCAACACTGTCAGCTGCACTGGGCTGAAAGTCAGGTCTTCCAGTTCTTGTTTAGTGCTCTACAGAAAAAGACAGATAACCCATCCTCTGACTGTAAATGGTGTTTCTTTCAAAAAAACCCAACAGCTGAGACCATACTGCATTTTACCATAGGTCTGCTCTGACATGAAAGCATGAGATGCTCATTCTCTGAACACATGCAGGAGACTGACCTCTTCAGAGGATTTAGGTAAAGCAATACTTAAACCAAGATTCATCCCATCTCATTACAGCACTTCACAGAGAGGTCCAAGTTAAAAAACCCACCATGCAGTGTAGGCTCATTATGTAATGAGTGGAGAGAGACAGGCACCTTCAGGCTGTGATTCATCTGTTAGGTGCGTATTGGCTGCAAAGAATAGGAATGTTTGAAGATGGAACAAAATCAGGAACCTGGGGAATTATTGCTCACTGCATTCAAAACCTCCTATAAAAGTGGGGATTTGGATTGCAGCATGAAGCCCGTTATTAGGCAGAGCTCTCATTTAGATCTGTTCTTCTGCCTATTTCTTAAAGCAAATAAAAAGAAGAAGAAATAAAGTAACATTAGAATTAACCAGTTTATTACTTGGATTTACAGATAAAGATGCAGTAAGTACCCTGTGCTTGACTCAATTCATAATAGTGTGCTAAGGCTTTAAAGCTCTGAGGGCAACTATAAACAATGAAACATTTTATTCTGCCTGATATATGTCATCTTTACTGCTAAAGTAATATTTATCATTGCACAAAAATAGCTGCAAACTGCAACCACTCATTTAAATTTTCTTTAGGAGTTATGAATAATGACAGATACAAAATGGGCTAATAACTTATGGTCAAAAGCCATTAAGGTAAAATTACCGTATTTCAGAGTATAAATGCAAGAAACAGTAAAACTTTAACAACAGATCAGGTAGGAATTCAAATAATAAAATAATTGTTTTCTGGCTACCTGCATCTTCCCTGGACTTATCAAGTTTCTTTAGACAAGTTATTATGTATCAAATAAATCTGGACAAAATATGTTCTTATTCAACTATAAAATAATAACCTTCTCTACACTGGACAGTATATGCAACGCTGACAAATGATGACTGGTACAAATATTCCAGAGCAGGAATGCAGGAATAGTACCAATTTATTAATTATTAATACTTGGTATTATTAATTAATATTTGTAATGTTAATACAATGTATGAATTACTAATACTATTAATACCCAGTTCATAAATGACTCTGATTGTGTACTTGAGGACTGAAACAGCAGAATGCCTATTTCACATCACTAATTTTTTCTCAAAATACGATATGTAAGTATCTAGTAATGAAAGCTAGGTAGTCACTAATAAAATATTAATTTTAATTAGCTCAGTTAGTAGATGGTTGTATTCAGTGAAAGAAAATGGCACTGTTTTTACAAAACTGTATAAGAGAATGATAGCTCAATAAGCAGAACTTCACCTCTAAACTGTTTCTCTCAAATTTTTAACACATTTCCTTTTTCTGTCACTTGCTGATCAGTCGAAGTTACAGATTTATAATGTCAAAAAGAGAATTACTCAAGAAAGTAAAGTATTAAAATTATGCAAAGTTCAGGGCTGACAGTCTGAGACAAAGCAAGACTCTCATCTAAATGTTGCTGCCTAAAAAAGCCAGATGTCTGTTTTGTCATCCAAGTTAGACATCTGCACTGTTGAACATCTGGAGGAAGGGCTCTCCTTTGGGGGACCCTCCTTCTTTCTCACTGCTGACCCCAGAGAAAGCACAGAACAATAGTTTAACTGGACACATACCTTCAGATGACTAAGATTTGCTTAAATGTCTAGATGAGTCACTTGTTGCCACCAGCACCACTGCCTTTTTCTAAACCATTTTTCTTTTTAACTGCAATAGTTCAATGATCCCGATCATTGTGACAGCTTCCAAATGCTAACACCAATGTAAGCCAGAGGACAAGAAGATCCAGCTCAAACCAAGGAGGATGCCAGACCTTCTCTATTGATGGCACGGCAGATTTATAGAGGAATAAAGAAAATTGCTTCTCACAGTACAAAGAATGCCATTATTTTCTCAGTGTTTTTGGAGCAGAAATTCTTTTTGCCTGTGCAAGCAGAGAATTCACGGAGTAGTAGTTTCTACTTTGAAGCAGAAAATTCTGCTTCTTAGTGATTTCTAGTTATTAACTTTTCTGATGTTTATTTTAGCTAGTTAGCTAATATTATGAAATAATATTTGATGCTGAAATTATAGTCAACTAAATCCCATGATTTTACTTGGTTGTGATTAGTGATCTATAAATAATTATGCTCTTTATCACTATTTCAGAGACAAAAGAAAATGATCTCAGCTTTCAGTTCTAGAAAACAACCTTGACAGTTTTAAAAAGCATCAATATCAGATATAGGAATCACCACTATCAGATAGGGGAAGCTAGATCTTGAAGCTTTAAGCAGGTGAATGGACTAAAATGACACTGAAGAATGGAAAGGAGTTTGGGTCACTGGAGAAATTGTTCCAGTGAATATACAGCCTTATACAGTTACAGTCTATAAGGTACAACAGGTACAATGAAATTCCGCAAGGTTGTCTCTCTAGTTTCAGAAATAAATGTATGATTTTAAGTATTTAATTATAATCTAAGGAAATTACAAACTCTGAAATTCTTGTGAATAGCAACACTAGTTATAACTAGTGGTCCAAGCAACAACTGGCACAGGACTAACAGTAGCCCAGAGGAGAAGAAAGGTGGCAACAATAAGATTACTCACAATGTGCCACAGAACAGGAACTGGCAACATCTCACACGTGTTGAACAGCAGGAAGCACAATCCCTGTTCCTAGTAGGTGGTGCATGACCTGGAAAATAAAAACTGATCCAAACATAGAGGAGAAATGTAGCTCAGATGTAGTCAGCTAGATGCCACAGAGCAGCTCTTCAGCTGGGGGACACAGAATTCAGCTATCAACATGTCCCAGATAAAGAAGTTTTTGTAACAAATCCCAGGACAATTTCCAGCCCAAACCAAATAAACCTAGTCCCAGGAAGACAGAGGACAATACACAAAACAAGGACCTTCTGACTGCACCTAGTAAAGGCACAGCAGACCAGAGCACCAGCAGTGGAGCATGGCCATGGCATGACCCACAGGGGCCAGCAGGACAAGCTGGAAATACAGGCACAGGAAGGCACTGCTAGGACAAGGGTAAGCTAAACTCTGCAAACAAGCTAATCTCCAACAATGGCCATTGCCAAAATGAGATGCCAGCTGCAGGTGGCAGACATAGGTGACTCTCCCTTCACTTCAGGCAGACTCCATTGTTAGTCTTTAAAATCTGGGAAACATAGGTCCCTCCAAAGTCCACACATTCCCAGGAGTAAAATGAGGGAATGGGTGATGAACACTTTGCTGGATCTGCACAATAAACACTTTGAGAATCAGGAAAATAGAAAGAATTACAAAACCAGCAATGGAGTCAATATCCCAGAACAGCTGTCACGGCAACTTTGCAGATCTAGCTTCAGATGCTTAGAAAGTGTAATGGCATCAATTACACGTAGTTCATATTTTAAAATACTGAACACCTACAGAGCAAGTACCAGTGGGGGAATGGTATTCTATATAATATACTGAACAGCAACATAATTTCTTCAAGGAATTGCTCTCTCTCCAAAGAAGATCCAAAAAAAGATACTCTAGCCTCAGTATGCTGATCCTTCAGCAAGCGACAGTAAGCAGTAAACACAGGGTAGTTTCCTCAGCCTGATGAGAAAGCTCAATGAAACAAGCATTTATGTTGCCACTGGCACAAACCTCCAGCTTCTCAGTCACTGTACATAACTCTGCCTTTTTTATCTCTGATTCAAAAGCTTCCCAGGTGAGAAAACCAAAGAAAGCAACTTTCCCTCTTCCCCTGAGTGTAGTTTCCTCTCCACACTCTCAGTTCCATTCATACAGGAACACAACTAAGGACCTTATCTTCAGTGACAAAAAAAGTCATATGTCAGCCCTGCCCCCATAAAACCCATGCCACTTTTCACTGTTAGTGCCTGAGTTTATCTATTCAAATCCACAAAAGGATTTGTTAGCTTTCTGCATCAACAAATTAAAGACTATATTCACCCTACTCCAAAGTGCAAAGGCGTAACCAAGAATGCCCAGGCAGCAGACTCATCACGCCCACATCTCCTGTCTTAGCAAGGAATCATACATGCAGGGTTGATCACGGCACAGAGAACATGCTACCTTTTATTGCTACCAGTGAATTTCATTTTCTCTATTTCATTCTGAAGCTCCCCTTAATGGTTTCCTTAAATTCACAGACTATGCTATTTTTCATGCCACCATGTGAGTGGGCAAATGTGAAGAATTTGGTTGCACGTAATCTATTTGCTGGGGAGAAAAATCATTGTACCAATCCCTTGTACCACTAAAAAATGAGTAATTTGTTTGCTTCATTTAGTAATATTGAAAATTCATTCAACTGATTATATATATAAAAAAAATTGACTAATTTTCATAGCAATTGATTAATTACAAGGATTTCTCAATGTGATTGAGTACACAATCTCTGCAGCATCTGTCATAGTTTAAAAATAGCAATGGAATATGTTTCCCTAACCACCAGCTGGAAATTTAATTAGTTAAATGGCAAGTTTTAGCACTTACTTCCAGAAGAGATAAGATAAATACAAATTATTTTTTCCAGTAATGTGTACTGTGCATGCTACTCAAAAAGACAGTGAATGCAGTTTGGGAAAGTCTGCACCCTTTTCATATCCCTGACCAACCCGTGAGCCACATACCAAATATAATCAGGGTTAGGGTTTTTTTAAACCATTTATTTTCAATTTATTATGACTTCATACTTAGTGATGCCATATTTTAAAATTATGCTAGGCTGGTTTTAGACAGTAATTAGTTCTATATAAAACCCAACAGACTTACTGAACATAAAGTAATGACATTATCACTTCAGAACACAAACTGAATTGAAGCTACCTAATAAATTCTTTGAGCAGAGACAACACATCTCAGAGAGAACATTATTGTACCATGCATTTTTATTATATGAGCAAAAGTAGATCATAGAAGCTCATGAGCAAAAAGAGCAAAGATGGATGCTGTATGTATGTTAGCACAGTGTTTTAGCTTCTGTTAGTAAACAGAAATGCAAACAGGTTTTTATGTGTTTATTATGTACATTTGTACATAATATTTAATCTGAGGTAACTGACACTTATCTTGGTAAAATGGGAGCCTTTTGTTCATTCTACACAAGAAACTGCTGATGAAGACAAATGTATTATTCTGTTAAAAGCAACTTTTTACAGCATTGCACATTAATTTTTTTAAAAAAAATTCCTACTCTTTAACAGTTTTAACAGATAGTACACAATATTTACTTTCTTAGCCAAATAAACCCTCAACCACTGCTATTTGACTTATTTCAGATTTCAAAAAGAAAATTCCAAAAAGCACAGTAAGGAAAATAAATAGAAAATACTTTCACAAAAATAGTATTTTAACTTTACTCTTTTCATAGCAAAATACTACTCTATATCAATCAAAATTCAATTGAAATATCAAAGAACTTTAAATTCTATGAATTAACTGAGTTTATTTTAAAAGTGGTTCTTCATTGTCCTGAAACTCTGGATCATCAATGCTCTAAGACTAGAATTTACATGCTAATAAAATCACATTTAAAAACCCAGATAAAAAGCAGACTGCAAGAGCTCTGAAAAGACTCGGTGTTTTTCATAGCTATTCCTTCTTAATTTTTCCTCTAAAATGCCAGTTAATTTACTGACAAAGTATTTCTAATAAAACAGTATTTGTATGCACACTGCATTTTTTTGTAATATATAAGTATGCTTATCTAATTACATTACCGCATTTTCAGTACAATTTCAAAGCACTCCACAAATAAATAGCTCAAAACTCTCACACGAAAACTTTTGTGCTATGTGAAAAATTACTGAAAGAATTTATCATGCAGGTGATCCCTGTTCACCTTATACCTGAAATTAAAAAAAAATATGGAGTACATCCAAAATGGTACCTTCAGCACAAGTACAGCAGCCTTCTATACACGCAGAAAAGCAGTAAGGAAGTGTTTTACCAGGTCACACAGAAAAAATTCCGATCATCTTTCTTAGCTGAATCCCATTTTAAACCTCAATAACCACACAATGTGAAAGAAAGCCAGCCAGCAAAGACTGGTAGAGCAGAAGTACTTCTTACTGCTAACACCACTAGTCATATGTCCTTTTGCATTAAGTGAAATCTTCAGTCAAGAAAACCAGAGAAGGAAAGGCAGTGAGAAGAGATGGGCAGCAGTGAAGCTGCAGACTGTGGTGAAAGAATGTTCCAGACTCCCAACGCCTGCATCTCCCAAGCTAAGCTGGTGAATAGCCCTGAAATAGCACAGCAAGGTTATCGGAAACACCGTGCAAGGCAGGCCAAAAATCAAACACTTAGCATGCTCAAGCTTAAAGATCAGAAGCTGCATTTTCCCGCTGAGCTCTCTGCACAGCGAGCCCCAGGCGGCTCCCCGGCACGAGGCTCGCTGCGCGGGCAGAGGCCTCCCCCCACAGCGCGTTGCTCTGAACCAGCGGAGCACACTGAGGACAAGCTGCGCAGCACGGCGGCAAGGCCCAACCAACACTGAACAGAGCCATCGCTGGCACCCGCTGCTCATCATTTACAAACATGTGACTAATATCAACACAGTGGTACCTTTGTTCTCATTCTGAAGCAATTATCAAAGAAGATTCAACGTGGAAAACTGACATAAAGGCATGTGGAAGTAGGAAACTCTTCACGGGATTTATCTGAACAAAAACTTCAAACACTAGAGTTTCTCATTTAGGGATTTACTATAAAAAAAACCAAAGTTCAAACTGCTTCATTGTTCTGAATTCATGGAATGATGCTGAACTTGCTTTGGAAGGTTTAAAACAGAATTACCCATTTACTTTACTTTTATAGTAATATCTCTTTGGGAAACAGGAAAACTGTGACTGCACACTTAGACCATTATGATATTAAGTGTTTCAGGAAGAAAGATAAACACTGACTTTTTTTTGGAAAATCAGTTTAAAATTTGAAATGAAAATATCAGCAGAAGCTGATTTGTAACATCACAGTATCAAAATATAAAATCACCCTCCTGCTTCACTAATTTCTAATGCTCACTTACAAAGAAAGCATAACCCATCTGTAGCTCAGCTCTTTATTTCACAAATAAAAGTACTTCAGTGGTCTGGTGAAAGCTGTTCTTCACACATCCAGAAGCAGCAGAGAGAATCCCAGGGAAGCTCTCCTCCTACAGCCTTCGGAGTGTGGAACATCAGATAGTTACACCGCTGCCTACGGAAAGAGCTCTACAGTTGACTTGCTAAGATCATTCTTGTGTCTGATGAAATCTGATCTTGATTAAAAGTCTTAAGAATTTATCAAAAAGTAGTATCAGGCAACACAAATTGACATATATTCTGGAATGCTTATCAAATAAGTAAGCTGCCCTAAAAGAGTACCAATATAATTAATACAAAAAGGAGTGGGAAATATAATCTCTTCAGAGATCTTTTTCTATTCCTCATGCTCTCAGCAATTCCTTAAAATATTTGTGCCAATATATTGTTTTGTGTCAAATAAAAACTGGAGACATTTGAGGATATGATCTTTGGTGTTTATGCCTCATGGTTATAAAATTAGCCTCAGATTCATTATTCAGAATATAAACAGCTTTAAATGTTTGAATATAAAGTGAAAAGTGTGCATCTAATACTTGGAGCTGTGTCGTACCTGCAGAACATTTTGCATCCTGTTTATGCCCTACGAATTGAATGTTATTATTTTCAAAAGAATTAACATAGTTTTGACTGGGGTAAAAAAAAAAGTTTACATTAAGTTTTTAATGCTGAAACAGATGTGGTATGCAAGATCAGTATGCACAAATGTCTAGTCTATTTGTGTTTATTTTCAGCAGAGTATTTCAGAAACACTTTTTCAAATAGCCACAGTATTAATAACTGTTTTTTATTTAATGAACATTCATATTAAATAGTTCCTGAATGTTCAAAGTGTATTAAACATTTTTTTTCTTTTTCATTTTCATGTACTTAAAATTGTAAATCTCATTGTACTGCAGCAGGCATTTAAAAAAGTGTTGTGTTGGTTGGTTGGGGGTTTTTTTAGTGAGATGGGGGAACTTGGGAACAAATGGAGCAATACTTTTTCATGCAAAAATCTACTACATTCCACTTCAGAATTAAGAGCACAACCAAATCTATCTAAAAGCTCCTTCAAGATGGGCACAATTATGGAATGATCTTTTAGATATTTACTGATGCACCCAAACATCATCAAAAGTGTGTTTGCAGCTTTCAGGCATACCTGCTTCAGGCCTCACTTAGCACTGCAGAACTGTCACCCCACAGGACTTTCTGCATACTTTCAGCCTAATAAACTGTCGGAATAAACAGATGGTTTAAGTAATGCATTGGACTATTTAAACACATTTATCACCTCCGATCACCAATTTATTTCCTTCAGATCCCCTCTTCTGGAGAAGAGGTGTTTCCCATTCAGTTTCTTGTCCTAAATTACAGTCTGGCGTAGTCCCTCTCTCCCCTTCATCATGAGTGAGGAGTGAAGAGTATCACCCAGCCCATTTCTAGGGCAAATCTGGGATAAACTCCGGTAATGCAAATATTGTTATTATGCATCTCCACTTTGGGTAGTTTGAGAGAGATTATTTCAAAACAAATGGTTGAAAAAAGACTTAAATTCCTCTAACCTAGCCTTTCATATTTTTTTTTAAATACATGGGTCTTACTCAGGCACTTATACTCACTTCATGTTCAGAGAAAACTAGGTTAAACGAATCATTATGGAAACATGTCTACTTCTCCTCCTGAGTTTGATTAACTCAGACATAAATATGTACCTTTTAGAAGCCTAAATTGGGTTAGATGAGTATCAGCAAAATATTTAAGGAAGCATTCTGAGGGGTCATGAAAACATCCCAGACTTCCCCATACTTCCCAAGGCCTGAGCACAGAACTGCAGAGGAGCAGGGCTGCCACAAGCAAGGGAAAGATAGCAGCAATGGCTCCATACTGTGGACACTGCCCAGATTTTCTCAGCTTCTACCAAAAAGAAAATTCTTTGCATTTGAGACTCAGCTGAAACAACTCTTTTGCCTGTTAAGAAGAAGATAAAATTATTTAAAGGAACTAATTATGGGAAGGAATCTCTGTACAACTATTGAAGTAATCTTTTCTCACTTTCCCAGTTAGATGAGGTAAAAATATTTCAAGACATTTCCAAGGAGTTAACATAATTTGTTTCCAACCTGTTTATGGAATATTATTTTCAACAGATCAAATTTAATGAGCAAGGGTATGTGTAAAAGAAAGGGGAATATAGATCCGAAGGTACTTGACTGCAGCTCTCTAGCAATCAAGCATATGAAAATATTTAATAGGCATGGGAAGCTGGAGGTAAATGAACACTGGAGAAGGCATTTTTATTCCATCAAGTGACTTCATAATTGGAACATAAGAGTAACTTGATTTGGATTCATGTAGCTTACTTAGTAATTTTTAGAGTATAAAGGCTTTTCCTTGCTTACAAGACTACTGAATTAGGTTGAAGTCTAAAGAACTCTAATGTTCTTCCAAGAACTTGGGTGAAATTCATTAATTCACCTGATTCTATTTTGAGAACTTCTCATGAGCTGCTACAACTCATTGTTAACTGTAACATCATGCCAAGAACAACACTAAATAATATTTGTTAGAGGCTTTGTCTAGCTACTCTGAAACAATCTACTTTTATTCTGGCATTTGCTGTGTCACACGAACTGTACTATGCTGAGGATGTTGCATACTGTCACTGTTAGTTTAACTACTGGAAAATTGCCAATAGAAAGAAAAATGGGAAATTGTTTTAATGAAGTGGTTTCCTGAACAATCTTGGATGAAAACTCTCTCTCCATATGACTTTTGAGCTGCACCTCTATCTAACACTTCATCTCTGTACTTCTGTAGTCTCTTATATCTAAGAATCTTAGAGCTTTTGCCAATATTTATTACACTTCATGGCAATCTTATACAGAAGGAAATCCATCCTATCACTCTATGATAAATAAACAATGAAAACGTTGTAAAGTAAGACAACATTATAATGGATTTGAAAATACTTCACTTAAAAAGAAAATCTAGACTGTTTGGTATTATGTTTGTTTTCATATAGTATAGATTAAATTAATTATATAGATTACATTAAATCTATCATATACAGTTTATGCTTCTGAGAAATTAAATTTTCCAAAAGTGGTTTTCTGTTTGGACTAGCACTACCACGAATCCAAGTTTAGTTCTTTTGCCTGTATGTCTCAGCTACGAAGCAACATACTAGTACTGTAATTTTCTTCGCCAATACACTCCCCAAAATATATTATGAAACCCTATACATCCCAGAGAGATCCTTGCTGATACACAAGGTAGTTAACGCTTAAAGACACTAAACCACAAATTATACTTTTAGCTTTCTGTAGCAGCAAAACTAAGCAATGACAGGACCACTAGGACATGCACTTGAAAAAGATTCTGTGACCAAAATGGCCATGGTAACAGTTTAGTGTATGCATGTATAATGCATACCACCAACCATCATCAGTAATTCTTGCATCAAGGTCTCATAACTTCTGAGAACACTAACAAACAACTTTTATGAACAGTCCATCTTGGTTAAGGTTAATCTAAGAGTAAATAACCCTTCTCTTTAAAAAAATACATTTTACTGTATTGTACTGCTATTTCTTGCATTTTCAAATTCCAGCTTTACCGTCCTGCTGCACTTTGTCAAAGGGCTCTCTAACAGTAGTTTTCTCTTCCCAGTGCAGGTACTCGCAATCTTTGATCAAGTCAGCTCCGAACTCCACTTTATAAACAAAATAAATGGAGCTTCTTAAGTCAGTCACTGCACGGTGTTTTTGCTAGACCATGAAGCATTTTTGTAATGAGCTATATGCCTTCAGATCTCTGACAGTTGTGAAAAGATTTTTCTTTGGAATATATGTGCAAGAACAAAAAAACCTCTAACGTAATTTCTTAATAAAATTAACATTTATTATTTCATATGATAGATAAATGAATTTGGAGACTTCTCATATGGCTATATAGCCTTTCATGGAGTTGTAGAGAGAGCTGGACTCAATGATCCTTGTGGGTCCCTTCCAACTCAAAATATTCTGTGATTCTGTGGAGCTAAAAGGTCTCCTTTTTCTAATTCATGATTTCTCATGTTCACAAGAACATACTCCCATACATGCACACACACTTTTCCTGTTAAACAGTGCCAATTCAATAACTTAAGTTTCAGAATAACTTTAGGATTACTGCTATTAAAGTAATAGTAACATTTCAACACACAACACATTGTAATTCTTCTCTGTTAAGGAAATCCTGAGGCTCTTTCACTTAATAGATTTATGGAGTATTAAATGCAATTAATGAAGCTTTATTTAGTCGAAGGAAACAACCACATTTTCACAGGATTAGCAAACTTCAAATTGTATTAAATCAAAAAAAGCATTAGTCATATTCATCTAGTCAGATTAATCTAGTATCTTTTAATTTTCTAATGTTTTTTCTCATGTGATAGAATTCCTGATTCATCATTCATTTCCAAGAAACATGAATTACACTTCTGTGGTTGCATTAAGTCATCATAATATTTACTTTATAAATGTTGCTTTATTACTATGCACTTAGCTGTATACTTGTATGGAACCAAAATTAAATCATTTTTTGCAGCTGTCAATGTGCCACACATTTCTACAGTAACAGATAAATCCATAATCATGCTGCTGATTGTCAGCAAAACTACAATGGACAGTTTTATCATTGCTGGCAAACAAATGTCACAGAGTCCTCTGAGAGCCATGCTGTGCCGTGATTGCTGCATGCAACACACTGGAAAATCGTATTTCTGGAAGGGTTAACCACTACTCCCCTGCCAGTTAAAGACTGAAGGCCACATAAAAAATGAGATAATTGACAATTAAAGTGTTAGGAGATTGTAAGTAGTTCAGTCATTATTGGGCTTGATCCAGTTCTGAAAGAAATCACTGAAAGAGTCCCCCTGATGATGCAGACTGTAAGTAACACTCCTAAAATAAATCCTATTCAAGTATAGGCTTGAAGTTGTCTTCTATATTTTACACATTTAGAACTACTAAGAAAAGAAAACTGCTACCACTTATCAGTTTTATTTTTAGCACATATCCCTCTGAAATACCTAATTAGGTAATCTAATGTTCCACTTTACTACGACATTTAGCTCTGCAGGAACACCAATAAATGGTACACAAATTAAATACATAGCAAGGCTAAGGTTTTTTTATGACACCTCTTTGCAATTCAGAAGGCACAAAAAACATCAACCAGTTCACAAAATAATCAAATATTGACACTTCACCAATAAAGCAGGGTATCTAACACAACTGGTGATGAAATTAACAGGAACTAATAAACTAAGAACATCAATCATTGCTGCCTGTGTTGGTTTTTTATCCTCTTTGCTTTTCCCACCCTTTTTCATTCTTCATCCGCTATCTGTGGTGAGCAAATGGCTTATTTTAGGGACCTTCAGGGATTCTCCAGGAGCACACCTGGTCTTTCACTTGTCTTAAATGCTAGTGCTTCCACTTAAAATAAATGTTACATTCTGGAACAATTTCCCCAAGACTAAAAATGCATTTTTTTCTTTAGTACCAGTTACATTAGGCCTTTCTGAGTAGTTTTTGTTCAAACATATGCTTCAAGGTCATTGCTTTAGAATATAATTTCATTCTAAAAAAGTGTAAAAGTTAGTATGACCTACTTTATGATACTTGTATGCTGACACTGCTTTCAAATGAACATCTAATTTGTACGATTAACGACACAGGTGAATAGTTTAATGGGATATGGGAATTATTTACCCTGAACTGAACAGGAAAAAAGAATAAAATCACTCCACAGATACACAAAGGAGAGGTGTGTGTTAGTGGGTTAGGTTTGCATGAACTGATGACAAAGCCTGGAACCTCATTATCTGAAAATGTTCATTTGTAGCTTCCCCATAATTTTTCTTCGGCAAAATTGTGCTGACTAACAGCATTTGTCTCCTCCTTAATACTAGTGTATGCCACCAAGACCTCTGTGTGGCTCTGTCCCAGTTACTGCAGTTGCTATCCTGAAGATGAAGACAAAACAGAAGTGTTAGTTCATGGCAAAAACAGTGCCACACTGCTTTGGCTAAAAGACATCCTTTCATAACAAACTAATATTTTAATTTTATGGTACCATTTCTAAAACTACTTATGTGATTTGTGCCAAATTATAATTGCAGCATATTTGCACTATCTAGGTGCAGTGTTGACAGTTATATCAGTGTGGTAGCATGGAAGAAATTGTTGGTTAATTGCTCAAGAATTTGTTCAGAAGCACAGGCATATTTTGCAGCTATTGTTAAGCCCCATTCTCCTAGACTGTCTTCTTAGCAATTAACCCAATTAAGTGAATTTAAACTTAGGTCATGCAGGTTTATGAGTGCTAACAGTAATGTTTCTGACAGTGGAAAAGGCAAGTGCTGTTATGCACTTATATTGTCCTGAGCTTCCATGGGATTTAGTTTGTTTTGAATTTTTTTCCCAAAACTAGGAGGAAAACTTCCTAAATTAAAAGGATCCACCACCTGTAGCTCTCTAGGAGGCATTAATTTCCAGGATATTAAGCAGAATGAATAACAGACCTTGAAATAAATTACTGAATTACTGAATTAGAGAACTGAGGGAAGGGGTGGTGGGGGTGTGGAGGGAAGAACAAGAAATTGAAGTGGAATTAAATGACCAAGAGCAACCCTATTTTATCCACAAATAAATCTTATGATCAGCATGTGGTCAGTAAGTTACACTTCACTTGAGCTGGAGAGTATTAAGGATGCTTGATACGGTCTCCAGCTGTGCTGAAAAGAGAGATGTGGTCCATGCAGATCAGAAGGTGGGCATTTCTTTTTCTTCATTGCTGGGGATGTGCCATTTTGCCTTCATTACAAATGCATAGTGAATGCTTGGCCAACAAATGAACCTAAATACTGAAAGTGACATGATCAGTATAGTTAGATCTATCCATATATACTACGCTCCCCTTTTTGTCCTTGCATAGAGTCTCTTAAATCAACTATCACATCTTTTTCTTATGAATGACTACTCTTGAAGTGTTTCTTTGTATGCATGCAGTTCCCCTGGTATTGGAACTCTACTACTCATTTCAATTTGTCAACATGACTCTTTGTGTGATATGGATTTGAGTTTGTCGCATGCTTTGATCCCACACTTCATTATTTGCCATGAGCCTGTAAATCACTTTGGCAGTGTCACTGAGTAATTAAAGAGTTGGTTAGGTCAGAAGCACAAGTACAACTCAAAAACTTTCTTTCTCAAAAACACTTCTTCCTCTTGTATCAGAAAACAAGTTCTCCTATTCACAGGAGGATCTGCCTTGGGAAAGACGAACTGCTAGTTTCATCTGTCAATCCACAGTGAGTCACTACAACTTTCTTCAGCTTCAGAACAAACTCCCAAAGAAAAATGTGATTAGCAGGTTGTTGGCACAGATGAATCCACACTCACCCAGGCTCAGGCATTTTGTCTGGAAATAGAGAAAATATTTCTCTGTCTCAGCCATTAACTTGAAGCAACCACAGATGGCCCATTACATTACATATGCATTTATAAGCCAACAAACCCAAAGAAACGCCTTCTGTAGAATAATATAGGGCCTAGTTACCAATAGAAGTTTTCCAGAGTGAAAGAAGAGAAAATTAAACACATTGTTCTGAGGGATGCGGAAAAAATAAGGATAAAATTGGATTTTAAAGACGTTCATACACGTCACTTTTGCTAAATATCTGGCCAATGCATACAATACTTGGAATTTTTTAAAATTTGGTACGTTCTTCAAGTTAATCTGTATTATACAGCTCTGTCTACTCTGGAAATTAAAGATGCTCTGAACCATATTACCTGACATAGAGTTCCACTTCCATAGCTCATATCCATACTACTGGAACTTTATACAGCAGAGCCAAGCAGACACAAACTGTCTCCTGGGGCGCACAGGCTAAGAGCTGGCATGGCAAATGGAAACACTGCAATCTTCAGTGTAAATCCAGACAACACTTAAATAAATAAATCCAATTATAAAACAAAACTTAGATATGACAAATAAGAATAGAGGTTTTCTTTTTATGCATTTTTTTCTTTCAGTATAAGAGTACATTTACACTGCTATTGAACAAAGTGAAAATCCCTGTGTCAGAATGAAATAAAAATATATTGTTAAAACTTGGTTCCACACAGAAATTATCAGACTAAAATTATGTTTAGGAGGTTACATTTCATGTTAGTGACTCCACAGAAATGAAAACATTCAAAAGATCAGTAATTATGCTGCTAGTGGTCATGAAGTTATACAACATCAAAAAAAAATTAAATTTGGTATAATATTTGTTTTTATTAAAGATAAACCAGTTGCTATTAAGTCAAGTTTAACATGACATTTTTCAAAAAAAAGTTTCTTTCTCTCTTGGATGGAGGAATTTGACATTCCAGCAATGCATGGTGACTCATCTTACCTGACCAGAATGCAGTGGAATAATTTGCCTCCAGTAATAACAAGCAGCATATTGAGGCAATTACGATCAATTTGACTGTAACTCCTGTCTTATGGATCCTCTGGAATATTCTTGAGGAGTCTTTTTTACCAGAAATGTCACAGGGGCAATGACAGGGAAAAAAAAGTACAGTATCTGAAGCATTGATTATATTAAATTAAACTACAAAATGCACCTTATGCAACAACAGGAAAACAATGTTGCCTACTTAACTCATGAACACCCAGCAGGATTGAAATCAAACCATTTATTTAAATAGATAGCTTTTTGTCTGCATTAAAGGTTTGGCCCAAATCTAAGCTATAATGGAAAGCACTAATGGTTAGAGAATCAATGTTTCTCCTAAATGATAAGGCAGAGAAGGTTGCAGTACATTTACATGTAGCTGAGATATTAATCCATACAATCACGCAGTTCTCTGTTTCCATGGCAACCATTAGAGAAGAGTTTTCACCCTGAAGGAATTTTTCTTTCATGGTACTACTGGAAAGCTGCCATTGGAACAGCATTGGTTATCTGTTGCTCAGAGCACAGGAAATTCAACGATAGGTATAACCACACTCTAACCTTGAGAGAGGCTGAGTCTACCAAAACCAGAGGGGAAAGTCAGGCAGATCCACATGGCCTGGGGTATCTAACTTTGCATCCCCTTTCACTCAATTTCCTCCAAAAAACCCCACAACTGGAAATAGATGCACACAAGTTAAGATTCATTTCACCTGAATGAGACTATCATAATGAAAGGGAAAAAAAATTGAAAGAATAGAAGTGATTCCATGTAAAACACTTGGTATCACGTTGGAGGAGAGTCCAGCCCCTCCTCCAGAGGCAGTTTGTGTTGTTCTGGCAGCCTGGCCACCCACCCCACGGGGGCTCCTGGCCACCCTGCTCGGGTGCCTCTTCCCTTGCAGTCCATCCAGCCAGCCTGCCTACAGATGGAACGGCTGGAAGGAGCCAAGGCACAAAGTTTACATGACACAACTTGGGAATGACCCAAATAGCACGCTATTCTCACATAGAGTATTAAAAAAAACCAAAACACAACCATTTTTGTAAGGATATGCTTTACGGCACATTTGAAGGAGTTGAGACTTCCACAAATATTAAACAACAGTACTTTCAGGATGAAAAACTGTCGTTAAATGTTAGATTAAAGCAGCTTCCCAGGAATATGCCCTTTGCCCTATAGCAAAATGTGGATCCCACAGGCATCTTCCTCAAAAACAAAGTGCCTGGAGTGCCCTCTCCTGAAACACCTCCCAGATTCCCTCTCATCTCTTGAAAGCTTTCTCATACCCTCCCATAGCCTAAATTACCAGCAGGGCAAGAGGAAGGTCCAAGCTATTTACTGATGCCCTACAGCCTATCAAAAAAGGCTGAATCTTGAGTTTAAAGTTTCCTGAAGAAAACATGGAAAAATTCATTCATCAGATACTCTTCAAGTAAGGCCAGAAGACAGGGCTACATATTAAAGACAATTGTCATAGCTGTGGCAGAACAGCATTTAATAAACCATGGCAAAGCCTGCACTCTTCCATTTTTTGAGGCAGATCAACAGCTTTCATTATGAAACAGAAATCATAAAACTACAAATCATAAATACTCTCAGATTGAAGAGGAAACGAAAATATCAGTAACATGAGATTCTACTCCATAACCCTATTCTTTTATTTTAAAAAGCTGATTATATTAAGGGACCATTTTCCACAACTATTCAAAACAGCAGGTCAGCTCAAAGCAAAGCATGTTATCATACTGACATGCTCAGAGTTTTATTACGAAGCAAGTGTATTTTAATCTCTTGCCATTTATGTGTGATAAAAATACCAAATTTCTGTCCGTTTGTCTGATGTAACCAGTAATACTGCAATATGTGACTTCTAGTAACTGAAATAACTTCTAGTTTAAAAGTATGACAAGATAACACTTTTATAACAAGCATAAAGTGGTAACTCAGATACACATATCCAAAAATGTAAACAAATAAAGAAAACCATGTACAAGAATACAAAACAACATTGCTTCCCCACTGTCTTATGGTTCAGAACACATAAGTTATCTGTGTTTGCTTGCTTGCTATGCTGGAATACAGGATAAGAGGTATGCAGAAATCTTTTTAAAAACAAACAATCAAAAAAACCCCACAAAAAACAATGAAACAAACAAACCGCCAAAACAACAACAAAAAAAATCTCCACACAGCACCCTCCCACAAAAACCAAATGATTTTTTCTTTTTTTTTCCCACTCAAACAAGCTTCCATTATTGTCTTTTAATTCTAAGATCACTTTGCATGTTTAGACAGAAAAATAGCTGGTAGAAGTTAGTTTATGTCGTGGGTTGACCCTCTCCCCTCCTCAGCTGGACAGGGTAAAAAAATAGAATGCAAGGCTCATGGAATAAGGTCAGGGAGCAATCATTCACCAATTACTACCACAGGAACAACAGATTCAGTTCAGGGAAATCAGCTTAATTTATTACCAGTCAAATCAAGAAATGGGTAACGAAGAGTCGCTGAGGGGCTTGGCCATGGCCAGTGGCAGGTCTGTCTTGGAGCCACTTGGCATTGGCTCTGTTACACAGAGGAAGTTTCTGGTAGCTTCTCACAGAAACCACCCCTGTGGCCGCCCACTACTAAAACCTGGCCATGCAAACCCGGTACATATTAATAAATTCTCTCACTGCTAGATGACAATGTAATTTGTTGAAAATACATCTGTTTATCTGAGATGACTGCTACCTGCATCAGCAGACAGAGAATGCCAAGTCAAAATACTTAAAAGTTTTAAATTATAATAACTGGAATGACTTAAATTTTGAAAACATTAATAAAACATATCCACATTTTTTTTAAAAGAGCAAATGTATGATTACTATCTTTTGTACACCTAAAAATTTAGTATGTGAAAGCATATTTGTCAAATACTCCTCTGATTATCTTTTCCTTACACTTTTGTCTTCCTAAATTAGAGTGAAACATTAAACTATCACTATGACAAAGATGGGAATAACTCATTATAAAATATTTTTTTTAGTCAACTAATTTTTATTAATGCTTTTCTAGACAATTTTATGGTACTTCTTGCTAAATTCTACAGGAACTGACAAACACAGTCTGTAAACAGAATTTAGGTTCTCAGTTTTCAGTAGGACAGAATTGTATTTCTAGGGAGCTGAAACACCAAACCTATTAGCTTCCCATTTATTAAAAAAACAAAGGTTGAATACATTTCCAAATCTTCCACACAAATACTCAAAAGGAATGTAAAATTTAAATAAAATATTTTAATAACTCTACAATGCATCCATTTTGATTCAATGGGACATGTTCTGTGCCTCAGGACTTGTAGACTGCTGGCTGTTCAGATGGCTCACTCACATTTATTTGTATCAACAAATAAACAACAAATCTCTACCAGGGGATCATTTCAGCAGTCTGGAGAAATTTTTTCTCTTTTTTTAAGAGATCTCTAAAAGAGGTCTAAATAAGCTTTAATAAGTTGTAAAAAGTGCCAGGTTTTTTAAGTGATTTCTTATGTATTTTTGCTAGAACTTACCAAGTCATTAAAAAGGTGATCTCTATTAAAAAGAAAATTCTTCAGAGACAAATAAACTGAAATAAATTTCACATCTACATAGTGGGGGGAAAAAGTCAAAGGCAACCCTCACTTCTATTTGACTAGAAATTCAAGTTGAAATATCATCATCATCTCTTTCCTCATGAAATCCAATCATGCAAATACCTAATCAGTGACCTGTCAAACTCCTCCTCATGACAGTATCAGTATCAACAAATGATGCCCTGAGGTTTCAATATGCATTGACTTTTCTATTACTCCACTTAGTGATAAACCTAAAACCAGTACCAGAATATAAACCCTGACCTACTTCTTCCATTTTACAGATTTCATTTACTGCCTCTAGTGATAACCAGAAGACTACTCTCCAGAGGCTGCATCAGTATCTGAATCTGAGAGGGAAAATGAACATAATCCCAAACTCTTAACAGTCAAAGCTGAAATTCTCTCCCTGAGAAAAGAACATCCTTGCACATACTGTACAGGACAACCATCTGTCTGAATACATCGACAGAATATTTTTGTCTGAACAGCTACCAAAATCCCCAAACAGAACATAAAACTTGCTCAAAATTAAACATAATAAGCAATCTAAAAGTACCATGATGCAAAAAAACCCACCCCAAAACAAAACAAAAAACCCCTGCAGCATTACTTATTAATTTAAACTGAAATAGATCTTCTTGTAATCAGGCAATGAAATTCAGTAGATTTCTTCCTCCTTTGCATCTATAAAAATTATTAAAATGTTGTTGTGTTTTTTACTGTGCTTACACCTTTCGATAGCTTTAAGTACTGGGAAAAAAAAAGGGGGAAAATAATTGGTCGAAAATACAGCACATCAACAAAAACAGCATGCTCACAGTCCTCCATGCAGACATCTACAAGGGCATTACTTGGAATAACACTCATGCAAGGACCAGAAACCCGTATCAAATGGGTTCAGAGGAGATAAAACACTGTGCCTAGAAAGATAACAAATACAAGCACTGTCTTTAGGGGATTATGTGGTAAGACTGTCCATGAGCTAAACTAAGCTACAGAGGCAGCTGAAAGGAGATAAATAGCATATAGTTTAAGGGAACTTGCTGTTAAAGGACCACTGAGATTTGCACTGTTCAGACAGTAGTTGTGGGGTCAGTGTGTTCTTCCAGATTCTCCTGAAAGTGTTTTCTTTTCCTACAGCCAAGGACTCTGAGCTCTTCCAAATCAAAAGGTGTAATCAGGTACTTGCATTAAAATATGGGAAAAAATTAACCTGCTTCACTTCAAGTAAAGGAGGCTGGCATTTTGAGAAAAAGTTTCGTTTGCTCACATTAAAAAAATAATAAATTAGACAATCAAAGGCAGGAAAGAAATAGTCTCTTGCAGGATTGACACTTAAAAAGATATTGCCACCTTCCTCTTCTACTGCTCCTTATATAAGTATTACATTGAATAACTGATCACTACAAGAGTGTTAGAAACCTTGTTGTAACCCACCACTTTTTAATAAACCCAAGATATAGTTAAGGCGATTAATTTTCAAGTACGAGAAGACAACTTTTAAGCTTTTCATGAGCTCATCTACTAAATATATATATACTCTGCGTTTTCTCAAAATTTAATGTATTGCCTCTGTGGCAAACAACAGATTAAATCACCTGGGATATCATTCATTCCCTTGAACTATTCACATATCTCAATATACACATTAACCTAAAGATTGATGAAATATGTATTCAAACCAGTGTTGAAAATGCTTTACTTTTTCCACTCCAAACCCTACTCATTTATAAACAACAGATTCTATTCCAAATGAACAAATAATCTGAGTATGCAATTTGAAAATAAGGCAATATATATCCTTTTATAAATTCAATTTCTGCATCTTTATGATGGCAAAAATGAGAACAAAATCTTTCAGATGCATAATTTATCAGAAAAGTTTTGAAAGAAAACAGAATGACTACACTAAAATGAGGAATTCCATTATCAGCAAGTGAAGCTCAAAAATACCGCAAAACTATTGAAAATTTAAATATACCAAAAAACCTCTCTCTTTCCTCCCTTCTCCCAAATATTCAACACTGTGTTTACACATGAGTCAATAAAGATTAGGGGAACACAGATACTATCTGGTATCTGCTATCCCTAACTGTTTAGGCAACTGAGAACAAAGCAGCTGTCACACAGTAACAATACCCTTTTTTTTTACCTTAATATCACAGTAGCTTTAGTTAAGCATTGTTCACGTGGCCTTTTGGTAGCCTACTGTTTCTATAAATACATCAGCAACAAAAAGAGGGCTGAGGAGATCTCCATCCTTTACTGGATGACGGGGGAACAGTGACAACAGATGAGAAAAAGGCTGAGTTACTTAATGTCCTCTTTGCTCAGTCTTCAGTAGTACAAAGGCCAGTGGCATCCTGGCCTGTATCAGCAATAGCATGGCCAGCAGGACCAGGGCAGGGATTGTCCCCCTTTACTCGTCACTGGTGAGGCCACACCTCAAGTGCTGTGTCCAGTTCTGGGCCCCTCAATACAAGAAGGACACTGAGGTGCTGGAGCATGTCCAGAGAAGGACAATGGAGCTGGGGAAGGGTTTGGAGCTCAAGTCTGATGAGGAGCAGCTGTGGGAGCTGGGGGTGTTTAGCCTGGAGAAGGGGAAGCTCTGGGGAGACCTTATCCCTCTATACAACCATCTGAGGACCTGTAACAAGGTGGGTGTCAAGTCTCTCCTTCCAGGTAACAAGGAATAGGACAAGAGGAAGTGGTTTCATTTAGGATGTTTCGATGGGATGTATGTCTTCAGCAAAAGAGTTGTCTGTCAAGCACTGAAGAGGATGTCCAGGGAACAAATTATGTCACCATCCCTGGAGGAATTTAAGATGTGTAGATGCAGCACTTAGGGAAATGGCGTAGTGGTGAACTTGGTAAGGTTAGGTTTATAGTTGGACTAGATGATCTTAGAGGTCTTTTCTGACCTCAAGAATTCTGTGGTTCTAAAATAATAAACATGTTTATTTACTACAAACTGAAGTATTCAAATACTTATTCATAACATATCCACATTAATAGTGGTGACAAATTCAAATTGTTTGGTTACATTAACATAATGACTTAGAACAAAAATGAAAAAACCAAAATACGACACACACAAATGTTATGTCCCTGAGAAAATACAGCTTTTATTTACTTTTCATTAAATCTAATTGTCTGATTTACTTGCAGGTTTTTAAGAAATTATTGCTAGATTCAGGGATATTAATATGCCATTTAAAAATACAGTTTAATGATTCCAAAAGAACCTGAATTAGATTTTTTAAAGAATTAATGGGATTCCCACTTCACTGTGGAGTTACAAAGTATGGAATGACTCCAGAATTACTGAGCTATTCATCATGTTAAATTGACAACCCCATACAGTGAAACCATCAAGTGGACACTCTGCAGCCAATATGCTCGAAGGTACATATCAGATCCAAATTAAATGTTCAGGTAATTAAGAATCTAGAAATTAAATTAAAACATTGCGCTATGTTTCAGTCTATATCTAAGGATATATTAAGCAGTAAGTACCCAGAGACACCAAAAAGCACAGACATAACATACTTCTCTCATAAAATGGTAAATCCATCTAGCTTGGTATCTCTTCCCAACACTCATGAGAAATTCTATTTTTTTCAGAGGTGAAAAGCAGAACCTAAATTTATCTGCATTCTGAAGTATTAGAGATGCCTTTACAACTCATCAGTAATGAAATGTAATAGATCATAAGCAGTATTTTAAAAACTCTTCTTCAAATATAGTAATTCCATATGCAGCCAAATCAACATATGAAACAGAGCTAGTGAAATGGCTTTTGCAGAGTGATAAACAGTTTCATCCTTGGTCTATGTATCTGTCCATGGAAAGCGATAGAGTACTACATAAGAAAACTCAGAGATCATCTGATGGGATATGGCCATCACAAGTTCTGCATAATGTCAACAGTGCTTGCAAGAATCTACAGGGATACCTAGAATGACCTCCCAGCAGCTAAGACAGTGGGTTATAAGGGGATCATCTTAGGAGACGGTTCAGATATTGTTCAGGCATATAGAAATGCAATATATGGGAATAATTTTATGTAGTTAAAGTAGTTGATAGAACAATATTGAATAGCATTGACAGAACAGTAATTGTAATGCTCTTAACATTTACAGGTCAGATATTTTCATCTTATTTGCAGTGAACGAATAGTACTTTGAAAGCTGTCGAATTAATAGCAGCTAAAAAACTGAATTAATCTACACTTTTCTGGACAAAATAAACTGTTATGTAAATTCCTTCTCATTTTCAAAGTTGTCTGCAGATAAAGCTCATTAAAACCAGTTTTATGCCAGTGCCACTCCTTGATGTCAGCTAAATTATTCCCAATGCCTAACTCTACATGTGTGATTAATGTCAGACCTAATAACCAGCTAGCAACAGTGAAAATCCATAAAGCTTTCTTCTGTTTCTTTCTAGGTAGTTCAAAACCTACAGAGGGTGCAAGGTACCTTAAATTATGGTAAACCACTAGATTCAGCTTCTTTCCATTTTTAGCATCATCTGGAAAAGTTTCACAGTAATACAAGCTTCAATGGCAGAAATTTGAAATACAAAAGTTTGGTAAAAGGGAAAAAAATAATACTGGTTATTGAGAAAGGGGAAGGACACTCTTGAAATAAAGATGACTGCTTCTGCAGAAATAGTTCACTCAGTTATAATAAATGTATTTGTGTTAGAATTGCATTAAAAAGTTAGATAAAATTGTCATGAAATGCATTTGATGTGACACATTTTTTGTTAGTATTTTTATAATTGGAAAATGGAATTGAACTTTGTCGCAGTGTAACAAATAACAAAACCTCCACAAAATTAAATTAGAATACAAAAAGAAAATTCAAAATTCAAACTGATTACAGTTCAATTCCAAATATAATAAGAAGATTGGGGGAAAGTTGAGAAAAGTGTTTCACAGGCCAGTGACATGCCATTGCAGTTTTTCAATAAATTATCAGTTGTACAAGGGTTGTGTTGTCATAAAAATCCTGTTGCTGGGAGTTTCTGTAAATGGACTTAGTAGGAAAGAGCAAACTAAAAAGAGAACCATATGTGCTGAGAAGGTGTAAAAGTCTACCAAACACTCAGATGCTATGGAGATTTGTTCTCCTATTGCATTCTCAAGACACGAAAGAAGACCCAGAGCCTGCGGAGCGTGTGTGAGGCCCCCAGGCCATGTCGGTGCCAGCGAGGGGCTGTGCAGTCAGTCCCCATCCAGGTGCACCCTCAGAGACACCAGGAGTGCATGGGCTGCTGAGGGACTCTGTGCACGCCTGCCCAGAGGCCACTGTCACACCAGTGCAGCTGTCCCTGGGGAGTGACCACTCGGGTGACCGGGAGTGACGGCGTGTGTGGCAGTGCCTGTGTGACAGTGTGCACCTGTGGGAGCGGGAACAGCGACAGGAGACAAGCAAATGCACCATGCAAGTATCTGCTTTTAATAATAGCCTTACTCTATTCCTAGTAAAAGCTTAATTAATATAAGTTGTTCTAATACATTTTCACTGGAATCTGTCTTTCTCTGACTCACTCCCTTATCAGGGAAAACAGAATTTACAAGAGCATTTGGATGCTCTAAATGAGATCAGGACTTAAATCCCCTGCATACCCTGACATGCATTACAATACTTGCCGAACAAGGTATTTTTGTCAACCTGTATTTTTGTTCTTTATATAATTTGTCTCTGAAAATGTACTCAAATAAATGGGTTTTTAGTAGTTTCATTAAGAAGAAAAGGTACTACAAACTCCAAGATAGGATCAACTCAGATCTTCTATCTGATGCCTGAAGAGACTTCAGCAGCCTCACAGAATGACAGATTTCTCTGAATTCTGTAATTCTTGCTTTAAGTGCACTGCAATTTGTACCCATACACACTGACACAATCTCCAATAACTGTTCAAAGCAACATACACTTTTAAAGTATCTTTCAGCAGTAACATCCCACAAAACAATGCACTATTAATTGCACTGTTGCTCCATTAAAAAAAAAGAAGTAGAGCACCACACACAAAATAATCCCAAAATAACCAAAAAAACGAAGGAAAAGAAAAATGAAGTAGTAAAGAATCATATTTTCAGATGCACAGTATAGAAATGTTATTTTTAATGAGGGGGAAAGGAGACATTTTCTATATAACTGAAGACTGACAACTTTTTTGTTCTTTGTACAGCAATATCTTTTGCCAATCATTTCACACAGGTACCCCTGAAGTTTTTCCCAATCAGCACTCTCTTCAACTTCCAAACATTCTTAGACTGGTTTTCAGAGATACAGGTGAGACCGAGCTGCTGGCTCTTACTGACACAAGTCATTCAGAGAGCAAGGACTTCTTCCTCATGCTGCCCACATGTATACACTTTTTCTTTGAGAAAATTTAATAATGGCTGATTTTCTCTGGAAAAGGAAAAGAAAAAGAACTAGTCTTAGAAAGCCTGAATTGTAGCATAAGAGAAGGAGGCAATTTCCTTACTCAATTTCAATGCCAATTACCAAGCTGTGCAACTTACAGCTCTCACTGGGAGCCAGCACCTGCCAACTGTCACTAGACCAACAGAGAGGAAAGAGACACGGTAATGTTTTCATATGCTTCTGCAGTCAGAATTAACAAAATAAAATAATTTTTAAAAATCTAACCAAAACACTATTTGCAAATGTCTGTAAAATGGTAAGAGGGTATTTCTAAAAGTTTGCAACAAGTATTTCTGCTTTTTTATATCCCACTGCACTGAGAAAACATATAAACCTTTTGTTCTGGATAAGGAATTTAAATCTATGAAGGATTCCTTCATTGCTTTCAGCTGTCTTCAAAAGAGCCTTCTAGGACTGACTGACTGAAAAACAAGAATACTGGTGTTTCTACTTATCTATATGCAGTAATGCAAAACTTTACAACTAAAAAACTCAACCTTGTAAGTGTCTCTATCTTCACACAAACTGAAATATAAATTAATTGGTAGACTACAAATCCTCCCTCAAAAATGGTCCAATTATATACAGTAAATCACAAATGCACGCAAAAATGTGTGTAGTATGCCAAATAAAGATCACATTTATTTGGAAACTTCTATAATGTAGAAGAAGTGCAAGAAAAATAAAATTCTTGAAGATGTAACAACAACTGAACTACAAATATTTTAAAAGCAAAGCTTTTTGTGTATGCAAAAGTGAAAGGTTTTAATAAAAATCATAGTCCACAGTACCAGGACATTCAATCACCAAGCAGTTTCTTGAATTGCCAGGCTTGAATTAGAGTCTTAGGGGTTTTTTCTATCAAATCTTTGAACCATCACAAAAAATAATAATCCCACTATATGAATTTGCATCTTTGATTTGATTATATGCTCCTGTACATAATACAAGAAAGTATCTCCTTGTCTGATAGCACAGTCTTCTTCATAATTTTCTTTAATTTTTTAGACATTTTGAGAGATGGCAGGCTTGCCGTTCAAATTATGAATTAGGTATTGGGTTTCCATATTACATCCTGGGATCAGGTGAAGCCCATAATCTTGTCCAGTCAAGCCTTCTAAGATGTTCAGAATTACCATTCAATTAGCAGCAGATGTTCAGAGACCAAATCAGCCCTTGCAATTCTGAGATGCCTTTCACCGGAACGAAGTCTGAAAGACAACTCTCTCTTAGCAGACAGGTGATTTCACAGGTAATAATGTCCCAATTGGGAGTATCTTGAAAGACCTAACATAACTTCAAGAACGTAAGAATTGGTTGCACTCCTACCACTTTTTGAAATCTCTCAGTTGACTGTCTGCTTTTGAGACACAGTCAGTAAATTTATGAGCAGTCCTAATCCAGACTAGGGCAAAATCAGACTACTTGTTTTAAATTGTTGATGTGAATTTAAACTCATGCAGACAACTTCAGACTGAACAATAGAACAAGAAGCTAGGCAAATTAAGAAATGCATGTTTGCATTCGTTTGCTACTGCCTCCTCTGACCCAGCTTCTCATCACTCCCTATCCTGAGATGTGAGATTACATCTACCTAAGGAGTTCTCAGGCCATCAAGAGAACTTTCAGGGAAGATGAAAGAACAATCCAGGATGAAAGCCTGGTTTAGAGGTTTTAATGAGCCTTGAATTTGGAGACAAGCGTGAGTACAAACAATATATCAAATTAATATAGCCAGCAAAAGAAAATTTTGCTATTTTTCAGGAAGAGTAAATTAAGTTTTAAAATGTCACCCAAATGCACACACTGGCATTTTTTCATATGTACTAAACAAACTCCCAGGTAAAGATCCCATAGAACAGGAATAATGATGTCAGAATAAATAAAATTACCCTGTAGATTAAGAGACATAAACCCACAAAAATAAATATACTTTTTACATAAGTTCTTAGCAACATCCTGAAGGATTGTTTAGAGGAAGCAGAAGTGTCTGTGTTCTGTGAAGTTACTCCCAATGCCTAAATATTGATATTCTATATTATGGTAAACATCTTCAGCCAGAAAGAGCTCAGTCCAATCCCAAACTTGCATCTGGATGATAAAGGTTAAAGGCCTAATGTTAACAGCTAACAAAAAGTCCTCTCATTTAAATTCACCTATTTTTAACTCTGAATTTTGTATTCTGACAAAACTTTCATACGAGGAAGAACAACTGACAAGCAAAAAAATACTGGGAATGTGTATTTAACAAGTGATTCTTCCAGAACAGGCAAGAATTAGCCCCTGGACTCTTTGGAATGATTACCTATGTTTTATGAAGCTGAACTGGAATTTCCCTGCTGGTACACCAAAATTTCAAAAACTTAGTTTAGTAGCTACACAAATAACCATATTTCCCTTTTAATTATTTTAGTATCTTAGATTACAATGTATCCAAGACAAATGCCAAATAACTGCTCTTTAGCTGCTTGCACACCCCATTAAATAGCACAGTATCTAGCCAGTACCCACACAATAAATACCTTTTAGAAAGGCACTTGGTACTGATAAAAAAAAGTTTAATACCTCATTAAACACGAAAGTCCTTGAAAAATAGGCCAAGAATATCCTAAATGTTTGGAGTGCTTTAGTTTAGACAGTCACAAACAAGTATCAAAACTCTTCTACCTAGAAGCGTACTAACCTTAACAAGCAGCTGTCTAGAGACAGGTACTAAACTGCTGGAATAAAAATTACATTTCAAGGTGCTCTATATCCTTCACTGTGCTTATATTGATCCAGTTTTCTTTCAAGCTGGTCTGCAAAGAATATCTGAAAGCTGATTAGTTCTATTACATCAAATAAGTAGGTGCTTTGGGATTATTAAATAATCACAGAACAGTAAATTCTGACCTGTTTTCCTTGGTTTATGTCGTAGAATATTTTAGACAGTGGCCAAAAAACCATATATATTCCTTCCACGCTCTCCTTTCTTCTCTTGGCACTTGTACCATACCAGAGTGCTTGCTATTTGTTGGTTTTGGGGGGGGGCTGGTTTCTTGTTTTTAAAAAAAAACAAACCGCACAACACATACATGGTGAACCTTAGTGACTATATGCAGGCTTTATCTAATCACTGTCAGTTTAAATACTATGTTAGCAACACTGCCAAGGATAAGATCAGCTAAAAATATTTAGTAGGTCACAAGAGCCTGCTACATGAATGTAAATAAAACAGAGGTGATACATCAGTATATGGTAATGCACTGAAGTATATTTCCTTCAGAGTTGCCCTAGTTAAAAAAAAAAAATTAAATCCTATGCAGATACTCTGTGCTTCCTTTCAGTACATGCATAGGCAAAGTCTGGACTGTATGAAGATGCTGTAACTTCAGATAGAAACATCACATCTGACTGGAGTTAACCCTTCTGAAGGAAAAAAAAAAAAGCCTTTTTATCTTTTGAATGCTTCAAATAAGATCTCATAGAAATGAGACAAAACAGGTTTTATGGTTCAGCCACATTTAAGACTGGGTCAGCTGGTCTGTAGAGAACCCACTGAATGTATTACTATAAAAGAATGTCAACGGAAGTGGCAACAGCTGTGCTTTATTACAGACCTGAGACTGTTTTAACTACAAAACTTCCTTTATGCCTTTAAGTTTCTGTAGCAATCTCTGCCATTATGAGCAGCAGATTAGTAAACCCCCATTTTCACAACAACAGAATACTTGATTTAATCAAATTTACCTTTTTCTGTGTTTCATCTATACAGTTAAGTGCAAATTAACCCTTCTTCTCATATATACCACTTTCCTCCATGCCCCAAAAACCCATTTTGGAATCACACAGCCTAATAATAAATGAATCGAAAAATTGCTGGTAATGAAAATGCAATCATGTCTTTTTTCACTCAAAACCCTTTAGTTATCCCAAGTATTCTTAGCTAGTAAAACACAGATTACCATCACATTAAAAACAAAAAGCTATCTAATATTTTAAAACAATTATCCACTCCACTATCCCAGAGTGAGAATTTATATTGGTCTTGCTCCTGTTTCATTCTCAATATGAAATTTCCAAGAAACAGGGAGAAATACTTCAGTCCAAGAAATTCCTCAAGTAATGACTCATTTTTTGCACATATTGACAGAAGATCCCCAGAAGAATAAAAAGCATCCACTACCAAGTAAATGTACTTGTTAATTCCAGTAATACAATGCAATTAAGTCAAAGTATTTTTTAGACTGCCATTTTAATAATGGAATTAGTAACTTGTAAACTCAGTTCTTCAAAATCATCCTACTTGATTGATTACAGGAGATTATCTGCTTCTCTTCCCTTCTGTTTTTGGGAGTATTTACTAGAGGTAACTTTCTTCTTCAGTTCACTATCTTCAAAAAAATAGGAGTGCATGGGGGGAAAGACCCTGTATACAGATATGTTTGAGCATATGAATTTTAAGTTAATGTAATAGTGACTGGATGAGGTCAGTGTGTCTGATAAGACAGTTAAGTATTTTTTCCATTAAGGAATTTTTAAAAATAATTTTAATTAGGTTTTGCCAGTGCTCTCCAGACCCTTATTTTATAAATTCCAGCTACTTAAAAGGAAATTAATTCTTCATCTAAACTCCTATATGCTTTCACACCTAATCTCTTCATAAAAAGGCAAGAATTATCAGGTAAATTGGTTGTGATAGGAATTACCACATACATGCATTTTTCAGTTAATGCATCAGTGAAATTTCCAAAAATCTACTTTTGAATGGGGCAGATCAACACCAAGAAGTGCAAGAGGCAATGAACTATTATGATGAAGCAAAGGAACTAGGATCTTATTCAGCATTCCCTTAAAACTCTGACAATAAACCTTTTCTTCTACACTGACCTAAAAAAAAAAACAAACACTAAAAAAACAACCCGTAACCAAAGTACCCAGAGTATCCATCTAACAAGACCTAAAGCAAAACTGAAACAGAAGATGTTTAAACAACAAAGTGTGCATATCACCCCAGATGTTTAGAATGGAAGTCAGCATTGGAACCATTCCAATAGTTATCCTTCAATGGTTTTGTTTTGGTTTTGTTCAGGTTTTATTTGTTTGTTTTACAACAGCTGCAGAGTGGTTATGTCAAGAAAGAAATTAAAGCCATTAAAACCAAAATATATATTTTTTAAAGCACAGTAAATGCTGAACTTTCACCTTTATTTCCAAAACATCTATTACAGTCAAGCTTTAGACTAATTCTGCCATTGTGATGGCCTGTTTATGCATTTTTCAGCCATATCATGGCTACACCTAGTCTAAGTGGCAGAACTGGCTACTTCTTCAAAACATGTTAAAAGCTTTTGAAAAACTGTAGGGTCAGAAAAAGTTAAAAGTTTAAAGGTATAATAAAAATATAGAGCAAAGAGAGTTCAGGAAGTGACAACAAGAAGGCGAAAAAAGGAGCGTTTCAGAATGCCTGGCTTCCCAAGATCTATTTCAACAGCAGCTGGTCTCCCTGGAAGCTCCTTTATAATGAAAATCTGAAGTGGAAACTGTTCAATATTCCAAAGTTCATTTTTATAAAAGAAGTAAACTGTAGACTGCTGATGAAAGGGGAGCTGGGCTTCTGGCAATAGTATAAAAGGGAGATGACCTTATTCTTCAGAAGAAGACACTCAGAAAACAAAAACCATGTTATTTCTAGCTGCTCTTTCTCATTTATCTTAATTATTTTCTTTTTGCTTTGCTCAAAAATGATCATAGTGGAAAAATGCAATGCTTTTCTAAAGTACTCCTAGTAACAGCAGAGTTCACACTTCTAGAAAGAGCAAGCCTTATCAACAGGTACGTTAGATTTCTAGGCACTTTTACAAGTTTGCTAGTAATAACTGGTAAAGGAAAATACAGTTTTGCTCTACAACATAGACACATTTAATCTATTTTCAACTTCATTTAAGGTCTTATCAGTGAGTAGTTGGCAGGACAACTGATTGCCTTTATCAAAACAAAGTCACCTTTATTCCAAGTTACAAAGAAAGCCTTCTAGTTGGAAATACAAATATCTAGAAGGAAGTCTTCATTAAGAAATATTTGAAGTATATGACTGCTTCTCTTTTCTCAAAGAAGAAAAAAATAATTTGGTTTATTTCTCCTAAGCTCTGATGAATCTTAAACATGAAAAGCCTCAAGAAAAGACATGGTGAAAAACAAAACTATATGTGAGAGGTTAATTTATGGTATTCATAAAATCAAGATAGCTTTCAAGAAGTTACATATTCATCACTGCGTAACATATTACTTGAATTATAAGTAGACACTAAAAAAAAAAAAAAATCTGTTTTTACAGTACACAAAAATTTAAGGTAACATGGATTTCTGTCCTGATTGTGGAAAATCAAAAATTTCCCATCTCACTGAAGCTGATGTGTTAGAACCAGTCACTCTTCTGTTGTCCCATCTCTCTGCTTAAGACAAGGCACCTAGTTATCTCCCCATTCAGTAAGCACTGATCACTCCCAGAAAGATTAGCACTGTAACTAGGAACAACATTGAGACAACATGAACAGCCTGTTCCACTTAGCAGCATCAGTGTTTGTTTTAAATACTTACATTCAGATTTTAAGTATGAGATTTTGTTTGAAAAATAAATTTTCATAAAAAACAGTTGTATTAATAGACCCCATTCTTTTCTCCAATGAATCTGAAGAACTACAATTTGTTACAATGTAAGTGTGAACTGATGAAGATACTCCATCCTGCCATTATCTCCCTGAAGAGACTTATAATAAAACATCAAACCTAACTAATGCACAGCAAATCTAGTAGTGCATTTAAATACAATTACCAATAAGAACTACAAAGGGAATTCAGTCTGTAACGTTATTTCATTCACCTACTGAATGTTTTGTCTGTTGGCACAGCTATCCTCTCCCTTTCAGAAAGTACTGTTCAGACTGTATATTGACATTTTCCTCCCACAGAGAATTACAGAATAACCTCATAGGATATTTCATGCTGTAAGAGATGTCAGAATAAGGGATGTCATAGTATATTTCATATCGTAAGGGACGTCGGGAGGTTTCCAGCCCAACCTCCTGCTGAAAGCTAAGACATTTGGTCAGGTTACTGGGGGCTTTATTTTTTCAGTCTTGAAAACTTTCAAGGAGAGAAACCAAACACCTTCTCTGAGTAACCTATTCCAATGCTTGACTGAACATATAAACATCTCTCCTTGATTTATACAAACAAATTAAACTTAGCAGCTGGTAAGCTGAAGTGCATTACCCATATTTTATGGAAAAGAAAACCAATTTCATGCTGAATCTAATACAGCAGTAAATTCAACTGTCTAACTACTCTGAGTACTGGCTTGACTTGGAATAACTAATAGTAATGCTTGTGTTCAACTCTTGCTGAACTGGAGAAAATTGAATTGTCTATGGGAAAAGAGGATGTTTCCAATAAAGCTATAAAAAGATCATCTCACGACTAAATCCTGATCTCTGTGCTCCAAGCCAACTCATTTGCATGGGAACAACATATAATCTGTCCACTATGTGTCATTTATGAAAGCATTACATATATAAAAGCAAAGAACTTGGCAAATATGTATATTTATATTTCTTCATTTCAACGTACTGTATCACATTAATTATTCAGTCTGTAGTGCCGACCATAGCTCAACCATGCCCCTTACTTACACACAAGAGCTACTAAGTTATTGCAAATACTGTTTTACCACATCCAAAAGACTATCTTATGCAAACAAAACCACTATGGTGCAGTGGTAACTCCACCAGTTTTATCCAGATCTCAGTCCAGTAAGAGGCATACAACATCCTTTTGTAAGTATTTGTCTCAAGAGGCTGTAACAAAACCTTGACATAAAATTAAAAAAATTAGTATGAATCCAAACAAAACCCAAATCATCAGTTCTTCTATTTGCCAGCGCAGAACCCCACAAAGCTTAGCTAAGCAAAAATGCAGGATATGCTACAGTCAGAATTGCTGGCTTCTCTGCATAATTAGGACTATTGGGGTTGCTTGGCATTTCTAATGTTTACAACTACTTACAACTTTGTCAAAGTGTCCTGTCTGTCCCTGCTTTCTCACAATGCATATAAAAAATATACTTACATGCCACATCGAAAAATTTGTTCAAGATTTCAATTTTTAAAAGGAACCATGGAGGAAAACCACAATAATTTTTCTTCAAAAAATGTTTGTGACTATGGCTTGAAGCCATCAGCATAGACGAGCTTCAAGTTAATGCTACGCTCTTTCATTTATCTCTGAAAATGTAACAAAGACCAACCAACTTCTAAGAAGAAAGTATTGTGTTGCTTCAGTGGAAGACAAAAGCCACCTTATAGTCTCTGAAGAGGAATAAAAATTGAGACCAATGTCTGCTAAAAGCACAGAAAAAGTGACTGGGGACTGAGGGAAGGAGATTGGACTGGGCTGACATAGCAAATCAGGATGAGGAAGCTCCAAGGAATAAAGAAAAGTAAATGGAAGGAAAGCTGACAGGAAAAAAGGAAGGGGACAGGACTGGCTGAGACAAGAAACCAAAATTTGGAATGGTCAAGCCTAGGAACACCTAAGAAACTAAGACTAAGACCAGCTACAGGACAATAAAGACACTGTGACTAGGATACATATAAGTGATGAAGTGAAAAGGACTGTGCTTGCAGAAGTCTAGCAAGAGCCCTCATGCACCACAACACATTGTAAAGCCTACACTAGAAAGGACTTCAGTCTTCCACCACTTTTCCACTATCTGGGCAAATGCACTACAAGTTATGCCATTCTGTTTTACCACTGTTCTACATAAAAGAGACTGCACTCTTACAATGCCATCACTCATGATGGTAAAAGTTCAGGAGGTTTTTGCAAAGGATTAAACTTTTTCAATTCTCTTTGAAACCTCTGTAGGTCCAATACAGTAAGACAATAAGGTATTTACTTGGAAAATTGTAATTTTTCTGCATTTTCTTGGTTTGCTGTTTGTTGGCTTAGTTTTGGTTGGTTTTTTTTAATTCTCTTAAATTTAATTTTCTAGATTTTAAGAAGTATATGGGACATGTATGCACATTTTACTACACAAACAACACAAAACAACATTATTAAGGTTACTAAATCAAGCACTCAAAAGGTGTAAAATAACAAATTGTTGTCTGTGCAACCATAATTAACTTCCCTTGAGTGTGTTTTTTTATAATATTTAAATAAACATGTACTTCTTATTCAAAGTTACCTTGCCACAGAAGATGATACAGAACTTAATGCAGATAGGACTCTTGTTTTATCTGCTGAAGAACTGGGCTTGCAGAAAGAAAACGGGACGGGGGCTCTGTAATATGCCACAAAGGCTTTAATGACTAAAGTTCCCTCTATTGTAGTTTCCCTCATTCCCCTTACTGTCATGCAGCAAACCATTTAACCTAAAATTTCCATAGTCTGTAATTAACTGTAAATTCCTCTTTTTCCCCCTTCACTCTGCAGATACACTCACAGATGCGGAGCAGTCAGGACTTACAAAAAACAGTAGCAGGTATAACTTGAACAACATATTTACAAGAATTGTAGAAGTTTCAAATTGGGCACCAAAAACCTAACCCTCTTTGTGCCTCTGTTAACCATCTGTAGAAGTCTTGTCTCATCTTAGGTAGTGTTTGATAAACTAGTAATACTTGGTGGGGCATTCTGATCACATAATGATAAGCACTTTAGCAAAGCTCACACAGATGTTATCAGTTCTGTCTTCAAAGCAGAGCTGAGTAACATGGAATAAATAAATCATGGGTTCACACAACGATCAGTGAAAAACACTGAATGCCTTTAAGTGAGCTCAATCTATCCCATGCAGTGAAAGACAAGGCTCCTGTGAAAAAAAAAAAAAAAGATAGTATGTGATCATGTCATTAAGACTGTATCAGAAGTATATGCTCAAAAAGGCACTTAAAACCTCTTTGTTCCATAAGCTTAATAATGTGTGATTTCCCTACAGAAGGGGTTTAAAATAATCAGTTAAAAATTCTATGAAATCAAGAAGGTCCTTGCATTACCATGAAGTTGTGTTAAGGTTGCATTACTTTTTAACACCTCTCAGAAGTAAAACTAGAAAGCTCTTGTTGGTTTAGAACAGCACTGTGGATAATACAAATATGGACAAGGACAGAAGTATTTTGCTTAGGTTATTTTTACTTTTTGCAAAATTTAGAGATGGAAAAGATAATTTTTTATAATGTCAACTATCACTAAAGACAAACTGAGCAACTGACGCTTCTAACACACATTTGAATGTAAACGACCAAACAAAAGCTTCATACTACCAACAGTTTTTGAGGTGAGTTCTTATTAATGAAATTTTGGTCCATTATCATTTATACAACATGGGCCAACAATCATCCTTTCACAGAGATCTGTACAGTATTTGCACTGCAAGGACATTCAGAAGTTAGGAATGGTAGATAAAAAACACTGAGAATTTTTGTAACTTCAAGTTATTTCAGAAAGCTTTCCCCTGTCTTATGGAATTTCAAGGCCTGTTCATTATTTTTACTGGTTTACAAGTAATTGTAAATTTACATTTAATTTGTAAAATAATTTACAAGCAACACAAAAGAGTGACACTAAATAACATATTTGTTAATACCATCTTTGATACAGCCACCTCTGCACAGGTAGCTGCATTTTAAAGGCATATTTTTCCCTAAGTTGTACAGCCTAATAATTACATAATGGCTTGTTTTTGAAACGTTAACAATCCCTTAAATGTTTCATGTGCTTTAATATAACTCTATTATAATATTGTTATATAACTATGACTATGCTAGAATATAACACTCGAAAACATTCACAGCTCAGAGGTCACAGTTTACTTTCATTACTAAATGGAGCATAGTTGATTAACTGCATAGATAATCTTCCATAGGTTTCATAAGCAGAATTAAACAGCTCTTCATAGAGCAGATGCAATTCCTAAAGAGCCGCTCACCGAGGTGCAGCTCAGGCGCGGTACCCTCGGGCAGGCTCAGCCCTTCAGGTGCCTTTAGCGGAGCTTAGCAATGGCATTTCTGCCCTCACCAGCAGGTTACTACAGCCGCTCCGAATTACTGACATTTACGGAAACGCGGCACTGAAAAAAGGCGAAATTAGCATTTTACAAGAGGAAAACAAAGTGAAACGCTATCATTTTTACTGCAAGAAGGTGCAGTGAAAAAAAACCAACACCCTTTTTAGCCCGTCACCAGTAAACACACCCAAAAGGCAGATAAATCAGCGCACGGCGCAAGGCTGCGGCTGCTCCGGCACACAGACCATGGTGCTGAAATGATCCGCTGGAACCACGGTACGGACGCGTTTCTACACACGCTGCCAAAATCTACGTGCGCCGTAGGAAACGGAGAGGAAACCGCTCACGAGGCTTCCCCTGCGGCAGCATCCCGGTCCCTCGCCAGCCCGCATCCCCCCGTCGAGCCCACGATCGGCGGGGACAGCACCCGCCGGGGGATTACCCGGGGCAGGCGGCCCACTTTCGGCAGCCCGGGGTGCCGAGTAATCCCCTACCCAGCGGGCAGGCGCCCTGGGAGGGGGCGGCTTCCCCCAGCCCGCCCCGCTTCCCGTGCCCGGTAAGGGCCGCCGCCCCGGGCCGCCGCAAAGGAACGGG
>VWZW01007171.1:1284079-1462423 GCA_013397115.1 Edolisoma coerulescens
GGGGAGGGAGAGCAGGGAGAGGTGAGGGGAGAGCGGGGGAGCGAGCGGGAGTAGGTGCTCGTGTCCCCTGTTCCCGAGGAGCGGGAGGAGAGCCGTGACGGAAGCAGTGTGGTGAAAGGGGGGTGAGGAGTGCCGTGGGGCGGAGGCGCGCACCGGCCGGCAGCCCTGGCTGCGGTGGGCGGGGGACGGGATGAGAGGGGCCTCTGCAGAGCGGGAGGGGCGAAGGTGAGCAGGGCTGGAGGCAAAGCGGGGCTCGGCCTCCCTCCATCCGCGCCCGTCCCGCTGGGTGTGACACATGACTGCAGATGGAAAGGCACCCCGCGCTGTCCAGGGAGCTTGTGCGGTACCGGCTGCCGCTGTCACAGAGACACGCTCACACGCAGTCAGAGACACACAGGCACAGACTGACACATGCACAGCCACACGGGCACAGCCCTGCGCGCTGCACATGCCCAAAGGGCGGGTGAAGCCCGAATTAAGCTGCCGACCCTACCCCCGAGCGTGGCTCTCAACTGCGCCGGCATCCACGGACCGCGTCGAAAAAGAGCTGAAAGACGGGATAAACCTCAAGGTTGCAGTCGTGATGCTCGGAACCCCCGAGGGATGTGCTCGGCAGTGCCAGGTTCAAACTTTCAATTAACATCCTCCTCACAAACTAAGAGAATGATTTTGAAATGACACGATTTGTCTCCAGCCTCAATTTATTTTCTCAACTTTGCGTCTTCTATGTAGGACCATATTTCTTAATTCTTTTTCATTACCACAAAGATGAGATACTTATTTTCAAAGCCTCTACTTGTCCCTTGAGCCCAACTCTTATGGTATTTTCTGCATTTATAAATTGCAGAAATCAAAACTCCCCGAGGGGAAAAAAAAAGACAAATATGGGGCTTGCTGCATACCCTCTTGTAGAAAGTAAAAAGGTCCAGAGAAGTGGAGATATGATCCACTGAAGAGTCATGAGCTGCCAAATTTGCGATGACTGCTGCAGGAAGGACTCAGGAGGGATGGAACATGGAACCAGCAAAATTTTGAGACATGAGTTCACCCTGTATATGAAGTGCAATTTTTGATGGTAGCAGGGGCTGCAGCCCCAAGACACTTTGTATTTACAGAGAGTGACAGATAAGACACAGTTTCTAGCAGGCACAGCAGAAATAACACTTGACTAGATTGCACCACCTGCATGACAGTAACAACCAGAGAGTGAAAAACTTAAGGTAGTCCAAGGCCCTCTTCCTGAGGCCCCTTGTTGCTTCACGATCAATCCTTGTGTTGGAAATAACACCAAAGCAACATATATTTCCCCTTATGTAAAAATCAGGTTTCTGCAGAAGAGAGATATCTGAAGTCCTTTTTTTTTCCAGCCACTTGAAGTAAGGAGAGGAGGACTGCTTCACTTCTAGCTGTCATCTTGGGTAGTTCTCACATGTCTGAAAGGATTTGAACTCTAAAGCACAAGATAGCACTGACTTTACGGCTTTACTGTTTGCTGATTGCACCAAATACGGTTATGTCAAGTTCAGTGAGCTCATACTCTCACAACCATATGGGTCAGAAGCTTGTTGTTCAGTGATAAAAAAGATAGTTAATATAAAACCCCAACCCAGTAGATTTTCATTTAAACATTCCAGAGTTGGATATTTGCACTTGGGTCTTTAGTTCCTGTGTCTTAATCCAATACTGACCATTGTATGTGTACACAAACATTAGAAGAGGAGAAGATCTGTCACCTTTGGTGTGCTCTCAAAGCAGCAGGAACAGAGAGTACATGCCAGGGAGAAAATTGGTTGGTAGCAAAAGTGCAAAAATAAAGGGAAATATTGACTGAACACCATATTAAGGTAAACAGGTTAGATTATGCATGTTGGCACAGTATACAGTCATGAAACAGAAGGCATTTGAAGTATTAGTGAGCTTTGAATCTCTGGCACAGACCTCACATGGACATCAGTTTTAAGACACCTTAACTGCTTTCTTATGTGAGGACTATAAAACTGTTTCAGCCCTTGCCAGGACTTAGAGCAGTCTTACGACTGCTCTGAATGGCATTCAGTTGCCTTAGGCTGCATTTTGCTGCTAGAAGCTCTAAACCACAAAGTCAGCTCTAGGATGATTTGCTGAAGGAAATTCTGGCCTGCTTGGCGTGTCCCCTCTGACATACAGCATGGGCTGCTATATGCTGCCACCATGCATTTGACACTTACAGTAGTCTCTGAAGGATGTTCCTCCCTAATATTCAATAATTTCGGTTTCTGATTTCATTGCCAGAAGTTAAGATGGCTGTCTTACACATTTTGATGCAGGGTAATTTTTTACTTAAATATACCAGTGGGTATCTCTGCACTGCACAGAACATCTCTGTCTCTCCCTTTGCTTGATTCAAACATCCTTCACTAGAGTCAGGGAATCAATAAAGCAAAACAGGAACAGAAGACACGCAAATAGCAGAAACAGAGGGCTTTCAGCACCATGTGCATTTGTACTCATCAGCTGGTCATTATTCCGTAACACTCTCCCTATGATCAATGTATATTTTAGTTCATACATGTACCTACATCCCTGGGTACTTGATTCCTGTGAGGAATTTGCTCCCTATAAAGAGTTACAGGTCATTTGGGATCCAAACAGAAGGATGAAATAGACATAGCTGCAGCCTGCAGCACTTGTGGAGGAACAGCAACCACTGACCTCACTTCATATTTTTACAACACTCATAGCATCCACCATGGGAGGAAGGGGGGGTAGGGAATATGAAGCGGGGACAACAGCTTTCTGTTATTGTAATAAAATGGAGACAGAGGCCAGCATGAGCTTTATATACCCCTACCCAGTCCCAGCAATCTTTTAGAGGATTAATGAGATTAGAAGTCCTTATTGTTTTGCTAATGGCTGTTTATTTGAAAAATGGCTTTTCTTGTAAGCATACAGAAATGACCATATGTTACTCCATACTCCCATGCTGCCTTGGGATACTACTAAAAGCAAAGAATTAATATCATGTTCCAACTGCAAATTTTACAAAAAACAATTAATTTGCCCTTCAGCTCTGTGGCTATGGAGTCTTACCTCTTTGAGGGTAATGCATTAAAATAGATTAAGAGTATTCCTATGAAAAATCTTGCTGCAGCTTATGCTGCTGAAGGAAGTCTAACAATGCTAACAATCCATTTTGAAATCCATGGTTATTTGAATTCCAGATGTATATTTGCAGAGATAATTTGAACTCTGGCTATACCCAAGCCTATCATCCATGAAATTGACACATGCAAGTTCCTTTTCATTGCTCCCAAATGATGCAAAATATTTCCCATGATATTAAATATTTTCAAATGAAAGGAAGTTTTAGAGTCAGAGTTAACTGAGCTGAGCACTACTCTTGTTGAATTCCAAGCTTTTCAGAGTGAATGAAACAATGAGAAAGGTAATTTTAATTATAGAGCCTAAAATAGAGCATACGGCAAGACTTAAGGTTGAAATTAGGTTCTGTATCATATGAGTCTGTTCTCAATAACTTGAAGTTTAATCTTTGAGGCTGTTATTTCCTATGCTTCATCTCTTTCATGAATCAAATGTTTCTGGAAAATGGTTCAGACATTTTTGAGGATGCTAAAGGATAAAATTAAGATACTTTTAATGAGAAACAACTTTTTCAACCGTTCTTGTAATGGGAATAGTGTCCCTATATCCTTCCTCAGAAGGGATTAAGAACTTGAGGTCTGGCAAAAAAAGTAGCTTAGAGCTCAGGCAGGTTTTTTTGTACAAACAAAAATATTAATATCTGACAAAGAACTGTAGCAGGAGAGAAATTAAGAGGATGACATGATAATATGTTTACACTCTGTTGATCACTGACTGGTACCATATGCTCTGGATACCAGTCCAACTTTGGACATTAGGTTGCTCTAAGTTGCACTGGGGTTTGTTTAAGAAGCAGTCACATCGTGTCATGGGTTGGGTGAATATAAAATTAGATTTTCCTCTCAGCAGGCAGATCTCAACTTTCCCATGAATCTAACCCCACAAATGAAAATATTTACCTTTCCCTTGAAATTCTTTTCTCTAGGAGGTATTACCAGGATATCGAGTTTGTACCTCACCACAGGTGACTCAAGTGCAACTTCAGAGAAGCAGAAATTGCCCAGATTCTCTCCAGAGTCAAAAGTACAATCTCTCACCAGTCCAGTCCATATTCCATGGATGCATATAGCCAGATGCATAGACACAGCCCTCTCATGGCAAAACAAAGGAGGAAACCAAAACAAACGTTTTTAGAAAGTAGATTGCACGGCCCTGTATCAGCCATTTCTCCCATGTGATGTTGATTCTATTGATTACTGTTGATGCCCACAGTTACTCATTTAGTCCAGGTGAGAGACCATCATGTCATGAACACAAAATTCTGCAGTTTACTGACAGTTTCATATATAGGGAAGATATTTCAGTTTTCTTTAAGTATATGTGAAAATCTGCATGAAGTCTATGCAAAAAGAGTACTAGTACTTACTGCTGGTGCAAGTCTTTAAATTTAAGAGGTATTGTGCTACCTTAGTTTTCTCACCCTTCTCTTATGCGTTAGAGTTTTGCAAGGGCTTAGTGGATTTTCTTCTAAGAATTCCTGTCTCATTCACTATAAAAAGTGAATCTATGTGATATAGCATCTGTTTAATACTTCCTTATGTTTGAAACAATCAACTGATATAGGCATAATTTACAGCTAAGTGGTGCTAAGTAAAAATTCCTCTTCTTTTTTCATTGTGACCATGAGTGCAGTTCCCAATGTTCTCCAAGGTTCCCATCTTCAAAACTTTTCTTCCAAAAATACAGGTGTGACAAGATTTTAGTATCTTCGTTTCAGTATATGCGTCTAAGATACAAAATGACATGTGGAAATTATTAAATAAACTGCAAATATCTCAGCAACTAGATACTCTGGTTTTTTTCAGAAATGCTAAATATTTTGCATATTCCTTATAGGCAAGGGAGAAGGCAGATAAGATTACCTAAAATCAGGGCTGAAACTGGCACTTCGAGCTGGTTGAACGGAGAATAAAGAACACATGTACTGTCTTTGAAAATAAAAATGATTGAAGTGGCTTGCACAGTAACATATAGACTGTGAAAGATATGGAGCTTAGTTCTCCTGTCTTGATAACTTTTTTTCAGCACTTTCTGCTATTGGAATCATGCAGTTTAAGGCTTTCATAAGAAAATACACAGATTTCAAATAAAGTCACTTTATTCAAACCTCAGTAATAATGCAAACCTAATCTTTATTTTGGCCTCTGGATTTTTGTGTTCTTTCAGCATCATTTTGTGAGGGAAACATATAATGCATATTTCTATGTCACTTTTTATTTGCTTTTTAAAATAAAATATTCATCAGACATACAAAAAGAATTAATTTACTTCAAAGAAGAGGAATTTCTGTGCAGTAGGGTTCAGCATAGCTGTAGAGGCTATAGCGTGCTCCAATTTTCTGAACAGTATTGAACTATTCTTTGATGATATTTTAAGAAACTCTTTTAGAAGGAGCATTTCTGATGGAATACTCTCAGTCACAGTAGATACTTGTGTATTATATACTTAACATTAGTATCGAGTGCTTTCCCCTAAGGTGTAGCAGATGCCTTGGACTTTTAGTATATTCATATTTACACTAGCCTGCTAGTCATTGCTTATTAGCAATGTGGGATTTAACTTCCTTTCCCTAAATCTTATCTGAAATCTGCCTGACAGGACAAGCCACAGAAGCTGTTACAGCCCTGCCTGATCGTGGGAGGAAATGGAAGAAAGATTAGTGCTAAAAATTGTGTGTCCATTGTTATCTCTGCTGTTAGTTGCTATCAACTGCCGTTGTCTTCAGCTAGGGAATATGGGCATGTCTATGTTGAGGCTGGAATGCTGCAGTGCTTTCAAAGCTCCTCTGAGAAGATCTTACCATTCAGATGTCTAAAGCAACCACAATGTCAGCGCAGTGGTAAAGACGCAGCCAAGTTTACTGCTTGCCAGCACATTTGCCTGATGATCACCAGTACAGGAGATAAGGTGTATCAAAATGATTTGCTGGAACAGCATCAAAATATAACACCAAAGACTACCATCAGCTTCACTTAGTTTTGATTCTGATTTCATTGGCAGAGCAGCCCTGCTTAAATATCACATTTTCTCTATGTCTTTGTTTTCTTAATATCCTGTCTTAGGTAGCCTAACTTCAGCTTTATCAGGTTCAAAAGTTGTGCTACAGCTTTTCTTTCTTTGGGTCTTGATAAGATTGGGCATTGTGTGAATGCCATGGCAAACTTTTATGTGACAATGTAGATGCTGAAAAGCATGCTGTAGCCCTACAGCTACAAAATGAGGGACATAGAAATCTGTCACATACCTGCTAGTGCTGATGACAAGGCTACAATCCTGAAACCTCCATCCATATCTGGAATCTGTTTGTTCACCTTGTCTTGACTGCAAATGCATATAGGTAAAGATATAGATAGATGATAGAGATAGAGATAGATGATGTCGAGGTAGATGCAGGCATGTATGCATGTTGCTGTGTACAAACGGATTTAGAACAATTTTCATCAGGAAGAAAATAATGAAAAGGACTATGTCCTAATTTTCATCCAATAATTTTTTTTTGAGCTCCAAAAAGTCTTTAATCTTCTCAGAAATACATGACAAAACTTAATGTAAAGAATTCTCATGAGACTGATGCAAATTGGTTGCTCAGTAGTTGAGATCTTCTAATAAAAGGCAAATCTTTATACTCGACCAGAAATTTCCACTTCAAAAGATTATTTCTTTTTTTGCTCATGTTTTCTCAAGCAAGGTATTTTTCGTCTAAAAGGACACAAAAGTAAAGAAATAAAGGGAGAGGTAATAAAATGCTCCAGTAAAGTTAGGATTTGTTTCTTGGTGGTTTGGTGTGTTTTGTGCTTGGCAGATACAATACCTCAGGGGGTAAAAACCCCAACAATTACAATGACAATTAATGCCTCTCTAGTTCCTAACATTTTTGTGACTAATCGCAACAAGCTGTATCATTACACTGCAATGCACACAATTCCTCTGTTACAAGGATGGTTTGGAAAGAAAAATTTAAATTCAGCCTATTATCCATCTGTTTGGGGTTTTTTTCATCCAGTGACATTCTAATGGAAAATAGAGAAACTGTTCTGAACGGCAAGCAGAACTTGAAGGTCTCTGTCCTGGATGAATGACACCATTTCTTCTTCTTCATATCTCTCCCATTAAATCTTCATTTATTTTCCACAAAGCTTCAGTTAGAGAATTTTAATCTTGCTGAGATTTAGGAGCTAATTGTTACTGGGGTGCAGACTGTATTTGAGAAAATACACAGTTCCTAGAAGAAACATAAAATCCAGGGAATTTAATTTATTAGAAGATGTGAGTTTGTACGATACAAGTCTTAGATACCTGAAATGACAGTTAGGTGGCGCTTAGGTCCTTTTGTTACCTGTCTGTTTCTCTGCGGATATGTCAAGACCAAATTGTAACAGACTGGTCTAACCTCCTCATACAGCAGCCTAACCTATCTTGAGGAAAGATAAAAGGCAGCTGATGTCAAATACTAGGAGTTTTTTAAGATTCCTCATAATAGATACTGAGAAAATTGGGGAAGATTATTTAGATAAAATTGCTGTTGCCTGCCTACAAAAGCAGTTGGAAAAGAATACTCAGGGTAATTGGCAGTGACTCGGAGTCGAAATGGGAAGGTGTCTGAGAGATGTGACAAGGGCCTGCCCTGGCATGGTGTTAATATTTGCATTGTTGAGAGGTGCAATAGAGAATACTACATGTCTTACGGTGGCAGAACAGTGGAGAGAAGGCTATCGGCCACATGAGAAATAGGACACAGTGATTATGTGGATGATTGTGATTAGATTTGTTGCTGATACTGTATCTAAATGTTGCCAGTGCAGCAGGTAAATAGCAACTGTATCATCTATTAAATGGATTATAGTGCACTCAGGTTGTGGTCCCTCCTGTTTAATCATGAGCTTCAGTGAGACTCCCTTGCTTTCTAAATTTCTAGGTGTGGCTCAGTCCACTTAGTCTCAGATTTGGTCAACAGTTTATGTCTAAAGGGTTATAATATAAGCTGATTCAGCTAGAAACGTACAGGTTCACAGTCTTAGGCCTTGTAGAATTCACAATTACAAAGCAACAAAGCATCTATGTAGCTACTTCAGGATTTTATCTCCCTGTTTGACTGGATCTTGGTGCTTTTCATTCATGCATAAAAGAGGGAGTGTTTCATATCTTTGGGATGAACACACCCTGCAGGAGTCCCTGCTGGGGTGTGTGTGGAGGGGGCAGTCCACAGAGAAGCTGCCTGTAACCTTAAGAGACCGGTTTGCCCCATTGGCCCAGTCTCCAGCAGGATTTTATGCCCTTATGTAGGCTGATGTGCTCCAAAGTAAATGACAAACACTTCATCTCTCATCTCTGGAGCACGTTAATTATGTGAGCACCTCCTTATTATGTGAGTTCCTCCTGCAATACCCTCCTAGTGTTTGCATCTTTGGACAAACCACGTTGGCCATCAGAGATGGAGAAAAGAGGTGGGAGGCCAGGGGAACAAAGCATGCAAAGACCCATCACACTTACTAAATTCAAAGATGGTCTAGATGGCAGTGAGTTAGCCTGACAGAGGACAGGTGTTACTTCAAAGTAGATTGGACAAGTGGAGAATCTATCTGAAGAAAACCAGCATACTGTAGGAAAGGATCTGTGGGTTATCCGAAATGATTCCCAAGCACAGGTGAACAGTGTCATAGTGCTGCAAGAAAATCAAACATTGTACTGGGACTTAGAAACAGCAACATGCACGAATTGTAAGCCAGTCCTTCCACCCACCAAAGATCTGGCAAGGTCTTATAACAGTACCATGTTTGGTTTTGGACATGACAGCAAATGGTTGTGGAGCAGTTGGACAGAGCTGAGACATGCTGAGAAGAGTCACTGTGTCGTATGAAAAAATCAGACAAAATGGGATTGTTTAGCCTAGAGAATGAGGAACTAGCTGGTGACATGACAGCAGTCTGTTATGGAAAAGGTGGAAGACAAGGTGATCCACCTGTTGTTCAAGCCCATAGTAGAGAAGACAAGAAGTAGTGGCTATGAATTACAACTAGGAAGCATCAGCTTAAATACTAGTGGTTTGAAGTCTCCAACTTGGGAGCTTTGTAAAGACAAAAATAATCTCACTAAAGATGACCTTGCCTCAGGTCTGCCTTGTCTGTAGCAGGTGATCCCTTTAAAGCTCCTTCAGCCTTGTGATTGATTGCCTTATTGATGTCTAAATCTCAAGTAGACTGTTTTCTTGTCTCAAGAGCCATGGGCAATAGCAAAACCAAGTCCTGGGTATCTTCAGTGCCAATTTAGGTTATCCAGGCCATAGCAATATTGTATTCTGAAGCTGTAAAAGTTTATTTTGCCTGTATTACTTTGCATTAACTGAATGGTGATGGAAACACCTGCTACTTTCTATAAGAAGATAGTGCAACACAAACAGTGGCTACTTCATTTATTGCCCTGCCTGGGACCTGCTTAGCCATACCATAACTTGTCAATTTTGAAACAGAGGAAACTGCTGGAAATGCCAAGGCAGTGTCTAGATTAATCTCACCTACCTTCCTGTATGTACTGTATAAATATCTACAACCACACAACTCATGCTGATCTCCGTTCATGGTGAACAGAGAAACTAGGCGATTTTAGAATGTGATTCATTTAACTTATTGTAGATGTCCATATCAGGGCGAGATGAACAGAAATGCTTATTTTTCATCATTGTCTAGATGAAGACTTGATGAATAGCTCAGATGGAGAATTTGGCATGGCAAATATCCTCATTCTCTAAGAAGAATTTTATCTGATGTGTCTGTATTCAGAGTCCAACAGTATTGACATAGCAATATTAGATAAACAACTATGATGACCAGCAGCTGTTTGACAGAGAAGGTAGTAGGGAGACTTTACTCCAGCTCTCAGTTAACTCCTACAGCTGTCAACTGCAGATAAAACTAAGAGGTAGAGATTATAAATAAAGTTGAAATGACTGACGTTCTAAGAAGGAAGTATCATGCAAATGATGTTAAAACCAGAGAATTAATATGTAAAATCAGGGCAAATATCTTTCAGCTTAAGAGTCTTTTGATTGAAACTGCTGTGTACTGATGTTTATTTTGCATTAGAATGACCATGTAGATTGAAAAGCATAATATTTCTTCCCTTGGGCCCTCCAGATGAAGTGTGAAGGTCAGGTTCATGCTATGTCTAGAGTTACATATTCATTATCAGATTATTGTGTTTTCAATCATTAAAAAATAATCTAAAAGGAAGGAGCATGTCACTTCTAGTCCTAAGATTTTTTTTCTTGAAAATATCTCCCTTTCCTGTGTCAGGATTTTCAGTAAAACACAGTTTTTTAATTGAGAAAAGAGTAGAATGTGCTCTTTAGCCTCAGTGTTTGAGTATTTAACCCTGCCTTCCTCTACAAAATCAAATTTCTTCCTACAAGATTCCATAGTTTTCTTTTCCTCTGGACTCAACAACTGTGTTAAACAATATAGCATTGAAACCTTACCAGATATACAGGTTTTTACCAGTGCTTCCCTTGAAGAGTCAGGCATCCTGACTGGTCCCATAATTCCTGGCTGTTCCACCTCGTCCTTCTTCTCACCTGCTCCCTCTTCAGCATTTGCCCCCAGTATATTTCTCTCTCTTTATTACAGTGTTCTGTTCTGGGGTTGCCTATGACAGTCAGATCTCATGCTAATGGTTGCCGTGTATTTACCCACTTAGCAGAAGCATTTAATTACCAGGTTCCATTCTGAGTATTGCTTTGCATGGTGCTGGAATCATTCTCAGTCACTTGCAGGAGAAAAACAGAAGAAAACTCCTAGCTCTGAGGCTACTAGAGACAATGTTTTCTCAAGTGCATAAAGTTGTAATTGGTTTTTTTTGCTTGAGGATCCAGAATACAGAAGCCAATCAAGATGAACAAAGATCACCCTCTAGAAATTTGCCCTACACGCAGACCCCTGAAAATATACACAGCATCGGACTGTATTTCTTTTAGCCATCTTAAAAAACCTATCAAGTTTGACAGGAAATAAGTAGTTTGTGTATAACACAGAATAAGTTCAGTTGATGGAAGAGCTAAGGATCACAAGAAGATTTCTGAGAGTTCAGTGTATATTATCCAGATGCATTAGAGTCCTGAAATAGCAGGTTGAAGAACCTTTCTCTGTATAAGAGGGTGTTATGCAGCAATCCCTAGAGCTTCATTATAAACACGTTTTTACATAGGTCCTTGGAACTTGTGTTGAGATGAAAAGACTAGGTGGAGAAAGAGATATTAGTTAATTCCACTCCTTTTGTAACAGCTACGATACTTTCCTGTTCTTTACCATGAAATTTTGAATCCCCAACAAGTTTCCATGGATTTTCCAAGGCAAAACCCCAAAATCATGCTAAATGGGGGAAAAAATAAAGATACTTTACCTTGTAAAAAATATTAAATGTTTTTTGCACTGTGGAGTGTTTGTAAATTTGGTGTGCAACACTATTGCATTGTAATTACTCAGCCAACACATGCCTGTATTTCCTAAATGTCAGCATATTTTTAGAAAGTAATACACTGAATGTGGCTTTGCTAAAATGCATCAGAGATAAAACTGTTTTGTTGCCCTAAAGTAAACTGCTAAGCACTGAAATTCAGACATTTTTAGAGAAATTTATTCACTTTCTTGTCACTATCTCACACAAAGATTGAAAAGACCCTTACACACAAAGGCCTCCCATTGCTGATGAGGTTAATGAAACTACCTACATGGTGAAATTTGCTCGATCAAGCTTCTAATTTTCAGCTTAGCATTTTTAATACAGTAGGGAAAATGATTTATCAATATTTAATGTGTATATTTACTTATTTTCCAGTGACCTCCAGATAACTGATATGTTCCAGATTGCAGTCACTGAAATTGCATTGTAAATAAACAATATAGACACAAAAAGCCAAATGCACAGGTGGGTAAATGAGCAGATCCCAGAATGCCACAGGGTTATTGCTGTCTGGAGTTAACACTGAGAACAACAATATATCCCCTTACTATGATTTAAATTGTCTCCTCAAAAGAAGCAGGCGCTCCAAGCACGAGAACCCAAATAGCTGTGAGGTATTCCATAACACAGCAGAAATACAAAACAAACAAAAGATCAGAGACAGACTGAATGCAAATCAGAAGGGAGTGCAAAAGTCACTGCATATTTCCCCAGTGTTTGGCTTAGTTTGAAGCAACATGCAAATTGTTCCTGTGTGGGTAAGCAAGGACTGCCTTGGAAGCAGATGAGGATGATCACTTAGGGCTGTGGCCAGGCTGCTCCTGGTCTGGCCTTTGGCTGCAGTGCCAGTGGCAGAGAACACTGAGACGCCATATAACTGGCCCCAAAACACCCATAGATCAGGCACATGTGTGATGGATGAGATCACCTGTTATTTTTCCATTCAGTTTCTGTTTTCAAGCAGAATCTGAAATCAGCTGTGTCCATTTAAGTCCAACTGCATTAAGGACTTTTAGACTCATCAAGACACATTTCAGGCATCAGCAGTGACACTGTCATGCTGTTAGGTGATACTTTCCGACAGACCCAGTCATCTCCACAAAATGCTGCAGCTGCATACCAGAAAGGCTCCTTCTGTGTACAAACCTGACATCAGTAAAGCATGAAAGATGGAATTGCCAGTAATGACTGTAAATGGAAATTTTAAAGCCATATATACAGAAAGCAAAAAATCAAGACCAGAAAGTCACTTTTAGGTAGCAAAATAAAAAAAAATTCCAAACACAAAATCCAACAAGCTAGCAGCCTGGCAGCAGTCTTTTTGGAGCTCTATACTGATTTTCAGCTCACAGCTGTTGAACACCAGCTGCCCGCACCTTATGTGGCAGCCCACATGCTATTCCTGCAGCTTTCCAAAGGCCCCACCCCTTGGTGAGCTGACCTTTTAGAGAGATTCTGGAGAAGGAATGCAATGTTTTCTGCCTGACCAGAAAAAAGGTAAAGTTGCTGAAAATTAAGGCTTTAATGTATCCCAAATATAAATTAGTAGCCAGCAGTGTGCTGGAGAGAACAGAGGGGCTGCTCACACCACAGGTTAAACATTCCTGTGGCTGATGAGCTCTCTGCTGCTGTGCTAGTGGAACTATAAAAGTAAGTGTAATCTCTACAGCCTTACTATTCCTTATGCTAAAGAGCTTCCTACAGGTGTTATTATTGGAGCAACTGTACTATCAATGTCACCTTATATTTGCATTAGGAAATTTTGTTCAACTCGCTTATATTATTTCCAAACTAGGATTTTTTTAGGCATACATCTTGACATTTTCTATGCCCAAATACAGTCTTTAACAAATTCCTAAAATGTTGATGTTTTCCCTTTAGGAAACCCTAGGACTTTATCCTTTGGAAATGATCTTGTCATTAGATGGGGACGTAGTTTTTATACTGTTAATTCCGTAATTTTGGTCAAACTCAGGCAAATGACTGCCCAAGTGAGTAAAGACTGTCACTGTTTTACAGGTTAAAGGTGTAATGAGTCAGGGCGCAATAAGCACGACTGAGTCAGAAAATATTCAGGCAAAAAAAATTAAGTGTGCCTGATGTCTGGTACAGAGACCAGCTGGCCTGACATTGCCCATGGCATCATCATAATCTCTCTCTGTACAGCAGGGTGGCCTCATTGCCACTGCCTGCTGGGAAAGGTCCCTGGCTGTGCTAGTTTCCGAATGGTGCCAGTGAGCTGTTTGTCAGAGTGCTTTTTGGTCCAGATCAAAAACTGTGCTATCATTTAAGAGTGCAGACAGGTGGGTGCCAGGTCCCCAAGACTGTTTAATTTACTACTGCAGTTTTGACCTCAGAGCTCCTATGTGTCATTCTCACATACAAACGTGCTTTATACTCCCTATTCCGTAGCAAGCTTGAGTTGCATGAGCAACAGAGAGAATCTGTGTTTGCCCAGAATTACCTGTAGCAAGCCAAACTTTCTTTGAAACTGCTTTTTTTTTCCTAACCTTAGGACACCCTTCTTCTTATTTTGTGGTCCTGGTATTGTGCTAGAAGCAGCCTGACTCAATACCTGCTAGGTTTGATGTGCTGACCAAGGTGGTACTGGACCAGACAGGGCAAAGGGGGACATCGGAGACCTACCAGTTAGAGCTACTGGAGAGCCCAGGAATGCCTGGGCAGGGGAAACAGCATCAGGTGTACACATCTGGTTGAAGCTCTATGAGTAACATTTCCTGTTAAATAGTGCCAAACCGTTCCCAGAGTAGGTCCACAGTGCTACTTTGCATACTACTAAGCATATGCTCACTGAGACAACATCTTGGTGGAGAAAATAGTCTTTGCTTATTTTGTCCAAAATTGCTATAATCCAAGCATAAAAAAAGCAAATTAAGCTTGAGTAGAAAAGTTTCATTTTGGCGCTTTGTAACTTTTCAGTGTTTGTCTTTCCCACATCAATAATGTGGTTTTAAAACAGATTTTCTGACTTGTCATGTAAGGTAAAATGCATGAATATGTATTTATCCTTTCTCTACAGAGACGCCATGAACATCCTGGTACTATGGCTAAGTCAAAACACTGTAGGAAATGCAATTTAGAAATTGAAAATTTAGGTAACAATATTTTCATTTAAATAGTTTAAGCATTTTTACTGGTTTGTTTCAGACAAAATTGCCATAGGCCATCCTTCAGGCCGAACTCAGGAAGGATGGCACATATACTGTTGCAATGCTCTATTTGCCCCTGCAAATATTACCAACTTACAGCTGTAGTAATGAGCTGCTGAAGAGCATGTTGCTTTAATATTGGAAAAATGAGTTTAGGACAAAGACAGGCTGTAGTTAATTACAAACACTCAATGCTCACATCTGAGAGCTCTTCAGTAGTAATGAGAGCAGAGATTCTATACTTGGTACAAGACGTAGTAGAGGAATTTGACAAACAGTTTGTCTGATGGTAAAATTAAGGACTCATTGACTCTATGGGGTGCTTAGAGTTGTAATGAATTGCCTTCAGATAGATTACATGAACTCTTGTGTTTTGTACCAGCATCTGTGAAAAATCAAACCTGAGGAATTCAGTGTTGGTTTTATCCACAAAGGAGACCATCCTCCAGCAGCCTTTCCTGCTTTTCTGGTAGGAAGTTGTGTCATGTTAGCTCAAAACTTCACCAAGCTTTAGACATGGAAATAAAAGTGATGACCTATGAAAATACAAATGAGATTTGAATCTTTTAAATATTACATCAGATGGACTATAAACTAATGAATATAATCAAGCCTTTGCTTTGCAGTAGCAACATATGAGACAATTGAGGTAATAGGTCAGAGAAGGAGACTTAAAAGCAGCCAACCTTTTAATACAGAGCTTATATTAAATTTTATTTATTCATCAGATCCCTTATTGAAATTATGAGATTTGGAGGCACAATATGTACTCATTCTGTCACGATGGTGTAAAACCTCCTTATTGTTTGGGCTCAGTTGTAAGTGTGTGTATTAAGCAAAAAGCTAACACAAGATTAAAAATGGGGTCAAAACCAGGGTGATTACATTTTTTGTCACATCTGGCATTTGGTGATTATTTCAGTGTCTTACAATACAAGAGACCAATTCCATAAGAAATGGATTATCCATGTGCATATCATGAGGCAAACCCAGATGCCCTCTTCATATTAAAAAATGTTCCCTTATCTCCCAAGAATACACTCTAGATTCTCCAAGATTCCACAGACCTGTTGGTGTATTTTGGAGTCAGGTGCAGTGATGAAATTGCAGTGCCCCTGTGAGGACACAGGTTTACATCACCAGCAGACATCACCACCCTCTCCTGACCTTTATTTTCCTTGACCCTTTTGGACATGTTGGTCCGTATGTGATTGGAATAGTCAGCGGGTTAATGAGGATTTGGCTGGCACTCAAACAGCCTGTGTTCCCGGGGTTCATGCAGTGCAAGTACAGGGCTCGGGGAAGTACGCTTGATTCAAGGATGGGAAAAAATGGCCACAGTTAAGATTAAAATTCAGATGAACTGTGACCACATGCTCATGAAGGGAGCAATTAGACAAACTGCGTGGGTTTGCATGACTGTATTTGTGAGAAATGCTCCAAATAAATACCAGAGATTAGCAATACAACTGATAACTATTCAAACAATTTTTTTCAGAATGTCTGTCCCACATTAAAACCAGAGATTTCTTTTCTCTCATGTGTTTGCCCTTTTTTTCCAGGAGATGATTCATTTTTCAGCTCCACAAGACCCTTATCCAAGTGCTTTTCACCAACTTCCTGTCCCAACTTCTCATCATCTATGGAGACTTGACCCCACATAGCTATTTCTGTGCATCACTAAGGGCTTCTGTGCCTCTTAAAATATGGGCCTTGAACACTTAGGTGTCTATTGTTTTTATCAAAATGAATGTAGAAAGTCTCCACAGGTGCCAGTGGGACGTCAGAGGGTTGACATGCGCTTCATATTCAGGGCTGTACAACATGGGGAGAAACTGCATCTTCGATTTCAGGTTGCGTACAAGGACAAGCTGAATGTGCACAGGAGCATCTTGGAGACAGTCCGGATTCCAGGTTCTCTTCAGGGTCCAGATAGCTCAGCTAAACATAGAAGGGATAATGGGGTCACAGTGAATTCAAACTTTTGTGAAAGGGAGCAGATATTCTCAGCAATGGGCCCTTTTTCTCACCATCTGCACCATTGTACAGTACTGCAATATCTTTAAGCCCAAAAAAGGGAATAATTTTAGGCTCCACTTTTCTTTGTTTTACACAGAGACAACAACAAACCACTCTCTGGAAATGCAGTGGTTCTAAACATTCTCCTTGGTTGCTTCTGAGGCTGTGTAGGAAGTCAGTAGCTGTCAAGTATTCATGAACAACTCTTCAGGGCAGTAAAGGGAATGCAAAACTGGCTCAAAGACAGGTCAGAAATGGTGTCTCTACATAGAGCTGAATCCCATGTAATTTGGGAACTGATGAGTGTTTCTCCAGTTTTAATTATGAGGGAAGCCTTCTGTTAGAATAATATTTTGTCCAGCATTACACATTCCCTTTATCTAGGGAGCTGGCAGGGGAAGAGGACAGAAGCTCTTCAGGCAGTAGAAGTTGAATTTAATGGGATTCACAGAAGAGATTTAAGGAGCTAATCATCCTTATAGCTGCTTGAGTTCAATTTTTATCCCCCAAAGCTACTAATTTTTTAAGCATGTATTTTTGGCAGTGCTTTGCAGCAAATATCTCCCCTTAGGGCACATTGAAATGTGCAGGCTGTATTACCTAAATGAGCTTCTTTGCCATCTCAGTAACCCATAAATGCCAGTGACACATAAAACTAGGTATTCCCTTATCTCAGCAGGCTGACCTAGTCCTAGCCTTACACTTAATAAAGTCAGAGGAGGACACAGTGGCAAGCAGAGTTACAGTGCATAGATGCCAGGATCCAGAGTCAGAACTGACAGTATTGGATGCCCATAAAGTACTATCCAAACATGAGGAAGGCTCTACACCAGGACTCAAAAAAATTGGCACTTTCACCCTCTGTCAGCCAAAGTAAATGCCACAGATGGTCATATGTTTGATATTCCATACATATATCAATATACATATGTATTCCATTTAGAGGAAAGAGGGTTAGAAAATGCAAACCAAGCAAATGATTTCTTTGCATACATTTATCCCTCTCTCAGTTACCTCTATTTTGAGTTCAGTGTCATTTAAACTAATGGAATAAGAGGAATGTTGTCCACAATTTGGAAGGAGATACTTGGCACTACTTGGGCACCCCTTGTGCCTCATAGACACCTTGTTCTCATTGACACAATGCTTGTCAAGGAGCTGCAAAGTGCTTTTAACAAGGAGTAAATAGATAGAAATAACTGTGAGTTTTGCCGGTTTTATCAACTTGCTTTAGATGGGAGAGACACACAGCCCTGCTTTCCTTGAGTTGCCAAAATTCCTGGCTTATTTGAACCCATCTTGTACAAGTCTACTATCTCCATAACAGGTCTTCCTTAAAACAAAAGGGCATTATTTTAGCATACTGAATGCAAGGACAGCTGAACAACTCACCTCACAGCAGTTTCCTTCAAAAGGAATGCGTGTCCTGTGCCTATATGGCAGAAAAGGGTCATTCATCTGTGTCTGGCCTCACAGCCCTGCACTGGGAGACAGCCAAGATTTGTCTGAAGCCAGCATTCTTGCTGCCAGGGGAGGCAAGCTCCGGAGGGTTTCTCATCATTTGATATTTACTGCAGCACGCTGAAAGAAGAGTAGGGATGAAATCGGCCAGATGTGGAAGAGTTGAGATGCCACCACCGTTTTCAGCAAGTCTTCCAAAGCTGAAGGCAGCCCACATGCAGATATTAGAGCCTTTCCATCGTCTCTGTTGCTCCAGGAGTCCCAGAGGCAGAACTCCCAAATAGCTCCCGGGCACAGGAGGGCACAACATGCTCTGAAAACACTCAAGAGAAAAGTAAGTCCCTCTGCTGACCTCAAGTTCCCTCTTAGATGGCTGCATAAAAAAATAAGTATCAGGGGTTTAACTACTTCAGTTTTCAGAATTAGCACACAACCCATGCAATGATCCTCCCAAAAGGTGTCACATTTCTCAAGCCCTTTTATGAGTCTTTAGAGTTTTTCAGCTACCAAGTGCTTGGCAACATTGTTGAACATTTTCTGTATTTGTTTGGATAGAAGCAGTTTGAATCTTTTAGGTTAAGTACTGGGACAAGGCTGTGAAGGTTTGTAAGGACTGTGAAGACACAGTGAAAAACTCTTGGAAGGTATTGGGATGTTATACGAAACTTTTAGTGATTGTGGAAAGGCCAATAATAGAGAGACATCTCGAAGAAGAAAAAAGTCAATGAAGATGAGGGGCCAAGGCTATATGGGTCTTCCACCTGGTTGGTATCTTGCGTGTAGCAATTGTGGCCATGTTGAGTCAGGCAGAAAGGGCCATAAATCTCACCAGATGAATAAAGATGGGGAATTAAATGCCAGAGAGAGTACCTGGATCTTTTCAAATGTATTTTAAATGTATTTATCATGTAGTCACAACTGAAAAGTCCACAACCGTACTTCATCTATTATACCTTTTCTACCTAGGTAGAGAGGCCACTCCTTAACCTCAAGAAAGGCAAGTCAATGTCAGTCTATATTGCTCACGTTACCTGAAAATAAAATATATCCTGTTTCAGGAGTATCCCTCTTTCTGAAATCCTTATCCTTACACTTGAGGAGAAAGATATGTAAATTGAGATTGCCAAGATTGTCTGTGGATTTGGATGATAAATTTGTTTTTATTCCTGTAGAATTTAGGAAATGGAATGTTTCAGGGCTATTTTGAATTATATTATTTTAAAGGTTTTTGATTTATTTTCTTTGTGCTGCCATGTTTATAACCTGAAAGATATGCAATATTACATACAGTAACAACAGAAGTAATTATTACACTGGTGGGCTACTAAAGGCTTATTTTATCACATTTTTATAACATTAACCTTCTCATTAGAATATATGATCATTTATATCAGATGAATGCCAAAACCCAGTAATCACACAGTTACTAGGAGCTACTCCTGCACTCCCACAAAAGCTGCACTCATTTCCTTTCAAACTTGTGGCTAAGAGCCAGCGTACATGAGCAGCCTAAAATTATTAAACAAGGAGCTGCTTCTTCAGTTGTGAGAATCTCTCTGGCTGTAGATCTTCAGCAACTTCTGGTGCCACTAAATCAAAAGCCTGACACAATTCCTGACTCTGTGTGGGAACTTGCTTAGACTTGCTTAATTTCTCACTTGACCAGGACTGAGCTTTCAAACCTGCACAATTTCTGTGATATTTGTAAACTGCTGATAATACAGTACTGTACTCATCAAACATTGCTTTGCATTCTGGTGAGAAAAATAATTAGTATAAGCATATTTCTATAATTACAGTAAAAAGCTTTGCTTTTCATGGTGCTAAAACTTATTTTTAATTGGATTTAAAAACTGAATTAATTTTATAAAATTGCCTTGGATTCTGTAGTTCAGCTGTTAAAAATCATTATCCCAGCTGGCCCCTAGCAGTCTTTCCCCGTGTCTGACCAACCAGTCCTGAATACAGACACGTGTGAAGTGCTGCCTTGTGCTCCAGGGGGTGATGAAAATGCAGGAAGCTATCAATAGACAGCTCAGACTAATGAAAGCACATCTCTGCAGGGCCTGAGCAAGCTGATGATTGGTTGTTAATTATATGGGGCAAGTTCAATGGCATTTCCCTGCAATAGGTTATGTCTGTTTGACCATGATATCTACTCAGTTTATACACCCATTTAATTACATTGCAGTCTTCATACTGGCAAAATGCAGAAACTCTTATTAAGTGAGTAATTCAGAAATAAATGGGGTTTTAGTCTTATCACATAAACTCATGAAGAATTTTCATTGTGTATGTATGCAATGGAAATACCATGGTCTACTTAGTGTTTTAGTATCTAATGTCTCTGTTCCAAAAGAGACTTCTCTGCCTGTTCCATGTAGTTCCCCTTTTCATCCTCATCTCTGCATTTCTACCAAGTGAGCTGTGACTGCTTCCAAAAGCCCCTCCGCCCACATTTTTCTTTGCTTTGTGAAACTTCTCTGCACAGAGATTTTACAACAGTTATGGAAGAAGAAATATTATGTCATCCAACTCAGTTTCTCTTCTACTTTCAGCACATCAACCATTATATTTTTTTTCTTGGTATCCCATCCTATGGGAGTTTTTATCTGACCCCTCTTTAAGGTCTCCTTCTCCTTTGTGACTCATCTGCCTTTCTCCTACATTTCAACTCCATTTTCTTTCTGTGCCTACTAGTTAGTTGGAATCAGTCTGAGCTTCCTGGATGATACCTTCCAGATCTAACATTTTGCTTGTTGCCTCTCTCTGTTCAGACTTGGGTCTCGTCTCTCCCTTGTCTGAATCAGAGTAACAGCTACAGACTGTAGCTGCACTCCTCTGCCTCTTTCATATTTTTTTCTCTCTCCAAATATTAATAGTTCTGTCAAATCTCTGTCTGTCTCTTTGTCTCTTGGAAAAGGAAAGTTGTCTTTGTTACAGTAGAAATTGAGTTCTTTTGAGGTGTTATGCCCATACATTTTCTGCACTTGGTAATGTACAGCTCATGAAATAGAAAAAGGCCTATTTTGGACCAGTAAGAGCATTTAAGGGCTCCTTTGACACTGCAGAGTCCAGATTTGTTTAGTTTCCGATGCAGAGAAAGAGTGCCAGTCATGGAGTAAAGGATGTCTACTCTGATATGTACATTTAAGGTAGAGCCACGGGAAGCACCTTTGCTCCTGAGACATGGTCTGAACCCAGCCAGCCCATAAACAATGATAAATGGCTCAGCTGCAGGTCTGTCTTCCTAGAAATCATTTTATATATAGCTATGAGAACATTCCAGTTAAGCAGTCAGACACGTTATGATAGCACCAAGCTCTGACCCCTGGGGTAACATAGGGTCTGCTCAGAACTGGAGTCTCAATAATGTTTTTTTCCTACTCTTTACAGACCTTTATACAGCTTCCAAATCTGAATCACAGTAGCTGTATTCACTGCCTGGAAAAACAGTTCCTATTCATTATCATCCCTCCAGTACTTCTTAGACTGCCAAATTGCCATCAGTGATTTTACTCTTAGTTTGTATTTATCTTCCTGTCTCACTGGCTTAGCTTCTTCTTGTGTTCTGTGTTCTTTTAGGAATGATAATTTAAAAAGATACCATGCATTTGTTTGAAATAATACCTTTTCTCAGTGGCATGTCCAGCTGCAGGCTGGGGTGCTGACTTGCACATATCCTACAGCCATTCATCACAGTACAAGACTGTGAAATCGCATCACTGGTAACTATGGACCCACCATGAGAGAGGGCTGTGGGACCTCACCTCTTTGCCATGTCAATTCAAAACAGAACCGGGCTCCAAGGGTGCCAAAGAGGCAAGGTTCAGCTTTTCTTTCTGCAGCTGTGTGGGAAAAACTAGAAGTTTCATGAAGTATTATTTTTGTTCCATTTTTGGATTTTGGATGGTATGTAGAGGTTCACACTTGATAACTAAAATTCTGGGTGATGGATTATTGCCATCAATATAATCTCTAAAATTTTTGTATTATACCCATGTGTGTTTGTAGCCATTTTATCTTCTTGAGTATACTGTCAGACTATTTCTCAGGTACATATCATGATTTATGCCCTTTCTCTTAGAGGGAAACTTATTTCACTGGAGTAATCATGGTTTCCGGTCTACCTTTTATCAATGACATCAACTCACTCACCAGCCTAATGCTGCATTATCCCAGGAAAATCACGTTTTTGTGGTATTACCTTTCCCCAGAGGAGGCTGAATTGCTTTTATTACTTCCTGCTTGAACAACAGCTAATCTCATTTCTGGAGTTCTTCCAGCAGGATGAGTATACTTCTGACACGATGGATTCAAATCACCCTTGCCAGGATTTAACAGACTGAAATGTCTTTCTTCAAGGGCAGAGATTTGATTTCCTATGGAATCTGTGATTTAAGAACAAGTGGGGTTTTTGTACAGTTCCCTATTTATCCTCCTGTTTTAATGAATTTGCCCATATTTTGAGTTTTGTGATTCCAAATTGACAATTAATTGTACCTACAGCCAGACTCTATAAAGATTTACAACCTGTAAGTCTCATGATTTCTGTCCCTATTCAAAATGTAAACGACCCAGAATTTGTTGTTCAATTCCTGTTTTCCTGCATTAATTTTCCAGGCTGTAACTTTTTAGTTTGCTAACCTGAACTGCTAAATCATCTGCTTACTTTTAAATCTAATATTCAGATTCCCAAACTTTATTGATGCACAAAGAAGTGAAGTCTAGGGCCAAGAGCTTATGAGCAGTCACAGGACAAATGCATATCATACCCAGCCTTCAGCAAGGTAATACTGTGGCTGTATTGTCAAAATACACTGAAGGGACACTTCCATTTCTAAACTAACAAATTTAATTCCCTTGAGATGAGGCAGTAAAATTGCAGCAATGAACTTCTATTCAAGAAGCTTTCAGCTTTCACATTGAATACAATGCCTACAACAGGGCTCTCCTGGGTCTGGGTAAGGAGAAGAGGTCTGAGGATGGTGGCAGAAGAAGAAAACAGGAGCCTTTCCCTTAAGCACCAGAAGCTCCTCCCCACCCCCATCATTCCCCTTCTCCACCAGCCCTCACACAGTTCCTGCAGTGACAACTACATCATATGTCAGCTTGCTCAGGCATCTCTAAACAGCGTTACTGAAGAAGTTGTGTACCTTAACTTCTGCTTTTAGATGGAGGTAACTTTATAAAAAGTCTGTCCCTTGAGCAACACCCTTTCAGTTCTTGGGGAAGAAAATAGTTAAGCTGGTTCCTTCTGCTATGAGGGACTGATCCAAATAAACATCTTAGAGAAGTAAGTGGATAGTGGCAAGTCCATGAGTCCTGCTGTGTCTCCATGTTCTCTCCTGGTCCATAATGTGCATTTTTCCTCTTAGCAGAAGGATTTAAGACATGGGCCCAAGACTAATGGTTTGCTGCTATTTAAAAGAATTTGCAAAACAGGGGAGTATCTTATCAGTGTGCCTTGTGAGAAGATAAAAATGAATTTAAAGTCAAAAGCTAAGTTGGTTTTTTAAGCAACTTAAATTGGATACAGTGGGCCCAATCACATTTTTAGTATCACTTAGCACATTGGGATCTCTAAAAGCCTCACTGTGCTGTTGTAACATAAATAATAACAACCATAACTGATTCTTTCTGGTGATGGATTTGATCTCATGGAGGAAAATCACAGCAGCAAAAAGAGACTTACTTAATTATGTTGAGATAACAAGTTGCCTGAATTCTGAGAGTCCCGGTTTCTCATTTTCATAAAAGGTTTGGACCTGTCTGTTTCCAACCTGTTCAGTCCTACTCAGTGGGAGAAGTTTGATATGGACTGAAGAGCAAATCTGTTCTCTTTCACTAGGGCACATGATGGTCAGGGCACCACAACAGCAAGCTGAACCTACTGGAAAAATGTTTAGCAAAGTGTATGGTATGAACAGTGAAAATCTGATCTTCTTTCCATTAACTTCACTGCTATATAAATCTCAATATACCTTTAAGGTTATTACCCACAGGAAGTTACTTATTTTGAAGCTGATAACATACATGTCTGTAGTTTACCACTTATGATTTGACTATCGAAAACATAAGGAGAGTTTTCTCAGCTCAGAGGTTTTAAAGCAGTGTGAGTCTTCAAAAGGGCCTGGATTCTGAGACAAAACTGTGCACCCAGATATGAAGTCCTTTAACAATGAACTGCATTTCTAAATGGAGAGCATTACTTATTTGATTATCCATTTAGTGCGAACATGATTGCTGAATACCCTTTAGAATACAGTATTTAAATCAACTCAATTCTCTATGGATGTCTTATTAACTACTATTTGGTAGAAGAGTGGCAATTACTTGGCTCTAAAATTGTTCTTTTCCTTCCAACAAAAAACATTTTAAGGCATCACACATGTGTACATGTGGCAGTGGGCAGGCAGTTTCCTTTTCGGCTTGGGCAGTCAGCCATTCATCTCCTGCTTTTTTTTTCAGGGTTAATGCTTCCTTCATCATGTCTTAGTGGCAATAAAGTTTTTCTAGGTGGATTTTTTCTTGCCTATTCATAGAAAAAAATCTGAAGATCTTATAGATTCATTTCTTTCAAAGCTGCAGAAGTAAATACATCTGTGGCTGAAAAGTCTTGTTTGGGTCACACTTTTCTTCTCTCTGCCTTTTGTCTCTGATCTGTTGCTTACCTATTTCCTCACCATCCTCACCCGTCCTATTCTCTCTTCTTTGGCATTTACCCCTGAATTCTGTTGGGGTGTTAATGCTCAAATCAGTGTATCCATGAAATGTACCTTAAATCAGGTATACCTACATCATTTATATTGGCCACCCTATGTATATGATACGTGCATGTTCTCTGACTTGTGCACTTTGTCCTGTTCATTTTTGCTGTTAGTTCATGTCCTTAAAAACTAAACTTGGAAAAACACACTTTAAATAGACATCTTTAATAGTAATGATTTCTTGTGTCTCAAGCAAACAATGGAATTTAATTGTATATTATCTTAAGAAATAGATCATGCCATATGAGAGAGAAAAGAAAGCAGCCTTGGAAAACTAACCAGTCATAAAACTCACCTGTGATCACAGAGCAAAAGCTGAGCTCTGCAATAAAATACGCCAACCACACAAGATCAATTAGGAACTCCCTTTATACTGTCACTAGTTGGGGAAAGTCTTCAACCTCACAGAAGAGTGGAACTCTGTGGGATCTTGCATTTTCGTAGGCATGGTCACTGCTCTGCTTGCAAAGGTACACATGCAGAGATGGGGTTTCTAAAGCAACTATTTATTTTCTCAGGAAATATGATTGGGTGATTTTGGGGTGTTTTATTTAAAGTAATTATTGTTGAAGGGTCCCTTCCCTTTCTCCCCCATCTCCCTTTTCAGGGTGGCAGAGTTGTCACAGGACCAGGGAAGTGCATCTATGTGCATGTCCTCAAATTAAAGAAGGTGTGTAGGATGAGTTGGTGGCCACAAGACCAAGGAGCACAGACCTGCTTTTGACAACCCTTTGTAGACCCCACTCTGAAGGGGATGAGCTGCCCCCACTGAGGCTCACCCTGACCCTCCTTCCCCCTCCCCAAGTCTAAAGCTCTGGTAGTGGTACAGGATTGTGTTCTTCCTGCAGCATGACTGTAGTACATCCTAACTGTTTGGCACATGGAACATGCTGAGACAGCACTGAAGGGAGCCACAGCTCACACAGCCCTGTCCCCGCTGCCGACTGGGAGCAGGTACCTCTGAGACCCTACAGAGCCCTTGCAGAGCCCTTCAAGACAGCCCAGTAATGAGCTGACAGCAGTGCTGTGGGGCTGGTTGGAGCCCCAGAACTGAGCCTGGACCAGGGATGCTTCTAATTAACAATGGAGACAAATCCACTGAGGCCAGTGCAGAGTCAACAACACTCCAAAGGCATGATTGCATTAGGGCTTAGCTTCAGTTGTTTGCTCTAATGCAGAATGATGCAAACTAGCATGTTCCAAAGCTACTGGTTTTTCATTTGTCTTGAACTAGACCAATCCATGTGTTTAATATGTTAGCTATTATTTTGTCACTTGAAGTAGCTGAACATCTAAAATTCAGTATCTGTGGTTTTTTATACCAATTCAAGTCTGACATAGAAAGCTTCTTTGACATTAAAATCTAAGTTACAGGGAAAGACGATTGCTAAATGCAGGACTAGGTCGCACTGATTGTTACACCAGATTTTTGAGGAAGTCTTATGTTATACAACAATCTTTCTCTGAACGTCTTACTGAAAACCTCATCATCCAGTGATGAATAGATGTAAATCACTCTTGAAACCTATCCTACTAGAAGTATTAAAAAAAAAAATGCCTGACACATGACCAAAACCAGAACTAAACCTGCAGAAAAGCTTGTGAGTGATAGGGAAATTTATCCTGTTTCTTCTCTTATCTTTTACACGGAACATCAAATCCCAGCCATTAAAATAGAAACTTTTATCTACAAGTAACAAGGATATTGCAGTGATTCTCTCCAAGCTTTTATGTGTAGAATTTAAATGTACACCCTGAGAAAAAGCGTCATAAAAACATGGACTATACTTCTGCAATAGGCCTGTAACATTATTTTTATTATCACAAATTCATAGTGAACAACTGATAAGCAATAATCTCACAAAAATTAGCTACATAATTACAGTGTTTTGCTTGTTCAATATTTTTAGTAGAATGTTTTTCAGTTGCAGGCTGAAATATGTGATTTAGAAAAGAAAGATCACAGTCCTGATATATGACTATCTCCAGGATGTAAACTGACTGTGGCTGTGATGTCCCCGCTGGAGGCTGAGGCTGCTGTCATTAGTGGAGAGACCCTGACACTCTATTAGACAGTTACTCACTAAAAAATATTCATTATATTCAAAGCTCTATCTGAAGACCGGCCTAAAATGCCACAAGCAGTAGTCTCAGCTGGTGTAAATGAATGCAGCTTCATTGGCTTTGCAGGGTGGAGACTGTCTACTCCATCTGAAACATCAGTCCTGGGTTCCAGTTTTCAGCACCTCTGCTCTCACCACCAGCAAAAAGAAAAAACTTGCTAAATTTTCTTAATTGTTAATCATTAACCTGTGGCTGCATTCCCACTTCTAAAACAGGGAGTACCTATTTGTTTGGTATGATGTTGATATATGATGATTTTTCTATAGTAGTGTTTTGAAAGCTTCTGTTATTTTCTTAACACTTCAGACTTTCTTATTTTATTCTACCACCTCGACCTAGGCAACAAGTCTCCTGCTACAAAGCCGTGCACACCCTGCAGATGTACCCCCTTCCACCCCTCACTGCCACCACAAGGATGGTGTGATGCCAATCCCAAAGGGCAGAGCCTCTGTCCTCCTCACATGAATGGGCCCTGATGTGCTGAGCTGGTTCCCGCAGGCAGAGCCCCTCTGAAGATGATGCTGCCTGACAACATGAATCAATTCAGCATTTCTTTATCTCATTTCAGAGCAGCAGGGCTCCTGGGGCTGTGACACTGAAAATGTGCCGTGTGTTACCCATCCTGATCAAAACACTTAACGGTGATCACCGTCCTGGACACGCTTTAACAGGAGCGGCCTAAAGAGTGTCAGAGCCGGGGGCGCGCAGCAGGCACCGCGCCAAGCCCTGCTCCCGCCGCAGAGCAATCTGCTGCCTGGCGAGATGTTCCCATCTTCATGCGTCAAGACCTTAAGCCTTTCTTCTTTGGCACAGAGATTAAGGGCAATCCCGACAAATTCAAAAACAGATCAAGTATGGTGCTTCAGTGAGATGAACCGCTGCCCTACAAATTGCCCAGCCAGGCTGGACTCATGGACTTCTCATGGGAACCTGCCCCCTATAGTTGCACAGGTTCAGCAGCACCGGGCAGCACATCTCCGTTTTCTGAACCCATTGTGGCAGTGTAGGCTTCACAGGAATTGCAGAAACGGAGCTAGCTGGCTACACACCAACCAGGTCAACACCATTTTTAAAATCTTTATTATTGTGCAGCTGCCAGGCACACATACCTACAGACACATATCTGGGAACTGACAGCCTAGCAAGACATTCGTCTGGCTTCTGATGCTGCCTCCAAAAAGCCTTTGGGAGAGGGCTGTCTGCTGAATTTCAGACCAAACATCCCTGTCCCAGAGTTCTTGCCAGTTTACTTTTCAAAACAGCAATTCTGCCCCAAATGTCCCTGCCATTTACAATCATGATAACAAACGGTTGAATTAGAATAAGGTCATTATTGCATAGACAAAACAGAATTAATGTGTTACGCAAAACAAGCTAATTATTGTGAACCTGTGTCTTATTCTTTTTAACCACTATTTTGTATTGTCTTTATATATAGATACACACACACACACATTTTTATATATATATACACACACACGCACACACATTTATATCCATTAACATGGGATGTGAACTGAAGATGCTTCAGGCTTCTGCTAACCAACAATTGTGACTTCCCTCTAGTGGCCAATTGTTATTTAAATGCTAGTGATTGAAATCTCATCTGCCTCTCATTTTAAAAAAGGTAAATCAGTTTGTTTTAGAAAAATATATATGACTTTCCCTTTTGATAAAGTTTATGGTCATTGCCTAATTGTGGTAGAACAGCACAGGCTGTTTTCTTATTAAAGCAAAACTTTGGAACCAAGCACCTGCAGTGAAAAGGACAGGAAGGAAAAACAATCTCAGCTAAATAGAAGTTCTTGCTGGCTAATTGTTCAAGTAATATAATTATACCAAAAAACTGTGGTTATGTACTGCTAGAAAATTAAAGCTATAGTATTCACTTATAGGCAGCGTAGCCAGTTTTCTTGTGCTTCCTCATGTGGTGTTTGTGCCTACAGGCCATCACATAGCCTAGCAAAGGCCATTTTCCCTTTCCTTACTGGAAATCAAACTATTCTTTTACATTCATCTGTCCTCTGACTTGTCCAGAAACTGTTGCAATTAGCTGCCTTTTTTTTTTCCCCCCTCTCTTCAGTTTTATTCTTGAAGAACCTCTTCAAAAACATTAATTCTGGTATTCCATGTTTGGAGTCCTAATGGTGTAGGTTCTTCATCTACCAAACAGTTTGTATGGCTCCCTTGTATCTTCCTTATCTCAACAGCTAGGAAAATGCCCACTTTCCTCATATTGCTGGAACACCACTAGTCAAATTCCTAAGCAAATGGAAAAGGGTCTCTTCAACTTGCCTTGTCCTATACCTGCATAAAGCAGATGCTTTCCAGGAGATAGTTTCAGCTTGCTTCAAAAAGTAAGGAAATTAAAGCAACTGCTTTGAGTGTTTGATTGTCCAGCTGGTTAGTACTTCCCCTATACCAAACCTACAAACTTCCTGGCATTTTTCAATTGTTTGACAGACTTTTAAGATTGGTAAGCCTTTCTAAGTCTCTTGGAACAATAACCAGATAAATAATAGTTTTTTAAAAAATCTGGAAGGAGAATGATGTCCTATTGATCTATTTTATGCTGTTTGTCACCAACAGATAGTCTGGTCTGCACCCAGAAGGCTGTGCTGCTCCACTCTAGCAAGGGCTCCTGCTGCCTCTGCCATTTGGCTTTGTCTTTTCGCCCTTCAGGCCTCCTGGCTGTTTCTCAAGTCTTTCCAAGAAACCTCAAATATGATACCTTTGTTCTTGCATTTTCTCTGTCCCAACAGTTTCATTTTCACTACCTCTTCTTACCATGTCTGTCAGGCAAACTTTTCATGCCAGCATGACCATAAGTCTCTTTCACTACAGTACATATATTGCAGAATGTCTGCTGGGAATATATCCTGAACACTGTCATTTAGAAAACTTAATTTTTCCCCTTAGTCCTGTGAAGTCTTGAAGCCCTTTAGACCTTTGCAAACACAAGGCAGAGGAGTGGGCTGCTATCCTCTCTCAGGTAAGATGTTGGGTTTCAAAGCCAAAGCATCCCTCTTCCAAGGTCTTTGGACATAGGAAATAGGGCAGCACCCTCCAGAAGTTACATATCAAGTACAGTTTATTGGCAAAGGTAAATGTAGTTCATTCCTTAATGCAGCACAATTTTTAATTGGTAATAAAAAATGGGAATTTTTTAAAAGTTTGGCACCAGAATTGGACTATCTAAACTCTCCCTCTTTGAAAGCTCAGGTCTGAAACCTATACTTGTATAGCACGGTAGGCTGGGGATCAGGACCACCTCATCACTTATATCCAAAATGCGATAGAAAGCCAGGCAGAATTAAATCTAAGCAGTGACTTAGATTTTTAACATGATGCCATGGGGTTTTTTTCAGCTGACAGGGAAACCACACTACCTTCTAAACTTCTTTATTTTAGTTGAGCACCTTAGGGCAAGGCAAAACAGATCAAAGGCTGGCTGGGTCCTGGGGACAGGAGCTGTCTCCTGCTCTGCGTCTCTCCGATTTAAACATATGCAAACCTATAACTTGCCAGCTGGCTTCAAGTTTATCCTGTGCAGCTTTCCCAGAGGGACAAAGCCAGTGCTGCCAAATTCACATTAGGGAAAACTTCTCCAATCCAAATGAAGAATCCATCCTTCAGGTATTGAACATGATCACAATTTCTTTACCAGCTCATTTACATGTGAGCACAGTAAGGAACTTCGTGTATATTTTTGCTGCCAAAATTCATGAGAACATAGGGATCACCATTTTCCTCCTTGCTTACAATCACAACAGATCACATCTACTGTCTGTCATAGCCCTACTGACATGTATTTATCTTGACAGTTTGATCTAAAGTTTCCACTTCCTGTGTACAAAGAGCAGCCAGAGATCCCTTCAGAGATTAAAACGTGATGGCCAGTTGGATTTATTTTCACCCTAGGGGTATCATTTGGGGGTAGATTCCTACAAGTAGAACATTCAGTTATTTCCATCTTCCCACAAAACCAGTTGCTGCTTCTGCCAACTCTCTGAAATGTTCTTTCCTAAGGAAGATGAAGGGGGAAAACAGAGAGAGGGAGTGGGACAGAAACATGGCAAAGGACAATTGCTTTCCAGAAATTATTGGAATCTCATCCTCTTTCTGATTTTCTCCCCAATTCTTTTTTCAGAGAAGAAGACATTTCCATATTGTAGGTAATATTTCTTCATATATAATTCCTAGGGCTTCTGTTTTGAAATGAACCAGACACCATTAAAAGAGAATTTGGTTCCCAAATCTTTTGCCACTTTGCCTCTGCTACGTGGAGCCATGAGGAAACTGTATTTTCCTAGGAACAACGTGAGAATAGATTACAAGAAAAATTACCATTGGTGTATCCTCTTTAATTCCCTCAAGATTTATACAATCACTTCAGTGAGAATGAAACCAAAAGCAAAGGTATATCAGTAAAATGAAAATGTAGCAACTATACCTATTAGTACACTTTGGGGAACATGCACAAATAACGTATGTGTGTCTCCAAAAATTGTTACTGTATGAAATCTTTCTTCCCAATTAAGCCTAGGGAACTCAGACCCCTCTTTTCAGGAAATATTCTTTAATTGAAACAGAAACAGCTGTATTTGATATCTCCCAGACAATTTACATTGCCGCAAAAATCAACAGATACCTGTACAAAAACCAAGGCAGCCGATATCTGAAGATAGTGTGAAGATATTTAAAGATGGAAGTGCCAGAACTGAGTCTGTGCAGATGACAGGAGCTGAAATATCCAGGAGTTTCCAATTACACACAGAAAGGCTGACAGAATGGCTTCTGATTCAGTGATAAGATCCTTCTTTCAAGCATCATGCCCACACATCAACTTTTGGATGCATCTCCTGAAGCACCTGAATCTCTTGGAATCCATGGCTCTCCTGCAGTCTTCTATGCAGAACAGCTGTCCTCCTGCCCAGTCTGTTTCCATTCATATACAGAATAGACAAGATATGAAAAAAGCATTGCAATGGATTTTGTGTACTGTAAAAGATGATATCTAAAAATTCCTCACTTCATATACTATTTAAAAACAGATACCCATAAATTTGTATGTCAGACAATTCCTTTAGGACACAAAATCCTTATTTGGAATCCTATCTGAGGGCACTTAATTTCAAATCAACATTCTCACTTTCTCTTATTCACTCTTACAGGTACGACTGTTCCAGTTTTTTTTTCTTCGCAGTAATATGACTAAATAAATAATAAAAACATACATGGAAGTAAAATGCAAATAGCAGATTTCAATGGGAAACAGTCAGAGAAATTTACATTTTTTCAAATGGTAGCACATGAAGGTATGCAACTTCCTGTAAATAATTTGGTGGCAGTAATGGAAGTTCTGTAACATCATGGGAAAAACTTCCACCAGAGTTGTTTCATGCTGTTTTTCCACTTTGAATCCTTAATTACAGGATGAATCTGATATGATTTTTACTGCTAGTGTAAACAGAACAAACAGTGAAATTTTAAAACCACATTTATTTTTAATACAAAATCTGTTGCACTATTACAGAAGTAAGCCTGTATGTTTACCCCCACATGCACAGATAATTCAGCATCTACAACTAAATAAGAGTAAAATGGTATTTCTTTTTTACCAAAACTATTGGCAAATCCTGTTAAGAAATGTTCTCTTTGTGCTTTGTTCATGTAGTGTTCATATGATTCATTTCAGTTCCTATTAAAAAAACTGATCAATGGAAAGCTCAAAGGTGCGAAAGAAGCTTATTACAGCTGGCTTACATTTGGGATTACTTCAGTTGTGCTTTACCTACAGTATATACATGAAAGCTGCGAGGTGTTCTATGGGCTAATGTAGTGCACTGGCAAAAGCTCTGAATGGTTCAGCTGGAATCTGCAGTAAATGAGCAGAACAGTTCACTATTTTGTTTTCACAGCAAAAGAAAAAACAACATTAAAGTAGATGCTTTAAAATACCATGCACACCATTGGCTATAGTACTTCTTACACAGTACAACATAAGCTTTCTTGGTTTATTTGTCTGTAACACCTAGAAGCATATAGCATCTACGCTTTAAGTGTATTTACAAATTCAACAAAATATCTACATATAAAAAGCTTACTTAAAATTAAACTTGATGCAAGTTATGAAAAACCAATTTATTGGCAAATGAAACTGAGCATTCCTTCAACCATAGGTTGGTATAAAAATTTATACTTGGAGGTAAACATTTGATTGATATAGTATGTGAGAAAATAATTTTTTAACCGATAAGGGTAATCCTTTACCAATAAACCGTATTAGCACTTGTCAGATGGAATGCTGTGGTTCCGAGCCGTAACCCCCACACTGCTTCAGGCTGGAGATAATTACAAAGCCGCCACACTGATCAGGCTGGGACACAGAGGGAAATGCGCTCTCACCGATGGAGTCAGCTGGTTTGGGTTTTTAATGATTTATTTTACAAGAGCTTATACCTTGCTGTGTTAGTAAATAATTTAACTCTGGTTGTGTTTTGGGGTTTGTGTTTGTTTGTTTTCTTTTTTTTTTTAAGTATTCTAAGGCCATGAAAACATGTTGTGCTGTAACTGTGTAGAAAGCTTTTTCTTTTTTTTAAAGGGAAAAAAATCATACTCTTCTTTATGTAATTTAAAACATTTTAAACTTTCCATTTTTAGCACAACAGTTTCATAACACTTCTTTTTCTTCACATTTTTCCTTTATTTGGCAATGACAGTAGTCTGCTAATCACAGTTTACTGCACCAACTGATTTAGTAGTACAGCGCATTATGGAATGCATACTGTATAAAGGCACTGAATGTACTTTGCCCTGTGTTTTCTGGAAAATTTTCTCTCATTTTTAAAGTTTTTCTTTCAGTGACTGTACAAATTCCAAAATGCATTGCAATGCGTATCTTTTATGCCCTAAAATCAATTCAATGTGTTTTGATGTAAAAATAGAACACTGTACTGCTGTAATACTTGATAGATTAAAAAGGCTATAAAGTAATAGGAGCAAAGAGCAGATAATAGGGTCTCATTAAGCATCAGCAAATGCAAGTGTCATACTTAAATCATTTAGCAATTATATACTGTACATACTGTTCCTAACTGTCTTGCAAAAAGACATATGATAGCTAGACATTAAGTCACCAATTTCACAACAATGTCCACAAAGACATTGAAGTTCTATATAATACTACTATAACACTCTGACAATGAGAACGGAATTCATATCCAGGGATTCAGCTGAGGACTGCATAACAAATTGTCAAACCATATTTTTATAGTGTACACAAGATTATCTGTGAATTGTGTAGGGTCTTTTTTTCCATGCATTATACTGTATTTTCAACAGGAAACAAAATTACAAGTTGATGTTATTGTTTGTGTCAGTTCCTTTTAAAAAAAAGTAAAAATACCCAAGTTTTGAACAAAATTCGAATTTTCTATTTTGATTCATACTAACATACCACTTACTGTGTCATTATGCTGTGTAATGGTATTGACCTGCATATTCTCATAGCATTAACATCTGGTGGTGAGGAGCTCCGTTACCTACGTGTTCATAGTATGAGAAGGAGGATGTACAAGTGCTTCAAACAAACTGAAGATACAAGGGGATTGAGTTCTGTGGTTACACAAATGAATTCATGGCATTTACAGGAGAAGGAGCCTCAGAGCTTTCATTTCCTTCTGCAGGTTCTTTCTCTTTTTTACCACTATATTGTCCAATAAAGGAGCCATCCTCATTGAACTGACCATTTACACCTTCTCCATAGTCAACTAAACTATCATCACTGTCTTCTTTTTTCACAGTTCTGTCTGAAGGCGTCCGGCTTCCTTTTTTTAGAGGTTTATGGTCCTCTGCATCACTGGAGACACAAAAAAACAAACATGGAATTAACTGATGTATTATTTATTAAGACAAAATCAGCCATGCATGCAGAGTTTATGAAAAGCATGTGTGCAGCCCTATAATCCTTTAGTAAACCCACATCACATTGTAGAGACAAATCAATATGATGCAGTTCACATGAAAACATGGTGTAAGAATGGTTTAAACCGAGAATGTCTTCAGTGGAGGGAGGGGGAGTTGTGATTTCTTTTATTTTTTTTCTCCCCCATCGTGCATGACTTTTCAGTGGTAATACCTGGGCCCTTGGCTTGGAAGCCATTTAGATGCAACTGCAAGCATTAAGAAGTAGGTTGTAAAGTTATAAAAAAATAATTTGTTTGTTCTCCAAAGTAACAAGCTTATGATGTGTCGTGAAGTTAGTCTGTTAAACTTCTTAATTTCTTTGACTCCTTGAAAATGAATGAAGAATGAATTTGGTTAAATGAAATATACTGATTTTCTTTACTAGTATAAAGAAAATAAAAGTGCTGCATTTCAAATAATTTGTTACATAATGCAGGCCAGACTTGCAATTTTCAACCTTACCTTTCAAGAGACCTACATATTCCATTAAAAGGGTGCAGAAGAAACAAATGAAAATAGCCTAAGAAGAAAAGCAAAGTCCATATCCTGATAGTGATCAGTATTTTATCAATAATAAGTTGCTCTTAAAATTGCTACAATATTTACTGTGTTACAGGTAAAGCAACAATTTAGCTTACAGTAGCTAGAATTGAGGAGTTGAGCGCATGCTTATTCTTTTTCATTTCTTATCAGATCCATCTCCCTACCCTACTCCATGACAATGTTCTGACAATGATGATGGTGATTTGGAGGACAACAGAAAAAGGAAAGTAAAGAAGGGCCAGTAGAAGAGATCTCGGTAGCAAAGTACTGTGGTCTTTCCGTTGTCAGTGGAAAATCTGCAGCACCATCAGCATCCTCAAATAAATTTGCAGCTGTGGTAGGCTTGTATTTCATGAAATAGATATAGTTGGGCTCTTTTCAGAATCCTTTACACTGCACTTCAGTGTCAAGATGAAGATTTCAGCAGCAGCTCCAAAGCATTTTGAATTGAAACCCACTATTGCCAGCTGCACTTGCAGGTGCAATTATTTACCTTGTCTTAAACAGAACATGTGACCTTATTTGCATATAGGGTACAAAAAAAGGAAGTGGTTTGGGGTTTTTATTTCAACTCGCAGCTTATGGGAAATATAAACAAACACATATAAAATATCAAAGAAACAAAATTACATTTTACAATTTCCAGAACACTAGCCTGAATATATACTCAGCAAATTATTTTAACCCTCTAATTCCTATAATCAAATATCTTAGTTCTTCAAATAATGCATTTTTTTTCCTAATTAACACCTTTGAGCTCCCAGAGAAACCATATATATATACATATACATATATATATGTATATATAAAAAATACACATACATATATGTATATAAAACATAGGATGTACAAGGCCACACAGATCATATAGGTAACCAACAAAAGCCCTGTTGAGAAACTACTGCTAGAAAAGCATTACACCCATTTTCCATCAAGCTGTTTCTCCTCATCTCATCACCTTTTTTTTGTTTTGGAAGACACTAAGTTGTCACATTCTAAAAGAAGGACACCTCTAATATGCAGATACTTACAGAAAAAGCATACCAGAGATTTTATCATTCTGCATATACACCAGAAAAAAAGTGGTAGGACTATCTCTCTTATTTACATGTAAGAAAATCTTCATGCTCAAAGGACACAAAAGCAAAACCTCTGAATGTGACTGTACCAGGCTTGATGTTTTAGTTATTGCTGTGTATAAGGCACGAGGATAAATGTCTGTCATTGATCTGTGCTCGCTGGTGCTGCAAACATACAGGCCAGTAACATTTAAAAGACTGTACTCCAAAATTTCAAGAATACAGCAGCAAACTGAAAATGTTTATAACACTGTGAACACAAGCAGATTACAGAGACATTACTGAAGAGAGTTCATTTTGGCAGGACTCTATATTTAAAAGGTTGAAGATGGAATTGAGTATTTAATACTCATACGCAATGTGGTTTCTCCAATGCCCCCCATCAGAAGGTATTAAGAGTCATTAAAACAGGCTGTAGGAGTCAAATGAAGACCAGGCCCTCCCTTTGAAATCGTAACCAGTCCTATGCCCAGAGTCCTACGCCCAGACAAGACCTGCTTTCTGGGTAAGACTGTTAAGGAAAGAACACTGGCATACGGTTTGTTGTTTAATTTTAGGTGAATAACTTCATAATTCCTTACACCATAATACGCAGAAATGAAAATAAATTAAAATTGCAATTGTACCATATTCCAATTGGTCATGAATCTCTGTGCAAATATTCTGAAGTATGACCCTAACCAGTGTAATTCATTAGGTTGGAATTTACATAAATAAATAATATGCGATTACTGTATTAAAAATACCAACATTTTTGTGTTTAATCGAATTAAAAGCTTGATTTTCCTTTACAATTTAGAAAAATCTGAGTATGGGAACTTCTGCTTTGTGTTGCTCTTATGGTTTTCTTATTTACATCTTTGCAAACAAAGTTTATGTATAGGACAAACAATGAAGAAATATTTACACGGTTGCATTGTGTATATGATTTGTCTATATTTTAGTCAGGGTGTGAATTCTACTATCTCTATAATAAAAAACAAACAAAACTGCAGATTTACCCAGGAGTGTATCTGCACGGAGGCGGGCACTGGTGTGAGAGCACAGTCACAGCAGATGCAAACATCAAATCTGAACCCAGGGATTCCTTCACTTGTTGCACTATATAAGTCTAGAGAGAGGTTCTGCCAGGACTCTGGCAGAGGAAAAACAAGTGGGATTATCCAAGGTGTTTTACACTCCTGGTACCATTTTTTCTGTATCAAACTGGATTTTGACTCTTAGATGAACACAATGTTTTGGGTGGATGAGAAAGAAATTGAGGAAGAAAGAGTAAAAACCCAAACAAATAGGAGAAGGAGAAAAAAGTGAACACATCAATGTTTTAGACAGCACTTTTGCTACCCTGGGGGTTTGAAACAGAGAAGGGGCTGTGGTGCTCTGGGGAAATGAATGTATTATCTGTTTGCTGCCAAGAAGCAAAATGCAAAAGCTGCTGAATTGCATTAGGATGAGCTATAGAACACTTTTGGCTGTAGAATATATATTATATCGCCAAAACATGGTAAAGCCATAAATTTTAACACCGTACCCACAAGGTTTGCCAACCTTGCTTACAATTGTTCATAAAACTATTCCAAAATGCAGTCAGGATAAATCATAATTTATTTCAGCTTTTGTTTGTGGTTTTGCTTGCTGACTTTTATATTTACCTAGTGTAATACTGTGATATAAAAAATAAAGTGCATTGGGTTGACTAAAATTACAGTGGGAAATTGAAGAAGTTTTTGAAAAGTGTCGTTTATGCAGTGCATATAATTAATAGTCAGAAAACACTACTGGAAGGGAACCAAACATGAGGTGAGAATGGGTATGAAATCTTTATTTAGAGCCATGGAAGTTAAGTGTAGTGAAACTTCTACTATTTTTTGCTGTATAAATAAATTCCATACTAGTATCTTTTTAAGGATGAAAATTTCTCAATGGAGACTAATACGTACCAATCATTTTAATAAGCACTTATATGTACCACATACACTTCTTTTCAGTATTTAATATTAAATCATATTCTAAAGGCATGATTTAAATATTATTCATTAATGATTGCTATTATACTAATATATATTTCTTTTTCTTCTTAGTTTAATGAAACACATATCAAACTTGAAGCTAATTACTAAGAGATAAGAAGTAGGAAAGTAACAATAACATAAGTGCAAAGTACAAATTTATTTGTTTAAAAAAAGTAATTCCATTTCACAAGCTTATCAGTTATTGAAAGAAATATGTACCTTGAAATCTCCTTTCTTCTTTCAACTTTTCAATTTTTCTTCCTTAGATATGGGTACATGCAGCAACCAGTCAGAATGGGGAAGACACTTTTACGATGCCTCTGCAGTCCAGCAGGCAACTAGTTCCCAACTAAACTTTGCCACATTCATAGACATGCAAAAAGACTCAATATATGGTTAGCAATATACTACTTTTCCTTATAGCATGACTGTCAGGTGAAAGGCAACATGAAACAAAGTGGGTAAAGCATTCTGGGCCATAAGACACAGAAAGTGGATGCAGAAGGTGAAAACTGTTGGCAGTAAGTTCCTTTTTCTGTGACCTCACATCAATAGCCCAGAAATGTTTAATTAAAAGCAATCAGGTAAAGCCACAGAAGTACCTTCTGCTGTGGCTTCCCTGCATACTCCAGGAGAATCTCTGTCCCTACGCCCAACAGGTTTTCTGCTCACACTCCTAAATTATTAGGACTGTGCGGGTGACAAATATTTTCCCTACAAACTTATGAACTTGTATCAATCCAGACTTCAAACCATTTTACTATTTCCTATTTAGCTAAGATTTAAGCACATCTATATCAGTCTTCTGAGTAGTTTTTCTTTAACATCTCTGTAATACTCAATCTTCAATCCTGGCAGAAGCTGGAAAAACTGGGTGATTAAGCTCTGGCTTTAAGAAGCAATGTGTTGAAAAAGTTGTTGTTAATCACACAAGTATTCAAGAATTAAAACAAGAATTGTCAAAGCAATTGCATGTGTATAAATTAGAATGCAGTTAAGATCACTGCCAAATCCAATTGGACTATTCAGTTCTTCAGGCAGTCCACTAAGATAATCTCTTGTGCTGGAAGCAACCAAGCTTAGAATTACAGTGCTCAGGCACAAATCATGGCTAGGTCCCTGTGGAAACACACCTAAGCTGCAAGTTAAGTAACTACAAGAGAAAAAAACTCCTGTTGTAGTTACTAACTATATTCTCATTGTTAATCGACCCAGAACAAGAAGGAAGAGTAATATATTATCTAGCAATCTCAGAACTCTCTGCCACAAAGTCTCTAATAGCTTAGAATTTTAGGAAAAATACTCTGTGTGTCAAAATACTGAAGAAAAGAGGCAAAATAATTCACAAAAATGTACAAATACCCTGTGTTACCAAACTAGCAATCCTACTACTGTAGTTGCCTTGTCCTGTTTTGTCTTCCTAAGAACATTCTGCAGACCACTGGACTTTCGCCCTTCCCGTGTACATGCTTGCTTCCAGTCTTCCTACCCATGAACCCACGGGTCTGTAGCTGTCGTAACTTCTTAATTTCTCTTGATTTAGGGACCAGGAGGAAAATTTAGGCTGATTTATACACCTACACTGACCTGAACATACATCCGTGGTACTTATTCTGTTTCTTGCAGGTTCTTGGAGTAGACAATGACTGTCCATCGTTTACTTTCTCAGTCTTCTACAACTCAGAAAACCACCGAGAATGCAGTGCAGATTGCTACAGAGGCACTGTTTTCCCTTATTATGTAAAAATGAAGGAATCCATCCAGTCACAGGAACATAGCGTCTACAGTCATTCCATGGTTCCTGAAATACCTGCACTTCCTCAAGCATTATTTCCTTCCCTAGATCAGTATGGTAGAAAAATCTGATGTTGTCTGGCCCTACAGACCAGCCAACTTTCCCACAGAAAGTATTCTCTTAGTTGAAGTTGAGGAGTGCAAAACTTCAAACAAATCCAAGCCATCCCAAGACCACTGGGAAGACTAGAAATGAAATGTGAAAAAACTCTCCCCTAAAATTAAGAGCTATGATTTCTCTAGAATATCTTAATTAGTCATTAAAATTTAAGTAACTTCATAATTTAAATCTTACTTTGAAACAACTAATTTTCTAAGCACTGGGTTTATTTGTCCAGAAATACTGAAACATTTCCATGTCTTTCACTCTTCTCAGTTCCTGAGAATCTAGGAAGCAAGTCTATGTTCTTAAAAAGTTCCTCTTGATGGTCTAGTATCCCTCTGAAAGTGAGATGTCTTTCCGTACTTGGCATGAAATGATTGTGAGACCTTATACTTTCCCTTCCCTCCTTTGAACTTTGGAGGAGAACGCAAGGAGCTCAGACACTTGTGAGGAGAACAGGAAGAGCTTCCAACAGAGCTCTTTTTTTTCATCTGGCATAAGGAGTGTTTGTGTTCTGAGAAATCCTTCAAGATCTGGACTAAGGATTCACCAAATAGCTTGCCCCCTGTGTATGGTAAAGACAGCAGTTTACATTTTAGATCTAGCGATGAGCTCCAAGGACGCAGCCGTAGAGCTCTCCAGGCAACAGTGAGGCATGCCACATTTTTAACAGTGAGTCTAAGAGAATCCTCAGCTGCATCATGGATAAAATTAGCTGCAATTTTACACAGCCTGCGTTTCCTCCTCATGGCACCAGATGGGACCCATTTCTTTTTGAATCTGGCTCGTTCTTCCTCTAACCATATTAGTAAAGCTTTAGAAGCGTAACTGCAGTAGATAGATACTCCAAGCTGGGCTGCAACTAGCTTGAAAGATCTTTTAATTGCTTCCTCAATCCTTCTGTCAGTAGGATCTCTAGGGAGAGCATCTGTATTATCAGGCACTGACAGTACAGGAGCACCAGTAACCAGTGCTCTGTCTACCTCAGGCAAGGTCCCCCACAAAGCAGCTTTATCCACTGGAAAAGGATAGAGCTTATGTAGGACTTCTGGGGCTTCATGCTCGGCTTCAGGATTACCCCAAATCCTGCAGACAAGATCTTCCACAGCTGAATGGATAGGAAGTGCATTATCTACCTTGCCTTCTTCAGAGGGGATGAGCAGTTCTTCTGAAACACATTCAGATTTGGAAGATTTTAGCATTAACACCCTCTTTATGTGTTCAAACAGGTAATTCTGGTTCTCCATGTCAAATTTACGCAGAGGATCTGGTCCTTCTGGATCTTCTGTAGGGGACTCAGATGCCGCCTCCCCATCTTCAGGGGCTGATTCAACCTCCAAGGCCTTGTCAGCCTCAGGTTTCTCCTTCACATAAGTTGTTTGATCTTTTAAGCTGTCCATATGATCAGACTCAGAAGTCTGGGAGCTTCTCCCAGATGCTTCTAAAGGAACCAGTGGAACTTCTGCAATTGGTACCCTGGGATGCTTTACTGAACGGGATCTAGCCTGTGCCACAGACGTTATGCTTTGTCTGGCTGCTGTCAAAGCATCCTTTAAGACAGAAGCCAGCTCAGGCAAGATTACAGATTTCATTAGTGAATTCTTTTCAGATTCAGAGAAGTGAGTAGTAGTAGAAGGTCTTACCTTCCTGTGGCAGGAGCTCTGAGTGTCTTCTGAATCTGAGCTGCAGTCTGGGGTCTGGCTGCACCAGTGCTGGAGAGAAGAATGCTGCCTTGGCAGTGAGCCACCAATCGAGTTGCAGCTGAGGGGTTGCTGGAAAGGGGATGGCTGTCCTGCCTGAGAATCTGAGCCCGCCTCCGACCCCATTATCTGTTGCTCAGAAGCATGATGTCTAGAGCCATGCCTGTACTTCCATTCGTCTGACCTCTTTTCCTCTTGGCAGAGGGAAGCAGAGACAGAACTAACCCTTGTAAGCTCTGAAGACTGCCTAGCCCTCCTCCTGGTGTAGGAGGTCTCTGATCTGGTGCTGGAGTATTGATCCCCTGACCTTCTGAAGAAGTTGGATCTGTCAGATCTCACAGACTTTGCTTTGGTAAAGACAGGGTCTGGTTCAGGAGAATTGGCACAGCTACCTTTTCTTTTCTTTTCCTTGTCCAGTTTCTTTCCTGTCCAAGCAGACATGGACCTGAAGTGATGAAAAAAGTTCAAAATACTCGAATTCCTAGATCTTTCAAAAGTTACATTTTTTTTCAAGGGAAACCCTATACCCTTTCTCCTCAAAGAAGCACCGCATCATGTGAGGCAGACAAACTGGGAACTGAGTGACTGCAGTGATGCTGGGCTGCAGAGAGGATGGCAAGATATCTTCTGTAATCTGACTGGTTGCTGCTGCTGCCCTGTCTCTAAGAAAAAAAGAGGAAAGCCCAATATAGACTAATTACACAGAAATACATTTTAGAAAGGAGTTTTTGCAGGGTACATAGAATTAACTCTTTCATGTGAACAAGTCTGAAAGCTTGGCATGCATCTGCCCATATTCACCAGACATGAGTGAATAAATGCATTATAAAGTAATTTAATAAAGCTCTAGATCATTCTTAGATTAACTCAAGCCACTTAAATATGGAGACATAAATTCAAATCTTGCTACAGGTCACACATGAAAGCAGACTTGAGTACTTATTCCAGGCCTGAGAAAACATGTATTGAGGTCATATCATTTGTACAATTCTGTACAAAGGTCAGTTTCTGCTGCTGAAAGTTCCAGCAAGAACTGTATCAAGAACGAGTGGAGCAATAAAGGAGTATGCCAACTAGATTTCCCAGGAAAACTTATACAGTACTTTTTTAACTCTGCTCCCAAAGATTGCTTCACACCTCCCCTTTTATCAGTCAAATTTAGGTAATTCATATGCACTTACAGCTGTAATAAAACAATATTCTGAACTCATTAACCTAAGAACAGAGTTAAGAGAATTATTAAGAATTATTAAGAATAAACAGAAACTACTCTTTAGCATTCATAACTGTACATCTAGTCCTGTCAGATCAAGATGTACATTTCCCTTCTATGAAGAAGCTATGGCAACAAAGTAGATCCTTCTTGAAAAAACCTGCTTTTTCTATGTACATTTGTAAATGTCAAGTCTTTGAAATAATAAAGGACTTTTACACTGCTTTTGACACAGGAATGCACTATAAAGTCTATTATAACACCCATGCAAAATATAATCGTATTGACCTATTTAGAAAGTAATAACATTATTTCTTGTACTAACCAAAAAACAAATAAACTGCTTATTTAATAAGCTATATTCATAGTTGTTATATGAATAGACATGCCAAGGCATGCTTTTGGTAATGCTGGATTTGGCTAGACTGCATTTACTATAAAGGAAGAGAGCCAGGAATAAGAGCTGTGTTGCATGCTTTGAAGCTGCTTGCTATATATCTTGTACTGAAATACATGAAAGGGAGATTTGCTTTCTTGTAGGACACTCCTTCACCTCTGTGTATAACATCACTTCTTTGTTACTGGATTAGATGTTAGTACTGGCCGCCATTTTAAGTGCATTTGTTTTCCAGTCAACACCAGTTTGTCTTTATCAGGCTTCAGCTAGAAATTTATTTTCAAAAATCATAATGCTCAACATAGTGCCCTAACTGAAAGGACACTGTACCTGGCATTTGAACTATCTGAAAGATGGCTTTGTAAATAAAGATTCCACACTTTGGCTTTCAAACACATACAATTGTGTTTGAATTTGGTTTTCACCTTGAATTAGCAAATGGCTTATACTTAGCTTGAATAATTTTTTTTTTTCTAATGGTGTGGTTGAAATGCTATTTTTAGTTCTATATAACACTGGATACAGAATCTTTGACACAGAAAAAAAAAGTTAGTCTTGAATTAATAAGTGTGATACTATATGCAGTACATGTGTGACATGAACAGTGAACATGGCAAACCACATCAGCTGCTCACCTGTATTCACCAAACGTTCCATCATCTTCCTTCATAGGTTGTATTTCTGGATCAGCATGTGCATCCTCCTTTTCCTTCACTAAAATATTTGAAATAGTAATTTTTATCATGAAACTGCAAGATGAGAAAGTCTAAGACCTTAATTTCTCAAACTGACCACATTTGGCAGGAACATGGTTTGAATAAAAACAATTTTTAAAAATGGGGCCTTAGGCTATTACATTTTTTTTAAGAAAAAGATCTGTTAATTAGTTATAGAATTTTATTTTCATTCAAGTATAAATGACTGTATGTCATTTTACATTAGCAGAACTTTTTCTTTCTTTCATTTCTAGCACTAAAGAAATTCATTTAAAATTTGTTAAAAATCCTACAAAAGTAACTTACTTGCTTATATTTTTAATAGAGCTGGTTTTTAACCAACTTTAAATAATTTAGTTCTAGTTAACCATGCTCTCTGTTTCTTCTTGATATTCTTCTCATATTGATTGATAAAACTGAATCAGATTCACTTTTGTTCACTGTCAGTTTGTAGATTTTCTGCTTTAATTTCATGTAGTAAGACTCCAGAGAATTTAGGTATTTTTTTTCCAGTATTAATAATTCTCAAAATACTAGGCATGGTTTATTAATTTCTTCTTTTCTACAACATGATCAAATCCAACACAAAGTCACATACACTGGAACCTAAATTTAACGCAATTGTATCTCTTGCACATTCTAGTTTTAGGTTTTGTCCTTGTTCACTGGTGGGAATAAATCCAGGCATATAACTTGTCCCTATAAAATAATAAATGTAGCACATTGACACAGAAACCTGCTAGCACCCGAGGGGTCAGATATTTACAGATGACATATATTCCTGTAAGTTAAGATTGTTGACAGGATAAAATAATATACTGACTTTAAGAATTAGATTTATGTCTCTTCCCTTTGCCTTTTCATTTCTGTTTTTCTGGCATCTATTCAAATCTTTCCTTTGTCTAGCAGATACAGTTGTACAATCCAATACACAATCTCTTGTCTTTTACTCTGGTAATTTCCACACTTGATTTGTACACCATTAATTCATATGCCGCTATTTAAGCGAATCATTCCTGACAGTATTTACTAAGTCCGTAATTGCAGTAACGCATAACACCTTGAGATATATCAGGCTGCTACAATTTCATACTGAAGTAATGGATTACTTTCTACAAACCACAGGCAACCCGATGATGACATGCAAAAATTATGATGAAAAAGAGTTCATAACTTCAATTTTCATAGATTTCATAACTTCGTGCTTTCCATTTGTCACTACCTGTGGAAAAGTACATTTGCAATGACACAAGAAATATGAAGTCACTGCTATAAACACCAGTACATACTGATTCTGGAAACCTTATAAACAGTCCAGGTCCACCTTTATATATGTGTGTGTATATGCGTAAGTATCTGTGCATAAAAAATGTATACCTTACAACTAATAATTCTGCAGAAGCAGAATATCAGGAATCCACAAAGTAATGACAACCTTAGCATCCCGCTGCCCTCTACACTTATACTCAAAAACTCTGTTTTACCCTCTTCTAGATGGTGGTTCACTCCAAGTGAACATTGTGTAGTTCCAATTTTTAATGAAAAATTATAAAATATACTTGGCCATTCTTAGACCTAATACGAAAAAAACCCTTATTCTACAGCTCCTCTTACAAAGAAAACAATTATAGAAAAAAACCCCAGCCTACATGAAGGATGGTAACTTCAAACTTAGCTGCAAAAATGCAGAATCTGGAGATGACACAGATTCTGGGAAGGAACTCAAGGTATTGGAAACAATATAACATATGAAGAGATTTGTCCTATGACATGCCCCATGACATTCCCCATACTTTAAAATAACCAGTGGCTATGATTCGGACTTTCTGACCAGATAAATTCTAACTCAACTCATGCTAGTGGATTAAACCCATCTGCACTGGACTTCAGAAAGTGGAATGTGCACTAGTGGTGATGTTTCAAACAAAGCTCAAACCTCTCTAGAGAGGACATGCAGTGATATGACCCTCTGGTAATGAAGAATGTTGTTCTCTTATGCTGAAATAGATTGAGGTTTTCTACCAATAGGCAGATTGCTCCTGTCAAGTCCACCAAATGATAAGACTGATTTGCCATATACACAGTGTAAATGTAATCCAGCAGCAAATGTAATTTTCCAGTAAACCTGGGATCTGTCTTAATGGGTTACCAACAGACGAATTTTACTATCCTTGTTAAATAGCATACCTGGATACTTGCCACCCTTATTCCTCCTTATGAAGCAAACAATCAGCAAAATCAAGATCAGAAGAGCAACAGCACACATGAGACCAATGAACCATCCTTGAGTAGCGATGTCTACCTGCCGGCTCGCCATTGCTAGAGATAAAAAAAGAAAAATTATGTTTTGCTGCATTTAAATGCTATGCTAATTCAGATAAATAATAGCCAATATACTGTTCATTAAAGAATAACATTCACTGTGAAAAAGAGATAGCATTAAGAAAAACAGTGATTCTGTATTTTGTGAATATTTTCATTATTCAAAATGTTTCCAAGTACATATGCATAGAACTTACTTTTCAGTATATAAGAAGTCTGCTAACATTTAAGCTTAGCAACTACTTGGCAAAATCTACGCACATACTACATTGCTTTCCACAAACCTCAAAACTGTTCTCAACCATTTTGCATTAATTAAACTACTGAAATGAAGTTGCAAATTATAATTCCCACAAACATGTCAATTGCATTCTCAAAATAAATAAAAAGCAAATACTCATTAGCTAATGCATTCCCATCAGTCTGAAATGGGGAAACAGATGGGTCATTCAAGGGCCCTAACACTCAATTTCAAATAAAAACCAACAATGAAGCACCCTTTAAAACCTTATTAAGCATCATGTTTTCTTTCTTTCCTCAAACTCATACCTCATCCTACAATTTATCATGATTGCCATGATATAGCATTAGTGAGGGCTTAACACAATGCAATTGGGAAGCCTTTCCTTGGCACTGTTTCTCTCCAAATGCTGTATCTAGCTGGAAGATAATGTAAATAATAAGCAAACTACAAAGAAACACTACAGGCATTAATAAGGACAGGAATTATCTATGTGGTCTAGGGTCTGGATCTACTGGGCTCCAACACAGTAGGAGGATTATTCTGGTGAAGCTTATTTTCTACTCCACTGTTGGAAACACACTACAGGCAACTGGACTTAGGATTTGCTGTTGGGAGAAAGTGGGAAGGGTGAGAGGAGTTAGGGATGCATGTTCCAGACAGAAGAAAATATGAAGTAGAGGAAGATGAACATCCATCCAAACCTATCTTATTCATTCTTCAGCTTCTTCTCCAGACCCAAAACCACAAGAGTATGAAACTCTATGAAGAGCTGCCCAATAGAATGAATTCAAGCCCATGTCTCAGTGTTATTTTCTAGTTAAGGAGTCTGAGACAGGTACTTGGAAAAGCAGCTGTCAATGGTCCCACACTCCTGAGGGATTCTTTGAAAACGCAAAGTACTTCCAATGTCTGGATACAGTATCTCCATACAGAAGACCAATGTGTATTCCACTTTAGAAGTATTAGGCTAAAATTAACTCTTTCTTTAAATGCTTTTTGGTCTTACTGGGCAAAGCTATCACTTGATTCTCATTTAAATAATTCAATGAATTAATGTGACTGGTTATTTTGGAGATACAATCAGGAGATTTCTCAGCCCTTGTTTATGTTTTCTGATTTTTAGAAACTGACTCTTATATGCAAAATAATTTAAACTATTTTTGCATAAAAGTCTCTCCATTTTATACCAATATATAGTTTATATACCTAGATATTTATATTTTTATGCCACATGTAAATATACATAAATATATATCTGAATATTTAAAAGTGGCAATTAAAAAAATCACAAAGGGAATTTTCCTCTGAATTACAAATCAAAATAAAAGAAAACTTTGTTTTCACATTAAGGTTAAAATTATTTTGAGTTTTGTGCATCTGCATTCATAATAAGGCATTAAATGTTGCATAATACATACTGTGACAAAATGCAAAAGCACAATTCACATTCAATGTGGTAAGAAATAGCATCAAGCCAAACAACACATGCATAAAAATATGCAAGATAGATGGGAAAGAGTAAAGATGAAAACTTACTTATGCAGCTTCCTGTATTAACTTACTGCATTTCCAATAGGAAAGGGTTTCTAGATCTCTGTGCATCTTGAAAAATGGCACATTTCCTGCCTATGCTAAGCAAATTATTTGCTTCAGGCAGAAAAACCTTGCATCTTGGTGAACCACTAATGCAGGAGTCAATGCAGAACACAGTACTGGGAATGCCCAAAAAGATAAACCCCCACACTGTAAAGACACTCTATAGGAATGCTCGTCAAAGAAAAAATTGTGGAAAAAGCCTCATATATGAAACATCTAAGCTTCATTCCTAATTAAGGACATATTCCAGTGTTTGCCTCTTTGTCCACGCCATTTTTTTGCAGTGTTTAAAAGCTTTGACCTAGGCTGAAGACAGTGTGACACATGATTTTTCTGTAAGAAATAGGCTATGTTTATAATTTCATGCTGAACACTGAAACTTTCCATTATCAAGAAGCAGAAAGGAGTGTCTTTAAAGTCCCTTCTCCCTTAACTACTCAAGGGCATGAGTCAACATGACTGGGTAAGTACAGGAATCCTTATCTACTGGCTCAGTATTTTTTATGCAGAAAGATGCTTTTGGGAAGGTTTCCATTCAGCTTGTTTTGAATCATAGTACAGTCTTGATCCTTGTTTACTGCTCCTTTAGGCTTTGGATGTGTATTTACATTAAATTTTACAGGTAGGCTTTTGTACCACTAGCTGTTTCTGGCTCTGTGCTTAGCCTGTACATATTTGCCTGGCACTGTTATTCAGCACCACGTTTTCAAACCTTCCTGCAACATGATAAACTGTGAACAGAAATGGAACCAAACAAAGCAAATAAATGATGATTTTAGAAGGTGTTCACTTTCAAACTGGCATACCGATTATCTGCTTTGTTGTCTGATAATTATTATGTAATGTTCAAGTGTATTTTCATATTTAAAATTACTTTCTTACAACATCCTGGAGTTGGAGGGGCCACTGCTATATAACTATGTACTGACAAAAATGCTTGGAATGAGCAGAAGTGGCTAGCAAAGATAAAAAGAATAACAGCTGACCGAGAACATGCTGATGGCATGGCATATGATGGCAACAACATATTCAGCATAACATAAAAAAACTTCCAATAGAACCTTTTTTCTGAGTGAAATTGGCAGGCATTGCTGATTTGCTTACGAAGGAATAGGACTGCAGTATGAACATGAGGAACTTAAACAGCCTTACTGATTCCCAGGATATATGTGTGACCTCAAAATCCATATAAAACCAGTATATGGCAGGAAAAGAGAGATTTACAAGTAGGAATGTCTTAACACTGGTATAAATAGATTACATGAAACATCAAATTGAATCTGCACTTTCTGATTATGCAAATATTTTAGCTCTATAAAAAGAGACGTTATTTAAATACAGCCATCTAATCATATTAATTTGAAATATAAGAAATAGGTCATCTTCAGTGCACTGCACACAGATGGAGTGTGAGCAGGGCATATCTTGCCCCTAGTACAAACATCATTCAAGTACAGTGAATTGAAAGGATGGAAACATTTATAATCTACACGTAAATGTACTGGCATTATTTAGGAGTTTATAAAATAATGTAACATTGCTCTATAAAAGGAACATGCAAAGATTCTAGCTGCAACATCTCTTGGCTAGAAGCAGGTCAGCATTTCAGCACTTGGTCTACCACGACTCTGACTACGATACAGAATTGGTACAGTGTGCCTCACCTGGACCTGTCTCAAAAACATCCTCTGAACTCCTAAAACCAGACAGGCCCTCAGCACCAACCCGGACTTTATATGCTGTTCCTGGTGTTAAACCCTTTAAGACAAAGAAGCTTCGAGAACCATTTACAATTTCTTTTTTCCAATCTTCTTTGCCTATAAAAATTTTAGGAAAACAACATATTGGAATTTTAATTTTCTCTGTATTAATGAAAGTTTCTAGACAGAATACTACTGACAGTTACTTGAGTAAACTTTGGATCATTTGAGAAAAATAGCTGTTCTCTCAAAAAAAATAATAAAGTTATATAAAATTATGACTAATAAATTGCATGCAGTATATTGAAGAAGATGTTGTACAGTAATTATGAAACTATTTTAAACATTTGTTCCAATGTACTGAAGAAATACAAATTTAATTTATTTTTAAATGCTTATTGAACTTGTAATTATAAGATACATTAAAATAGATTTTAGTCATTTAATTAAATGACACTTTTGCAGTTTCAGTCAATATTTACATTGGTCAAGAAGTTCTACTTCAAAATCTGAATCTCTCTCATATCTTTTTTCTAGGACAGTATCAGCTATTTCTTTGACCAATATCCAGAAAAATGCATTTCTATTCCAATTTTCAGATTAGTCACCTTCAGTGATAACTTTAGAAGGATGGGGTATTTGAAAAGAAGTATCTTGCTTTTATTAGCTAACTTTGTTTTAATTACCAGTATTATCAAAGTTTTAAACCTGGTTTTAGGCAATAAAAGAACATAAATTAACTTATATCTTATTTTAAGGTTTAATTTAACAAAGAATATCTTATTTTATCTTTTTTATTTCCTGAATTGGGCATAATTTAGGAAAACTCTTATATCTCATTTTAATTCAAGTAATCATATTTTTGCACATGTAATCATTTAATGATAAACAACTTCATGCAAACTACATTTTTAGAAGTTCACATTCAAAAGAATTTATAAAATAATACAAAGGAACAAAGGTTCATATTCTATCTAAGCATTAAATACCTGCTAAACATTGACGTTTATTATAAATGAAAATTATTTGAACTTCCTGATAAAATTAAAAAATAATTCTAGATATTTAAGAGCTATCATTAACACTGGATCAACTTAAGACCCCATTTACTATAAAAATCTTCAAAAATACACTCAAAACTTTAGCAGAATTTAAAGAAATGACTTCTTACTGCCTGCTACACCATATTCAACATAAAAGTTCGCATGATCTGGTCCCTCATACTCCCAACTGATATTGGCATAGGTCTCAGCAGCAGCTGTTGTAACATTTCTGATCCTTGGATAAAGTGGTTGAACTAAATACACAATAGAAAAACAAAGCAGAATATGCAGTTGTGACTTCATACATTTTAAAAAAATATTAAAAGAAGTTGCTATGTTAATTTAGACCATATAGAGGGAAAGTATAGCACATTTGTCATTGTCTCCATTACTGGAAATAAGTGACTAAAGTACTGTATTTTGAAACTGAATCCCAGGCAGTTACTACACTATGAAATTAAAAACTAAAGTCTATGTACTCTACTGAGCATGCTCTGTACCACAAAAACTTCCAAATACTTAAAAAGTACCTAACTGCAAAAATTCTGAAAAACATTATTTCTATTCGTCTGGAAGTAAAATGCAGACAGCTGGAAAGTGAGAACATTGTCAGGGTAATGGGAAATGGTAGGACAGAAGGGAGGTATGAAGGTGGTACGCTCCTCCCTTTATGGCACGTGGCAGTGAATGGACTGGAAATGCCCCAAGTGCAAGCCCTTATAGGATTTTGGCTCTATTGCATTGATAATTATAAAAAAGGAAGACAATACCCTTATAGAATGTTGGACGGACAGTGTGCATGACTGGGGAGGTTGCAAAAAGGATTTCTGAATATCCTTCACCATCAGAGATAGTAGGAAAGAAAAAATAAAGAGTAAAAACACTTTGCATCAAAAAGTAGCAATTAAATAATACAGTAAAACCTTACCTGTTAAATAAATAACACATGCACATTCTAAGATCATGCAGGATTCAATTAGCTTTACTTGTTAAAATATGAAACAGCTAAGTGGTACACGTCTTTGAAAACACACTGAAGTATGTGTGTACTTTCATCATCCTTACTTTCACAGGACATTCCCGAAACCAGCTTTTGTTAATATTATGGATTCATGGCCCCTTTAGACACTGGAACACTAGGCATCAGGTATTGGAAAGCCAGTATCAAAATACTCTGGTATGAAGGACACCAATCACTGGAATGCAAGGAGCTGCCCATTGTAAGGTACTGTGCCTCACTGCTGCCATCCTGGTCAGACAACAGTACTTTTCACAGACATGCAAAATGCCCACATCTATGAAAAGAAGAGCTTCTCTCTTCAGCATTCTGAAATTAGCCACTTCTGTGCTCATACCCTAGTTCTTTGCTCATACCTTAGCTGCAGTTATGCTTGTTACAAATGGACATATATCTCAGTATCTCTGCTTGCCTAATACTAATGAAAAAATAGGTTTTAACAGTTCTTATGATGTAATAGGGCAGATACAAAGAGGATGGTCCTCAAAGGTATGAAATTAGTTTTAACTGAAAATACCTCACTTTGCCACTGACTTTTCTATCCTGCTAAAAATATATTTTCTATTAGAAACATTAAAAATGCTTCCCAAAGGACCATGAAACATCAGAGGTAAAACCCTTCTCTCAGTAAAGACAAATGACAGAATTCCAATGGCTTCATCTATACAAGAAAATAAAATGAGCAAAATCCTGTTATCAAGGCAAGAGGGGCTGCACAGAATTTATCTATCCACTTAAATCATTTTCTTCTTCTAACAGGCTGGCTTTGTCCATATGGCCAACTGGAAAAAGTTCAAAGTTATATGCAAAGAAAAAATGGCTTACTTGGGCCCCTAGAACAGATGAAATAATGAGTACCATGTCTAGAAAACTATAGTTTCTGAGTATTTTTTTAAACACCTAAATTATGCAAATTCCATCAGTTCTCCTGATAATGTATTCTGATTATTACCTTTTACAAAATAAAATATTTTTATCCCCATATTTGCATCGAATTTTTCTTCTTAACCCTGTTCCAGTAGTATTCATTCAACAATTCAATGTGTATTGCTCCCCCATCTGATGTCTTTGTAGCTAAGTTGTGCTTATATATAATTTCTTTCACCAACCAAAATAGTAAGGAATACATTATTTAAATAATAAAGAATAGATTTATTTCTTGTTAAAACCACCTGAAAAAAATAACAGAGAAAGCAGTAGATTAAAAAAAAAAAAACAAGTCTTCTAGGTCTCTAAGTCACAACAACCACCCTAAGGAATACCAAAGCCGGAGCTGTCTATGGGAAATCTAGTATGTAACCATATACATTATGGTAATACAAGGGGATTAGATTCTGTTCCTCTGTGCCACTTGGAGGTAGCAAGAGGAAAGAATAGCAGTCTCTAAATTTAGGAGGATGCAGAGTCTGAGATTGCAGACAGGATGTCTAAACTTCCTTCCTGATTTACACATAGGAACAGGTGTTTGTTTCAATAACCACCTCAGCATTTTTGCTGTGCCAAGAAAACAAGTGGTTTGTATCTGAAATATCTTTGTTTCATTAAATTGTATTTTCTCAAAGCCATATTATCCTGGATTTTGGTCTTCCACGGAAGATGTCTAATGAGCAGCACAACCGTATGACTGACATTTGTCATAATATTAAAGACAGAAAAAACTGTTAGCAATAATCTGTTTCGTACTCCTGCAAACAGATGCCACAGCATCACCCCTAACTTCTCCCTTCTCATGCCTGAGCACGTGGGGATGAAGGAAACTGTCTCATCTTCTGTGAAAGACTCCAGATGATAAAGAGCTTCTGTAATACTAAGTAAATTCAGTAATCAATCTTATCTTGCGGGGTATTTTTCCATCTCCAAATTCCAGTTTCTGCTGTCATTAAAGAGTTGCCTGCTAGATTAAAGTATCTGGTAAAAGTCTTTCTGTTCATATGATTGCATATAACAATCAAGTTGGGTCTGAAAGCTACCTTAATTTCCTTGGTGTCTTAGTTTCTAAATCCTCTCAAGTGACTGATTTATGCTTATATTTATCAGATATACTGATATCTGATTCTTACCAATAGCTGTTTGTACAGATTAACCTACATGTAGTATTTGGTCAGATTTAAATTCTGTGGGTTTTTACCATTAAATACAGTGCACCAGGAAATTTGTTCAGTAGCACATTTCTTTACAAAATTATTATTTTTGCCATTCCCCTCTTTTGCACTATTGCTTGATCTCATTTGCCATCAGGCCTGCAAAGTTTTACTTAAGTCTGTTAAATGTGCCAAATTTGCAACATGACACAGAAGAAGATAAAAGATGGCTGATGGATCCTGAGGTGATGAAAGCCTGGAGGTGAATTGGTTACAACATTTAAAGCTTGTCTTCAACCCACCCAGACTCTTGTCTTCTCAATCACCACACCTCTAATTATAATTAACCTCTCAGCTCTTCAGTATGTTTCCCAGCACTGCTCACAAACGGAAAATGTGTAATTGTCAGCTGGCAGAAGCTCCCAGCATGTGCAAGCGCCAGTTGGGAAAAGTGGGGGGAGAGGGGCGGGCAGAAATCTTTGTCCTGGGGAGCAGAGCACTGTGCTCGCTCATCTGTAACCATGCACAACACAGTGCAGCAGTGCTGGCAAAAGCTGCACTCTAAAAACCATGGGATGGACTGTCAGTAAGCCACAGGTTTTATACAGACTCACTCTTATTCGGCTACCTCTGGCAAATTAAGCTTTTTTATTCCTGCCTCGATACAATGCAAAATTTAGCTGGCACTTCTGAGTATGGTTTCATTCCTGTAGTATCACATAAAAGCATTTGCCAATTGCTGAGAAAGAGGCCTAGGCTCAAAGTAAAATTTTCCTTTCTTTTCAAATTAATTCCAGTGCTTTTTTTTACTTGAGTTTTTTGGTAGAGTTTTATTTAATTTTTCAGCCTTTCAGGAACACAATTCCTACAAATAACAGTTATACCTGGGCCGCAGAATCAATAGAATTTAATGAGATAAGAAATGAGATCGGAAGGTATTTTGACAATGAAACAGGTACTCTTTCTCAAGATTTAGTCTGCAAGAACAATAAATCAAATAATCCCCAAAGTGACTAAACTTCAGGAATTTTCATGGAATTCATCTGATATTCAGGAAAAAATGCTGGGTGAGTGACAAGGAAAAATTTGAAGACTAGTGTATAATGGAAAAAAGTCCCACACAAAACAATATATCATAGACAATTAGTTAAAATGGATATATAAAGAGAAAAGTTAATTTAAAGGAAAAAACCCACACCTGCACAAGAAAAAATGAAGGACTAAAGCAATAGATTTTGCCAGAGCCTGTCAGACACAGAAGAGGGGTTTATTTTTCCTTGCCTTTTTAACATTCATAGTATAAAATTCAAACTTTAGTATAACAGTAGGAGTGAATTCCATTTCTGGCAGTGAGAAATGGGCATTAATCACTTCTGAGATTATTTAGGCCAATTGCAAGAGCATTTCTGTAGTGTAAGAAATACAGAAGCCAAAGAAGAAATGCAAAAAATCATGTAACTGATGAGCATTTGGCACGACATCTACAAAGCAAAAGGTATTTGCAGGAATTTTTGTGATAATAATAATTTTCTCTAGTCTAGCATGCAAAGCATCAGCATTGCTCCCAGTAAACTTAAAAGAGGACAAAACAGTGGTCCTGCATAGCAGGCTGTACTGAAAGAATCACACAGATACATAATGGAGAAGTCCACAGGGGGAGAGTGGCTGAAGGAGCAATACAAAAGTACTACACTTAACTTGACTGAAAAAGCAGCTTGAAATTGTTAGCAAAAGACATGGAGACATTATGTGAAATGATTCAAGAGGGAGGGAAAACAGACGGTGGGCAGAGAAAATTATTTAAAGAACTGCATTTTGTATAGAACAAAGAAAACTGAGATGATCTTCTATAAAGAGATCCGAGATACGAACGCAGTTTTGACTGATTTCTAGCCCACAGTGAAGAGTTATATATTGGTGATTCAGCCAAAAACCCCAAAAGAATAGTTTCAAACCCAGAGGACAGACTACTAGTTTTTCTCCCTTGTAACAAAAGAGAGTACTATTTGTCAGTTGTACTTGAGATGTGAAGTTCACATGAAGATAGACCAGATTGAGTGCCAGTGACAGGAATCACTAGCTACAATTAAAGGTTACTGTGACCTCACAAACTTATTTTAATTGCATTTCAAGACTACTAGTCACCAGTGTCTGCATGCATGCAGATTACAAGACCTTGCTTGTAAATATAAATGTTGACTAAATCAAAAAGAAACTAAAAAATGAAATGAGAAGGCTTTTGAAATGAGGCTGACATGCCATGCCATGACACCCTACATTTCAGCTTACAACAAACATGCACCCCTACCACTCTTTATTTGAACCAGCAACTTTCATTTCTACCACTGGACAAACTGGAATTATCTTCCTTCCTCTATAGAGCAGTTATTTAAAACTTCTAATGGAAAAGGACAGAAAAGACTTGACTCCCATGATCACCTGAGTCACTTTCCAGCTGCTACTATGATGATTTTATATGTAATTGGGTTATTCCCCCATTTTTCTCACACCTCTGTTACCTCATGCCTGTGGTTAGATGCCAATACATAAATGGCAATACCAGGGCATACTGAATATCTAACATTAGGTATAATAAATTCTGTTTTACATACGAAGTTTTCAAACACATTTACAATATAGGTTGCTAAGAAAAAACATCTGTTTTCTTTGTAGTACCATTAATTTGATCAATTTTAAGTCATTCATAACATCACAGTATCAGAAAGGAAAAATGATAGTGCAAGTCAAATAGGAGTATCAGCTATAATAGGATAGCTTTTCCATCTAGTAAATAACATGTCTCATGATGTACTCATGTAGGTTTGCGACAGTAAAAATATTGAGTTTATTAAGATCCTTAGATTTACCACAGCAATATATCCCTCTGCACTTTAATTTATAGTTTTACTCTGAGAAGTGAAATATGTCCCAAGTGGCACAGCTAAGGTGTTTTTAAACTAAGGTTTAAATTATTTTAATTCCTCCAGGACCATGTGTCTAATGTATGTGGCTGGCCAAGCTACGGGTCTTCAGGGGCAGCTATCCAGTAGAAAACACCAAATACAGAAATTCCAGTTCAGCAATTTAGGCTGGCTGAATCTGAGACCTACTGCCTGCTTGACTTCCAGGATCAATGCATTCCAATTCAAAGAAAAAGGATAATTACATTTTCCTGGTAAGTTCTGCCCTTCAAAATTAAAAACCTGGTATGTTTTTGATGGACCTCAAAACTGTTGGGAGTATCTAAATTTGTTTTGGCTTTGGGTCCAAATTAATAAGAACTGTATAGACATACAGGCCCTCTTGCACTTAATAGAGGAAGGAAAGTTCACTGCTGGGTACAGCTTCTTTTTGAGTGGGCTGAGCACTTCTAGCTTCCAAATCCAACCACTCATGAGACCAACTAATTTGGCATTTGATCTTGATACTACAAACCTCCTTTTCCTTACTCGTGGTCCCTGACAGTAGAGAAGCAGTTAACATGGTAATGTAAGTAACCACTGAGAACAGTCATCTCAGACCTGCAGCAACTCAGATGTCCTAACAGATGTCATGGCTTTAGTTCCGTTCTGTTTGCAGGTCCAAAGTCTTCTTTGCAATTGCAAGAGGTATATGGTACAGGAATATGTGAAAACTTCAAAACCATAAAAAACATGGAACCAAACAAAGACATCTGCTTAGTTTTCAGAGAATCTGACATGACAGCTCTGAAATGTGAGCTGCTCCAGCTGATCTTATAAATAAGATGCTTTCTGATAGCCACACACTGTGATACAGCTATAATTAGACCTCAGTTTCACACAGAGAATCCATTTTTCCTTGCAGGAGTTTTTAGGGTCAGCTATAAATAATGAGAACTTAATTTACATTTCTGCTGTGCATGTCCAGGACTAAAGCCAGTTTGTTTGTTCCAATCTGTGCTGACTTCTCAGCTACGACTAGACTAAAATAGTAAGAAAGATTTGTCATTAAAATAATTCCAAAACTTCACACACTTAGCAGAAACCCATCTGATATTAGAATACACTTATATATACAAATAAAAATATATACTATATATGCCCAAATGCAGGCATACATCTATTTATATATTGTCTGATTTATACCAGACTGAGTGAATGAATTTCTTTCTTACAGCGGCTATCATTCACAACACATGATAATCAAGTGAAAAGAAATTATATGTAAAACAATTTATGCTGTCTCTTCCAAGTCTATAAAAACTGTTGGCTACTGCATGTACATATTTTGATTTGTGCTGTTTATGGTCGGAGAATCTGAAGCACAGGTGTTCGTTAGTGTTAATGACACCTCTGTGATTCAACGACACCGCTGTATAGAGACACATTTCTGAGTTTGAGCTACCTCAGGACAACCTTTGCTTCTGACAATGAAGGTATCAAAATTCATAAAAACTGGGTGCAAAAACTGCATCATAAAGAACTAAATATTACCAAATTCACGAGTAAGGATGATACTAGGTTCTAGTCACTGAAATATCCTCAAGTACTCACTCACAAGATCTGTGAACCTAAAACAGTGGGAAAACATTTGCCTGTATATTCAATCTGATACTCAAACTGAGAAGTAGACAGAGGGTACTGTCAGTCATCTGTCTCCTATGCACAGTTGGCTTGCAAATGAAGTAAATGTGTTCAAATGGGTAGCGTTAATCCGCAGTGAGAACAAGAATGCAGATAGATTTTTAAAACAAAAAATGCACATAGCACAAGCAGTAAATGAATCTCCTTTGCAAAACTGCTGTTTTTCCTACTCCAGCTAATCAGTGCTAGTGCACCTGGAACCTGAATATTTATGACAGCGACATACATCTGTTAAATGTTCAGAAATAATTAGACTTTGCTGAAGCAAAGCTAATGAATTCCCCTGGAACTCTGTGGCAAAATAAACAGATGAAAGGTATTAATAAGCATTCCGGATTCCTTAAAAAAAAAGCCCAACAAACCCAAACAAAAAAACCCCCACAACTGTTTTCTTCCAGCACTGATTCTACTTTGTACAAAAAGGTGTAGTCCAAGATTTTCTGTCCTTACCACTGCAATTTCCCCATTTGCAACACTGCAAAATCCACACATTAATAAATCATGCAGTTTCATTTTACCTTTGCCTGCACCTACAGCAGGACGGAGAATACCAGCTTTAATGGAGGAAAACAAGAACAGGAACACTACATAATTAGATACAACACCAAAGGAAACATACATATATAATTTCATTATAAAAAGCATGCAGCTTGATAAAATATATTCATTCAAATACATTATAAACAATCCACTTACACCGAACACTGACAGACTACTACAAGACAAAAATTAATGTACATGCATTTAAAAAAATTTATTGCTCATGCTTGTTAGGATTCACGATTTACAATAAATGCAGTTCATATGCAAACATAATAGTCTGTCAGAGAAATTGCATTGAATACCAACTCATCTATGGCAATTCCAATATACCATAATTTTACTGAGCATAAAAATATGTGAAAACATGGTACAAAATAGATTTAATATTAAGATGATCAAAATGATAAAAAAAGTTCCAAATTTCCTGTTGGCTTTAAGTAATTCTTATTTTATTAAGTATCCATGTTTAATTAAAAAACAACTTTAACAAAGCTCTAGAATGGCTATAAACATAAAAATCAATGGTGACAGGATTTAACAATATACTTGGTAGTTTTTAAATACTATTAATAACTTGGGGCCATAGATGACAAATTTATTTCAACAGTTTTACAGTTTTTTGCCGGCTCTGTGAAAGCAATTTAGATTTCACAGAAGCTATTGCATACTTCAAAAAAGAAATAACTTCCTCTAGTCAGAAACCTGTATCATTCAAGTATTTTTCTCTGTGACCAAAGCTGGTCAATGATACAGAATAGGTGAATAGACAAAGAACAGTAAAAATGTAAAGTTACATGAAACTTGAAGACCAGAAAGGCCAATGCCTGTCTTAGAGCTTGTGAGTCGATATTAAAATAAGAGGCTTTTCACCTCTTTGGGGATTCCCACTACAGCAGAAAACCTTTGCATGTATTTTCTTTAAAATTATTTAAAATACTGAATTAGTGTATAATATAGATAAGAAAGCTCTAGAAAAATATCGTTAGGCCCTATTTCCTTAGTGGAAGGAAGCAATAGCAATATTTAGACACAGATGTTTAATACAATCTGTAGTGGTTTTTAAACTCAATGGACTTTCCTTATACATACCCATCTTACCTTCATCCATAATTGTTACTGCTTCCTCAGTTATCTGACTTCCTGATCCAACTGAAGTTTGTGCGTTAAAGTAAAACTTGTACCGGGTGCTGTAATTTAAATTTTTCAATATCAAGCTGCTCTCGTTGGCAGGAATTCTTATCTCTACCAAGGGACCCAATTCATGTGTGTTGTTGACTGTTGTTACAAAAAAAGAAAAAGCAAAAAATTAGGAAAATTGCGTACACTGTCATCATGGTAAAAAAGGCTTTTTTTTAGTTTGTAGGTATTTGTTTTGCTTGTCTGCTGCATCTACACTTTCAAAAGAAAGTCATCTTTGTGTAAAGGCGCCAAAATCCCACTGGGAGATAGGAAACACCAGCAAGTTTTTTAAGATCAAGTTCCATTCTCATAAATATCTGAATCCAAGGCAAATGAGTTCACATCAAAACATCCGAACTTACGCAGAATTGAAGCCCTGATCACTGAAAAATTCTGACACTAAGTTCAGTATGCTTATGAAAAGAAAACACTGAAGGTACTTGTGTCTAGTGCCAAAGAACAGTGGAATTTGGTAAGTGGAAGAAAGTAAACTTCCTTTATCTGTTCCATGCATGTGAAACTCTTTCATTTCCAGTGTCACTGCTGAAAAATTTCTGAGCTAAGTAAGCAGTTGGGATCCTAAAGAAGTGATTTAATAGCTCTGATATGAGTAAATGGCACATTTATTAATTTTTTTTGTTAAGATTATAATATCATGAAAATGGGAAAAGCAGACAACAATATAATTGGACATTCTTTGATTTACTTCTAATGACATTTTCCCTGCAGATAGAATATACAATTTGTAAGTAGTAGTATCTTGTGTCTAACTTGTATGCCCCTTGCATGGAGGACTTCATGTCTATTTTTCTGTGAATTATGGTTTGAAGTAATAAAAGTAATAAAAATGTTAACCTTGTACCTCAGCGAGGGAAGTTTTCCAAATGCAGTTATCTGTATTATCAAAATACATTGGTCTTTTTCAAACTTGACATTTACAATGCAATCATGTCTTTTGTACATTATAAATTCAACATAATTTTTTCTTCACAAATGGATTATTATTTGGTAGATATATTGCCTAAGTTAGAGTGGTATCACAGAATCATAGAATGGTTTGGGTTGGAAAGGACTTTAAAGATCAAAAATCTAACCCCCAAAATATATTCATATTTAACTTACTTGGCTGAAACTTCAGTGTATATGATGTCAAAACACCATTTGGATGGGTGGGTGAACCCCACTCCAGAGTCAGAGAGTCCAATGTTGGGTTAATAATCTTCAGAAAGGAGGGTGAGCTAGGAACTTTTAAAAAGAGTACAGAGTAAATACAAAGTAGATTAACTTAAAACAGGTCATGAATTATTAATTCTTAAGAATATTGCTGTATTGAGACAGATTATTATTTTATGAAGTCCAAGTAAACCCCATTTAAGTTTAATATCTAGGTTTTTCATTTCATACCTCCTTCAGGGGTCTTAAATACTTTGTCTGGGCTTGCTGGTCCTTCTCCTTTACCGTTAACAACTCTAACATTCAGCTTGTAAGAACTATAGGGCTCCAGCCCTGGTAACATTCCAAAAGTCTTGTTTCCCCTGAAAGTCAAGATCTTTTTTTCTACATGTCGTCTACTCCTTCTGAAGAGACTCTGCACTTTCCAGTAGTAAACCTAGAAACAAACAAACAAACAAAAAAATCTACAATGAGTGCTTAGCTGTTCTGATCTTCTGAATGCTGAGCTTTTCCATGAGAGTCCATGGATTATAGGAAGGAATAACCGCAATTTTAATAAACTCAGGTGAGACACAGTGTAGAGCTTTCCTGCTCCAGGAACAGACCTTGTCCAGAAACAGTCTACAAAACTGGGTGCAGAACACCACTTGCCAGTTCTGCTAATGCTCAAAGCCAGTTTGATACAAGTTCTGGTTGGGAACTGCATTGGTGTGTGATCATTCTCCTGTTACCCAGTCTATCTGAGAGGCAGAAGTTATCCATTCTTTCAGTAAGATGTCTATAGGCCTTCCAAAGCAGATTTGTACTTTGCCTCCTTGTTAGATCACATCCCTGACCATGTTATTCCTCGATGTGGGATTACCTTTAAATGGGGAAGAAACCAAAAGATTTGACTGGGCTGGAAAAACACACAAGTTCTGAAACGACTCTAAGGTTACAGTATTGGAATGATCTCCACCCAGAGACAGGAAGACTGTTCCTCCAATTATGTGACAATTTGATCAGATGAGAAAGCTGATTCTGATATCCATTGAGCTGAGTTTCTAAGAAACTCTATATGAGCCTCAGAGGTACTTTGACTGCACTCTCTTTACTGCACAGTCTCTCTACCATGATAGCTTGAAAGACATTAATAGTTGCCCCTCCAAAGACCTGTGTTACTCCTAGGATTGTCACCTTCAAATACACAATTGTTTATTTTCCACAGCATCATTTTCATGGACATACGATCACAAACTAAAGATGATTAAGAAATGTAAATGAATAAAAATCTGTTTCTATTCAGGCCAACTGCAAAACACCTCTTTAATTAAGGAAGCTAGGATGTCACATAGGAATTAAACAAAAAGAGCTGCTAAGACTTGCAAAGCCCAGCTAGATGGCTGTAAAGCAATGTTACACTAACACAAGCTTTCAACATACAATTTCACTCCAACCACTTTTAAATGCCACTGTGTTTTACACGGTTTGAGTTAATGTTTTTCTATATCACCAGCTGTCATCCTATAGCTCTCATCCTATCAACTGGTGTAGAAAACCATTTACAAGCTAACAAAACTTGAAATGTTGGTACTATTGGTACTGAAACTCATAAGCTATAATAAATGAGAGTGCATCACATTTGTCATAATTTCTTCTTAGGTTTGAAAAGCTTTATAGTGTACCATAGTATATTGAGTAACAGCTAGATTAATATAAGAGCAAAATATGAACGCTGTGCTGCAGACTGCTGCTTAGTTACACGTCTTCCTGCTTTGTTCAAACATTTGCCTTCAAGACGTGACTCTTTAGAGAAGTACTCCTCTCTTTACTAAGAAATCTGTCCCCAACACTACACTGTATATTGGGCTACTGACAGAAATAATTTTATTAATTAGGAAAGCCTGAGTGTGCTAGTAGGATTTTGCTACTGTGTTTACAAAGAGCTAGTCATGTGCTTTGTAAGCTATGTCAATGATGAAGATACTTAAAACATACTTCTCATCCGTGAAAAGTTTTTCAGTTTGTATTGAGAGAAAGCTTTATAATAATAGCTATCTACCAGGTCTTGCGATTTCTCATGCCTTGTCTAGTTTTCAACCTACTTTAGCTTGATTTAGCTGTATTTGTAAAAATTATTTCAGATATTTTTGCTGCATCTGCAGCTTATTCAAGGATATATCATTGGCACATTTGTCCTAGCCGGAACAGCAAAACTACTCAATTGTCAGGTCTGTTGTCAATCCTGTGGTTGTGAGCTTGTTTTATTTATTATTATCAAGTAACTTATTTAAGCTTCAGTTCTGCTTAGCTTTTTGTAATTGTGTGGCTCTCCTCCCCACAGGAAAAAAATTATGTATATAGAGAAAGCATAACAAATTAAATAGAAGTAATCATGGCATGACTAACCCCCGCTAGATCACCTGGAAAGGAAAGTGATCCCATTAGTGGTTCCAGGACAGAAGATAACCCTCAGATACTGAAAGTCGGAGGAAGAAAGAAATGTCCATCTAAACTCTGGATGATGACAATTCACTGTAACCATGCTGTTGAACTTAACACCTGACGTATAGGCGGACGTGTCTGTGGATTTTGGTTTTGGTATTGTTACAGATCTTTAGTAGAAATTTGGTGATTTGGATTATGAGCTTTTGTGTTGCTGTAACTTGATTAATGATTACTGCTAATTTCACTAGGTTCTAATTCTTTAATCCTCACATAACAGACATTTTCTTTTGGTTGCCATTTGTGCCTGAAATACCAGGTTGATGTAAAGCTCTCATCTAATAGAGAAACATTTAAGAGACTAGTAAAATCCTGTTTCTCAGCTGAGTTTATTGAGTTGGTGTGGCAAAGCACCACACGAACTACAAGCATTCACGCTATGTCATACAGAACTAGTTTAAATCTCTCTGGATGGTAGTATTTTCTGCCAGGAAAGAGATATCCACATACCAGGAACTCACATTCATGTGGTAATCAGCTATAGAGCACTGAAGTTCAGTTTCAATGTTTTTGACTGCTCCATTTTATAAGTATGGTGTATATTTATTCTTCTACAAATACTTTTTACTGTTTAAATTTTTCAAATACTTCTTTTACCTCCTTTCATTTAAACAGAAGTAGTTCAAATTAGTCTGTCTTACAAAGTAACCTAGTTTGGGCTAAGCAGACTGTTTTGTTAGAACATACTTACAAGAATACTTGCAGAGGAGCAAAGAAGGAATTATTTTTATTTTCTTCTTTTGTTGCATAAGATGTCAGTACACCCTCACTGAAGCAACTTTTCCCTATCCCCCAGGGACAGTTTCTGATCTTGAAGTCCTTCTGTCTCCCCTTCTCTATTAATTGCAGTCTTTTTTCTCCAGCATAGCCTTTTCAGTTATGACCAAAAGCAGCACACTACCTTAAAATAAACTTCCTTCAATTATATGGGCACTCCAAGTCCTCTGCCATTTCATATGTCTTTAAGTTGAGCTTTTACACTGAGCTTTTTCTTGGCCTCCAAAAAGACACAGAACCCAGCATATGCTAGCAAGTGTCCAGTTACTCTGAATTAAAGACAGGATTAATCATATTGAGTCAGAAGATGAGTAAGCTTAGCGTTAGACCTAGAGGAGACCCTCACAAAAACTAGCTCTTCACATCCTCTAAATTACTTTGGAATAAGATCTGTAAAACTGTTACCATTCTTTTATCTGTTTAATGTGTGCAAGCTTAATTGCAAACACATGCCATTTTTCTTCAAGGACAATGTCACAGGAAGCTAGTGCCACAAGGCTGGAATATTGCTGAACTCTGTATGAATTGCATCAATGTTGTTGCTCTTGTCAGCAGAACTTGGGAGCTCACTGAAAAGCAAGAGTCCTCTTATATGTCAGTTACTTCAATTTGGATACAATCTCATATAGGAAGAGCGATCTATTTTAATAAACAAGGAAGAGAATGCTCCTGACCGTACTTACTTTGTACCCTTGAAGGTGTCCTCGGACAGTTTTTAGTGGAACTGGGTCCCAATGCACCTTTGCTAATGTGCTGTTAATTACATGAACCTGCACATTGCCTGGAGCAACCATTGGCACTGTGTGGAAAGGATGCAACAAACACCTAGTTAGAATTAGAAACCACACAAACACAGCTTTTTAGAATGAGTCTTTGCATTGTACTCATGGAACAGGTTAAAATGTTCCTATGTTTTCAGGATTAATACTACAGAGTATTATGAAGCCTTCTTATCTCTGAATTGCTTACTTTTTATAAAAAAAATAACTACTATCCCCCTTATCAATATTTCAGTATTTTAAATACCCATTTAGACTACACATTTAGTTCCATTAAATTAGGATAACTGAGTCAAACTACAAAACTTACAGTCTTCCCCTGAATGTCCAATCACCTCTGATGGCTCTGGTGCATACCCCAAGTCATTTAAAGCTTGCACTTTTATTTCATATGGAACAAAAGTTGGTGTGCCAGACACAATATATTTAGATACGTTTGCAACTATAACAGATGTCCATTCATCATCAACATCTTTCTGGCGCCAGCTGACTTTGTACTGAAGCCCTGGTCCATTAGACTGAAAACCTTTTAAAGGCTGAAATGAAAAGAAATATTTTTTAAATATCCTGAAACATCTGAAGTATCTGAACTTACAAGGAAATATACTGATTCTTTTATAGAATGTCACTGAAAATTTACCACTGTATTCTGCAACAGAGAAGCACTGCTGAAAGTTATGCAATTTAGCTTTTACAGGAGGTCAGTTCAGTTGCTTTTCACGTTTTGGTAAAAGTCACATTGAATGATGTTGGCGGCTAATCCTTACACAATCAATACATTGTGATTTCTGTATATATATCTTGTTTTCAAATATTTCTTAAGAGGTGGAAGAGAGGAAACCAGATTTACACCAACTCCCTGTAAAGAGTGTTCCCTAGACAATATTTCTTGACTGGGACAGGAAATTAGTTTTACATTGCTCTCCTTGAGGTCCTGTCATGATGGTAAGGGCATGATAGAGACAACTTCAACAAACGTTTTTTAGTGGAAAGTGCACAATGATTAGTTTATCACAAAAGATGACAGTAGAAGTAGATTAGAATTCACATTAGAATTCACTCTAAAAATTAGACTCTACTTGAAATAAACCTCAATTTATATATTGAAGTTTTCCTAAACTGGCAGCAAAACATCCTGTATTACCTAATTATTGGTTTATCTTGAGAAATCACTCAAGGAAAATATGCCCCCTCCTTAACTTATTTTCATATTTTTCAAAAAACATTCAGTTTTTTCATGAAAATGAAGATGGGATAATGTCTGAATTTAGCTCTTCTTCAAGAATATTTTAAGCAAGCAATGCATTTGGTATTCTCATCACTATTTCTCAAAAAAAATGCTACTCACAAGCCTGAAAACAAATGAAACCTTGAGAAAAGACCCATCTTACCTCCCATGTTATTACCAAATTATCAGGTTCTGAGCCTATCCCTTGTACATTAGCAGGATTTTCATCAGGGCCTAAAAATTAAACATTTACATGTGAACAAGAATGACTTCTGTGAGATTCCAAGCAAATTCAATGCTATTCATAGCAGAAATCAATCACTGGTAAGTGGGAATAATTATTTACTTGCAGATTTTGTCAGGTACTGCTCAGATGGCTCACTCGGCTGACTTCTGCCAATCTTATTGACAGCTATCACCCGGAACGAGTAGTTGACATACGGAGACAACTTCAACTGCACTGTCGTCTGAGTTCCAGCAACTTCTGTCTGGTAATGCCATACTCCTGGTTCATGCAGCGCATCTTCATATTCGATTACAAAGTCTGCAAGCAGAAATTGAATCCAACTTTATGCCAAAACTTGCAACAGCTTCCCAGACAAGCATAGGCATTTCTGAACGAATGAGTCAGAAGGGATTGCTCCAACCAATGCATTTAAAAATCATGGAACTTTACATGCAAATACATAAACCATAACACAAATCTATAATGTGGATATCAAAAGTAGAAATATAGGTAGAAATATAATAGATAAACCCTTACTTTCATCCTCTGCTCTTGTAACTAATGCAGCCATCTCTCAGGTAACACATTATTACAAGAGCTCTCTCTCAGGTACTGGATTTTAATTTAATGGGAACCTTTGAACTATCACAGCAAGGACGTGGAATTTGACTGCCAAATGTATTGTTCTTAGTTGTATGAAGCAAACAGCATGCAACACCTGTATAAATTTAAAACTCCCTGAATATTCCATTTTCCCCAGTGAAACTGGCATAATGAAAAACTGTTTAAAGTCAAGAACCTATACTTGAGGAAGGTTTTTGAGAGCACTTTTCATTATCTTCAAATTAAGTCAGGGAATGTATTTTCAGAAACTAAATTTCTTGAGAGCTCTCTGTGTGAACATTATGATAACCTCAGGGATAAATAGGTTTGTAGAATTCCAAAAAGAAAATCACATTCATTACGAAAGACAAAAGGACATTTTTATCCAGATGTGAAACAGCCAAAAAACCTGGCTGTAATATATGAGATGTGAATTTTGAAAGACTTAGGAGGAATTTTAGGACACAGTAAATAAATGGGAGAAGACTGTACAGTCTGAGTACATTCCACAGAACCTTGAGCATCAAATATTTGTGTGTTGTGTAACAAGAATTTTCCTCTATCCCATGTAAAGGTGGGGACAAGGAGACAGAATATGACTCTGGATACATCCTGTTTGCACTACTAAAAAAATTCTGAGTGGCATCTAGAAATTTCTTTTAGAAGAATACTTACAGCACCACATAGTAAAAAATTCACAACAGTTTAAGGAGCAAGATGTAAAATAGGTAAGTAGTACTAATCATAGCCTTCTGGACTTAAGGCTGGCAGATTTCATTCTGGCCTAAATAGTAAGAAGGAGAATTGACCCCAAATTACTGTCTGAGTTACTGCTGCTGTTGTGTGCTCAGTGATACAGCTCTTGGGATGGGATGTCTTCTGGACCAAAGCGTTGCTGAAAAGGTGAGAGTATTACATGCCAAAAAGGCTTTCACTATTGCTTTTTGCTTCCCTGGTCACTAGCCCTCTGCCTGCAATTCTAGTAGAATAATTTATAGGCAATGTCAAGGAAAAAAAAAACTGTCTGAGCTCTCACAGACATTCTAGGATGTCAGTCATATTGTGCAAACAGATCACTCCTAATGAAGCGCAATCCTTGAGTCTTCATCTGCACTTTGAAGTGACAGCAGCAGCAAAAGAAATAGGCTTAGTTGGGAAGCAAATGCCTTATTTTGCAGGCTCTAAGAGGACCATGCAGCAATATAAATTGTATTATAATTAAACCCAGCATTATTTATTTAGAAGAGTTCAGTTTCCAATATCAGAGTGCATGCAGTATCTCATTCTAGGACAACCTACATAAGACAACACTGCCTAGTATTAACTTTTTCGGAACAGTGTGATCTCATTCCTACAGAAAGACAACAGTTGTGTTCTTCTGGTGTGGAAAAAAAATGAAAGTACTAATAAAAGTATATATATTTGAATAAATCACTATTCAACTATTTATATTGATCTTCTATATATTATATTTTTAAGGCCTATTACTAGTTGATATACATTAGAGGTGCCTGAGAGTGTAAAATAACAGAAAAATCACTTGGTGTTTCATTAAAATGCAGTCAAAACCTTTCATGTGTTCTGAAACTTGTGAAATTCTGTTTTTCACAAATCTTCCTTTCCAGATACCTGATACTTATGGTTTGTTTTCGGTGTTGATAAGGACCAGCATCAGACCCTGGAGAGCAACATCCAGTAAGTCAGCCTAGCTAACTCAGAACATAACATGTACACTGGTCTTGGTAACTCGTGGCAGTTATTATCTAAAAACACGCTGCAGAAATAACGAAATAATTGAATTAAGTTGCTCATAGGGAAAAAGTTACGCCAACAAATCTTTCTGATCCCATGATTTTTTGGAAAACAAACATTAATATCTTTGTTCTTTGCTCCTAAATTCCCCCTCTATCCTCTCTGCTCAATATAAGCAAGAGTGTCTTTCGTTATCTTTTACAGGGAAGAATAACAGCATTTAAGATCAATTTACTGTCTCAAAAGTTAATAGATATTTAATTTTTTATTTTTATGGATATGGTTTATTCTTTCAACTGTCTGGACTAGAAAAAAAACCCAGAAAAACTATCTACCTTATATTTTCATGAAGAATAAACTTCTGCACCAGTAGTGATGGATAATCACTGATGATAGTGGTACTGATGCTATTTCAAATTCATAGAATTACAAAAGAGATAATGCAAGATGTTAGTAGCTCTCTCCTTCAGAAGCATACAACCAATGAACAAGTCTGCTTTCTACATATTCATAAGACTGGACTTAGTCAGAGCGACCTCATATCAGTATATACAACTTCTATATTATCTAGCACAGGTTTTTGAATAAAAAAGCCCAGCTCTTCTGGGCAATAAATAGGTCTTCCTGCTTGGCTGTACAGCAGAGGACATTAAGGGTATGTTACGTAAATAAATGGCAGCTGTAGAGAATTCATTTACCATTTTCCCATGCTGCACACAAAATTTATTCCAGAAATCCTTGGAATTTGAGAACAGTTAAAACAACGCTGTTAGTGTAGTGTAGTAGATACAAATAAACATACTTGTAATGGGACTGTTGTTTTCATCTCCTGGTATCCATGAGAGTTCAATGCTTCTTTCTAGCTGACCTGTCAATTCTAAGTCAAAGGGTGGATCTGGCCGAGCTGTAAATCAAATGAACACAAAGTAAGTAACCACACCAGAATATGTAGTTTCATATTTGAAAACAAATCCTTACATTCTAATCAAAAGAATTCCACAAATACAGCAGGGCAGATCTACTCACTTATGTAAGCATGACTTAATGACCATTAGCATGCAATTACTACAAAACAGACAAGAACGGAGAACTGATGTAACCTGGAAACTTCTATACATTAAAAAGAATCAATATTTATTTTTATCTATGTCTGAGTGCACTGTGGTATAAAAATGTGACAAGATGCAAGGAATTATGAAATGCATGTTTAGTTTATCTTTGAATGATTATGAGTGGTTATCTATTGTAACAGACATACAATGCAAAATAAATATTCACATTAAAGAAGATGCAAATTTTCTAGAACCATTACAAATATTTTTTTGTGAATTCAAAACAAGTATCCTTCAAACAAAAACTAATTGCAAGTAACTAAGCTATTTATTTTTTGCTGTTCTTTTAAAAAGGCTCAGAAATATCATGCAAGCTGTTATTATACATCCTCATAATGCATAAAGATGTAATTCCCTGCTCCAAATTCACAAAGGTAATCTATTAAATGATTTGTTACACAAAAATCAAGAATAATGAGTAGGCTCATGTAAGAATACATAAGCATTTTCTAAAACTAAATTTTTTTCACTGGTAGGATTTACATAAAACTGCTTACGACCCTTATACTTAAAAGTGTTTTAGCTTATTATATTGCACTTGAAACCCCAAATTCAGAAAACATGCTACCAAATTAAAGGCTCCATACCATCAAATTTAAGACTATGCCTGACTAACAGATGGGGTTTTTTTCAGTTTTAACTTTAATTTTAAAATCTTGGTGATTTCATCAATTTTAAGTCAAACTAGTTAATATGGTCATATTCATCTTTTGAGTGGAGTAAAAGGAAGATAAACTATGAAATAAAATACAGCAAGGCTACAAAGCTGCAAAATCAATGTTAACATACAACATAATTTGGTTGGTGCAATGTCTTTAATAGTGAATTATCTTTCACAAAGAGTTGGATTTACCTTTTAGATATTTCATTTATTATATAACTAATTTGTATTACAGTGTACTCCATGAGAAAAACACTGCCATACTATAAACAATCTTAATTAAAAATAATTTATTTCTGAAAGTCACTTATTCCCTAAATATAAAGCAGCCTGCACCTTAACATTCCAAAGTTCCGTACTCCAGTAATGAAGCAGTTGGTAAAATGGGATGAAACCACACAAACAGACACAGACAGACAAACACAGAGGAAAAGGGGAAAAAAAACAGGCCAAAAAAATTGCAACAGGCAAATGAGAAATATATCTGCCTGATGACGTAGAAAGAGAACTTTGTATTAGTTTACCGTAAATGATAGCTGGTGTTGGGGGAGCAGCTGAAAAGAACATTAATATAAAGGATTTAATCAGTTAGTAGCCAAAGAAACAGAATACTGTAGGTAGTTAAAGACTACAGTTATTAGAGACAAAGAAAAGTTAACTTATTTAGATTAAATGGTTAATTTTAAAAGATACATGATAATTTTTCACTGAAGAGCTAAAAAAGTATTCTTGAATATTTTACTCATTTTTTTTAAAATAAGGATAGATCAAGAAAATAAATAAAGTAAGCAATCTTATAAAAACCTCTAAACAAGTACTAGCTGTTTGGCTTAGATCATTCCCAGACAGGCACAAGATCACAGCAGAATGTTAGAACAGAAACATACTTGACTTTGAGTCTTAGCTTGACCTCACGTAAGAATAATTCAGGACATCTACTTAAAGCTTTCTTACAAATTGGAGAAGGGGGAAAGTAGTATATTTGGCGAGAATCTGCAATCATAAAAACTTAACAGAGAACTAAACTAAAAGTATAATCCACGAGAAGTCATGCAACCAAGTATGCTCAGTCTTTCTGAAGCACTATTTAGTTGTCAAAGAGATTCCTGAGATAACATCCTCCCGATACAACAAAGACATGGACCTGTTGGAATGAGTTCAGAGGAGGACCACTAAGGTGACCCCACAGCTGGAGCACCTCTCCTATGAAGACAGGATGAGAGAGTTGGGGTTGTTCAGCCTGGAGAAGCAGAGGCTCTGGGGACACCTTAGAGCAGCCTCCCAGCACCTAAACAGGCTACAAGAGAGCTGTAGAGGGACTTTTCACAAGGGTGTGTAGTGATAGGACAAGGGGGAATGGCCTTAGCTGAAGCAGAGTGGGTTTATGCTACATGTTAGTAGGACAATTTTTACTGCAAGCGTGGTGAGGCACTGGAACAGGTTGCCCAGAGAGGTTGTGTGGAAGGTGTCCCATCCCAAGGCAGGGGGATTAGAACTAGATGACCTTTAAGGCACCTTCCAACCCTAGCCATTCTGTGATTCTACCATGTTTATGTTCAAATACCCTGCAAAATTTAATTCACTGTAGTAGCTCAGATGTGGCCAAAACAAAAAATTATACAACACGAAACTGAATCTGTCCTGTAGCTACTCAGTTGTTTCGTAAGTAGATGATTCAAATGCAAACTGTGGGGTGAGACTACATTTCTTAAAAACTGAAACACATTTACCCATAGGTGGCATTTCCTTTATCCTGTCCTAAAAACCAAAACTATGTTTATGCTTTTCACTTTAAATCTAATGCTGTTTTCATACTTAACAGTAGAAGTTTGAGAGTATTCTTACCAACAACAGTAAGCACAGCACTTGCTGAAACACTGTCCAGAGTAGTATTAACTATGCAAGTGTATGTTCCATCATCTTTATCAGTTACATTCATAATGGTCAAGTTGTCTTTACCAACTAGAAACCTGTAAATACAATAGATTCAGCCACTGATTTTTCAATAACTGGCACTGTTACAAGAAACTTGCATGAAACATTATCAAATTCCATATACTTGTGTATTTCAGCACATACCTAAACAGCTATGTTTACCCAAGTTAAGCTATGGGACAATGTCAGCTTTTTTTTCTTCTTCATTGCTCTTGACCATCTTCCCACAGTAACTGTTTACTCTAATGTGCTTTTCTTTCCAAATACATTCAAACAAATTTCAAATATATGTGATCTAGAGCAAAATAGTTTTCTGTTATGTGTTTGGCTTCTCATGTCAATTATCTTTACCTTACACTTAATATATGAGGTCAGTGTGCACAATCTGTATAAATGTTTACATCTCATTTTATTTTTAATTCTATCTTAATATTTTCATCACACTAAGTAAGTCCTTTAGTCACCAAATATGGGATAACCATGATGTTTATCAGTCTTCTTCGGAAAATGTCAAGAGGTCAGTACATTCCTTCCAAAGATCAGGAAAAGGAGTAGACAAAAGGACCTAGAAAATTAAAAATAAAGGAAAACTATTCGGTCGTTACCTTTCATCATCTGGCAGCTCATCATTGTCCTTCAACCATATAACTGTTGGTAGCAAGGTAGAATCATGTTTTATTATACACTCAAAAGAAACTTGGCCATATCTCTGAATCACTTTGTACTCTGGCTGTTTAATGATCATTGTTGGATCTGAAATTTAAAATTAAAATTAGATATTTAGAAAGTCTGAAATTCTCTACTAATCAGTGATGAAAGAGTGATTAATTTCTCACCTTTAATTTCCAAGTGCACCTCATTTTGTATCTTTCCTAATTCATTCCTTGCTACACATGTGTATGTACCAGCACTATCCTTCTGAGCCACTGGAATTTCCAAGGTTCCGTTATCATGGAAAACATATTCATTTCCACGCAAGATGCTACCTTTCACGCCCTTAAACCTTTATATAAAAAGTAATATCATTATCCAGCATAACAGTTAAATTCTGTATGGTTTTATTATAATAAAATACAAACTTAGGTCTGCCACATCAGAAAATAGAGACAGAAGCACTCAAAGAAATTTAAACTTGACTCTGTAGGCATCACTTTACTGCTGTTACATTATGTATATGCAATATTGTATTAAGGAATTGTAAACAGCATATATTTTTAAATACACTATTTTAAAAGTGTAAATAGAGTTAAAACTGTTTTAAAGCTTTAAGTGTTTGTTTCCATAGATATAACTGGCTCATCTTCTGTAACATAAGCACAGCTAGAGCTTACCATTCAATTTCAGGCTTAGGTGACCCAAAATAAGCACAGTCTAGCAATGCAGGACTGTCCGCAATGACTTGATACAGTTTATTAGCAGGAGTTAGAATTCTTGGTGGCTCAGCTGAAAAGACAAAGATATCTGCATGTAGATACAAAGATACAAATACAAAATACAAAGACATCAAGAATGGCCCAAAGAATTACATGTAAACATCCTTCTCTGAGATGATTTCAGGTCTCAGTCAGGTTCAAATACATTCTACTGGTACTAGCCCGAGGAAAAGTTAACGCAGGGAAATTATCTTGTGAAAAACAACTGTTTCTTGCCTGTTTACAAGTAATAGTGATGGGCACCAAAGGCAATGATTTCAATTGTAAAATTTAAATCAGTATACACTTCAAGAAGATAATCTCCTGGGAACAGACTGAACTATATAATTCCAAACAAACCTGCAGGCAGAAAGAAGTTAGGATGTATTTTTGGTGTAACACCTACATTTTCTTTCTTTTAAAAGACAGTGTCAATCAACACATCTGCCAGTTCCTGCAGGAGAGTCGCTAGAGGCCATTCTGCCTAGGATTTTGCTACTAGCTTTGTTAAATTCAGTGAGAAGAATTAGAGGGGCCACAACATTTTGTAATCAGAAACACATGCTAGGGAGGCCTTTGAGACAAATGCATAATCATGTCCCCTTGCAACAGGAACTTAGAGATCATCTATTCCACTAATACAAAACATCTAGACTTAATGAAACTGTATTGAAACATACTAAATTAAGTGATATCTATTCCTGCCTTCTTTGTTGGGCTTCTGTTTGGCTGACTTACATAAACAAAAAAAAAAGTGAGAAAATTTCTTCCAAGTTTTCCCAGCTTTCACATCTATCCTTCTCACTTAGGAACAGTGAAAGCGAAATTCAGGAATATCCTAGAAAAAACAAGGTATGTATACCCTTGCTCTTTACAGGGGCCAGGAAACAGATTAACTCCCGATGAAGACCTCAAGCAAGGCTTGAGCAAAGAGTCGGTGTGTTAGCAGGAGACAACTGAATACCCAAGAAAACAGAAAAATATAAAGTCTGTTTCTTACCCAGAACATTCACAAATGCATTTGCTAGCAAGTATCCATATTCATTAGAAGCATTGCACTGATAGACGGCACTTGACCTTTCTTGCACGTGTGAGAAAATAATGGTGTCATCATCTACCTTCCTGCTAGGATCTTCGGGGGCAACTGTTGGCGTAAAGAAAAAGAGTTACTGCTTTTCCTAAACTGCTATTGGATTGCAAGTTTCATACTTCTGAAAAGAAGAAAGAATCTGAAAAACCAACATGCCCTTAATGTGTTTTTTTTTCCTGGGTGACTGATCACTGGTAAAGATGTGAATTTTAATACAGTTTAAAAAGTTCTCCTAATTCTACAAGTATTAACTCAGGATGGTAGAGTTACCATTTTTGGAGGGGGTTTTTTTGTTTGTTTTCCAAGGAAGCAAAGCTGAGATTGTATTTTGCATGCAATACAGAGGAAAAATAGCAATATGACAAGATTCAGGCAAATACAGTCAATATCTAGAAAAATACAGAAATATTTCTGAATGTCAAAAGAAAGTGCTGATATAATGACATAGTCCTCTGTGACTTTAAAGCTTCAAATTGATTGTTATACCATAAATAATTCTCCAAATATAAAACTAGCCATACTCAGTTGAAAATGATCTCAGAGTAAAGCTCAAGCATTCCTTCACACAAAATCAGAAACAACCTTCTCAGAAACAAGAGCCGAGTTAGTAATTCAGTAGGTGGCACTCTTTCCCTTATGTAAGAATTATACAATGCCATTTCCTTGACTGTTCTGGAGTAGCCTGAGCTGTCAAACAGCTCTTGCATTCCAGAAGCATCCAGGACATAACTGAAAACAAAATTTTAAGAAAACACTGAAGAAGAATAATAGCTGTCAGTTCTGATACAACTGGATGGCGTTAGAGAAGTACAATGAAGAAAAAACTTAGCTTGTAACACCAAACTGCATAAAAATGCAAATCGATACTTCAATATTTTAATAACATTTTAAATGAGACCAGATATATTATTAATGTATTAAAAAGAATATGTATTATTTACATTGAAAATTAATGGTAAAATTACCGATCTACTAATATGAAAAACAGATGTATATTTACATAAATAAATGCATCCTAGTTTGGATGCATCATCAAAATTGACACCCTTATTGAAGCTTGAAAAAGTAACTATATTTGTGGAACACATTCTCATGTATGGAAATTCTTATTTGAACTCATAAAAAACATCAATCAACTAAATTGACATCAACTTTCTGTAAGTGACAGGTATCTTTTGATTCAGACAATACCTTAGTACTCATCTGTTAAGAAAATTAAGACATTTCTCCTACATTTTCTTAAAGTATCTATTACTGAATTCTCTACAAGAGAAGAAACCAGATGAAGGGGACCAGAGTTCTGTCCTTCTGCTTAAGGGTATTTCCAGCTTGGGTGAAATCTAAGGCCATTTTTCACATAAGTACATCAATTTCCAAACGGTTGCCTGAAGAACAGATTTCAATTTCTGTTTTTTGTGGTCTTCCATCACTCTGAGTTTAAATCAACATCATGAATTCAAAAATCTCGGGAAGGAAGAAAAAGGTACTACTGAGATTTTAAATGCTTATTCTCTGGACTTCTGGATTGCTGGCACGTATTTTTCTTCTCTTTTTCATTACCTCCTATCGTGTTCCATGTTTCACATTGCTTCTTTTCTATGAAAATGGCATTTTCATTAAAAGATTCATGGGCTGAAAATAGCCGGCGCAGGTGAGTGGCCCAGCAGGCAGGCCAGTCAGCTGCGGGAAGCGGTCTGTTTCTGCATACAAATCACAGTTAAATAGAAGACAGGCACAACCGCTCTCCCGGGAGGAAGGAGATCTGCCCACAGCCGTTCCAAGCACAGCTACTTCCAGCCCTGGGCTCAGGGTTTCCCTCCACTCATGCCCTCTGAATCCTGCAGCACTTTCTGCACGCAGGCAGGTCTTTAACGGGTGCACAGACTGCCCCCCTCACGCACACTCCAACACATAATCCCTTACAGGATGATGGTAGGGCCCCTCCAAAGAGATGGAAGCCCTTAGTTCAAACCTCTGTGACTGAAGGAACTGCATCATAAAAGAATGATCTAACCATTAAATTACTATATAAAAAGAGGGGTAGCATCTTCCCTTCCCACTGCTGTATTTAAGGAAAAAAGGAGATATCCCCTTCCAGCTATCTGAAGGAAAGCAGGTAGGTACCTGTTCTCTGAAAAGGGCTTCAAGCTGGGGTCTCAAGAGAAAAGAAAACAGAAGTGTCAGATTAGCTGGTGCTGTTAACTGGTCTAGCCACTCGGATGCTGAAGGGCACTGATTCAAAAGCTCCCTGTTCAGACTGACATCTATTCAACTGTCTGTTGAATACAGCTTCTTTAATGGTCTGAAGCACCCACTGCTGCACTCACAGACACAGCAACCTTGAGCTTGGAAGAAACATTTGGAGGCCATCTGGTCCAACCCCCTGCTCAAGCAGGGCCATGTAGATCCAGTTATCAAGAACTGTGTCCAGATAGGGGAAGGGTCACCTTCCTCGACCTGCTGGCTATACTTTTATCTCATGTAGCCCAGGATAACATTAGCCTCTTTGCCACAAGGGCACATTGCTGGCTCATGGTCAACTTGGCATCCACCTGGATGCTCAAGTCCTGTTCTGCTAAGCCACTATCCATCTGGATGGCCCCCAGCATATACTGGCGCTAAGGTTCCTCCCCAGGTGCAGGACTTTGTTCCACTGATCACCCTCTCTGGGCTTGGCCATTCAGCCATTTTTCTATCCACCTCCCTGTCTGTTTATCCAGCCCCTACATCAATAGCTCGTCTATGATGATCTAATGGGAGACAGTGTCGAACGCCTCACTGCAGTCCAGGCAGACATTATCCACTACTCTTGCCCGCATCTATCTGGCCAGTAATTTTGTCACAGAGATGTATCAAGTTGGTCACCCCTTGGTGAAGCCACGCAAACCACTCCTGAAAGTTTTCTTGTCCTTAACATGCCTTGAAATGGTTTCCAGAATTAGCTGCTCCATCATCTTCACAGGGATAAAGGTGAGGGTGACCAGCTTGTAGTTCCCTGGTTTCTCCTTCTAGCTCTCCTTGAAGATAGGAGTAGCATGTGCTTTCACTCCACCTTTAGGCACTTCTCCCAGACACCATGATCAAGCAAAAATTATTGAGAGTGTTCTTGCAATGACATATGCCAGCTCAGTCGGCACTTGTGGCTACATCCCATCAGGGCCCACAGACTTAGGTATGTTCAGTTTGCTCCTGACCTAATCCTCTTCCACCAAGGGTACATCTCATATATAAAATGAGATGTCTTTTCCTCTGATCTTTGGGACCTGGGATTCCAGAAGGTCAGTCTTGCTAGTAAAAACTGAGGAAAAATACCATGCAGTATTTCAGCCCTTTCCATATACCAACCTTTTTTTTTTTTTTAATCTTTTTCTGGGGAAAAGGAGTAATTGCAGGGCCACTTAAGCACTGCTTGTTTGTATTTATGAATATTCTGGTCACATTACAGGATAGCTGCATGAAAAGGAGAAAATGCTTTTAACACTTTAGACAAATCTGAATTTGGCACCGATAGGCAAAATAGGAAAAACCTACATAATACTTAAAATGGGCTTGTACAAACAGGATAATGAGTTATGAGGATGTGCTATAGGAGTTCTGTTGCTGTAACAAGACAGGTGAACATGTGCCATCTAACAGCCGACATTTGGCCCCGATAAAATGGAAACTCAGCTTATGAATGTGCTCTGGACCTTTCTGAACAAAGACCCGGTTTCGCCTGATTTTTTAAATAGATTGTATAATGATACAGCTTCTTGACTCTAGCCATTTTCAGCCTACTCGCATGCAGAGAAGGCAGAGCCTCCGTCAGATGCTTTTGTTGTAGTTAGAGATCAGCACCCTGAAAAACTTCTGTTCATTTGAATGCATACTTCCATCTGTTTCATAAACTTCTGACAGCCTATGTAATTACTTTTGCTAGTATGTTTAAATAATCACTATGGCACTATGATTATGTTTTTTCTTGAAAAAAGAAGACAGAATGACATGTGCTCTCTGAACAGAAGCAGTTAAAACACACCATTAGGCTTAAAACTGGAAGAAAAAAATCTGGTTGAAAAAAAACCTGGATAACTGAAATGGCAAAGAATGTCGTTCTCCTTTTCTTACCAATCTCGCTTGCTCCTCAGCATATTATTTTCCTGTGACCACTGAAATCCTTTTTCCCCCAAGTTTCTGATTCAGATAGTTCTATTTTCTCCAAAGGGACAGCATTACCTGCACTAACTATAACCATCCTTTGATTTTTTTGGGCAGAAATGAAAAAAAGCCTGATTATCAAAAGTTTTTTAATCTGCTGAAGTTCCTAAGGCAGATGCAAAGTTCCAACACAATGACAGCAGAAGCAGTGGATAAAGATCTTCCTGAGCAGTCCTCTCCTCTCCAAGACTGAAATACTGGGGGCATTAGAGTCCAGCAAATTTCTCCCCACCCTGCCACGGCTGCAGTGAACAGCTTGTGGTGTGTACACTCAGAGAATATGATGGATGATGAATCTCTGAGCCAGGGATTATCAAGGCCTTTCATGAAGGAAATCTAAGGGCTAATGTTTCTCCCTTAAATTCAATGTGAGTACTAATGGAGACTAACTCAAACCTAGACATTCAATGAGAAATGTGATATAACAAGAGAAGAATGTGTTGAAAGAAGATAAACAGCGCCTTTGCACTACTTTGTATAAATCTAAGTGTCTGTATCTAATATTTAATAGCTCATCATGAACTATAAACCACTGGACCAAAAAATTAGTCTTTTGTACAGTATTTGCAACGCCTCTCTGAAGTCCAATTATGAAAGCGCTTCCTCTTCCCAATTAATCTGGGTTGTTACTTTCTTAAAAGTTGAGATACTTTATGCATGGCTTCCCTTTTGTAAAACTATGCTGAATATCTAAGCAGTAAGACACAATGGATTATGCAGCGATATAAAAAATGCAGATCTTGAGTGTTAATTGAAGCACAAGGCAACACAGAGTCATGGCCTGAACTTTAAATTGCTACTTGCCAAAGTAATTCTAATTGACCTCAACAGGACTGTGCATGTGAGTTCAACATACTCCCCCTGTGAGTAAACATTAGGAGGTTAGGTTAGGTGCTTAGCATTCCAGCATGTCTGAAGCAGCTTTTTTTTTAGAAATGCTGGTGTTTTCAGCATGATTGTTGAAGAAAACTAATTAAAATATTACAGGGAAATCTAAAATGTTGCTTAAAAATATTGCTTTAACTCAGATTATTGTAATATTGAACAAAATTCACACCATTGCAATTTTATTTCATAGGTGCTTAACACACACTACACTTTTCTCTATTTTTTTTTTTTTTGCCTTTTCCCTACAGATATTTAAGCCTCAGCCTTTGACTGAGATATGGACGAATGGTTCTTTCTTCAACATTCCCCCTTCCTTGTCTGACTCTATTATGGAAAAACAAAACCGGAAGAATTAAGTATCTCCCAGTTGTGCTTTCCAACAGAAAATTAAAGTATTGCAAACAGATTACTGGGCCACAAGAGGCACATTGTGGGATATATGATGACAGCAGGGCTTTGAAATTCAAATGTAGCTCTTTTTCTTTGAAATCCTGCCATGGGTGTAGCTCTCTCAGCACTGCCCTGAAGCTGAAACAGCTGCTTTAGTTTCCTTTTACAGTGATTTCCTAATCATTCAGTTGGAAGATGAGGGGCTCAATTCTGTAATTTTGTAACAAGTGAACAAAAAGGCACACTGTACTTGGTAATTTCCAGAACAGCTTTTGATAACTCAGAATAATAAAAAATCACAAGAATCTTAAGAACTGCACCCTCTGTGATCACGATGCTTCCCATAGATGCCCTGACAGACACAGTGTACTGGAGCATCCAATCAACTTGAACTTAAATATTTAATGTGGATAAGACTTCAGCTTTTCTCAGCAATGAAAGTGACCTTTAATATAAGGCTGAGCAACCCACTTACTTATTTCCTGTGTTTTTTTCTTTTTTTTCCCTACTGAGTTTGAGTGGGTAATTTAATTAGTCTTTTAATTTTTACTGAATTCATCTCAACAAGACTTTGTGTACTGATTCCTCAAAGCCAGTCAGCCAATATATGCTGCCCTTGTATTTGGGAAATTTGGTCGCATCCTGCAGCTGCTTCTGAAAACTCTGTTTCTTAATGTTTTACTGTTATCCTGGAAGAATGAAGAACATATCATTGCTTTTCTGGAAAATGTACTTGTCTGTCATTTGAACAGCTTGTCTTACAGCTTTGATAAGGAAGAAGAGCAAGGCAAAACTGACTCTCATAGCCAGGTGAAAAAGATTTTACTAGTCAGGAGGCCTCAAATAACAGTTAAACTACAAGAACTGCAGAATAAAAATCCCCTCCAAAGAAATAAACAAAAAGTGAATGGTGAGTAGACAAAAAAACAGTAAATGAAAATGAGAACACCAAAAAAACCAGAACGGAAAGTGAAGGACAGGCACTGAACTTTGATGATAACACATGCATTATCATATATTTATTTGTAAATATATACTATACAAAATCACATTGATATTTTCCTGTTTTCCTGTCTTATCATTGTTTGACGAGGTGATTAATGTCAGTTTACATAACTTATTTACCAATGGAAACTTCTAATTTTAAAACTCAGGCTGGAGATCTCACATTCCATCTAATTAGGATTCCTGAAACAGGTTATTTGCTAAATATTTCTATTTATTTCAATATATAGCCTTATTTTGTCCCCCAAAGTTGCACTTTTCCCCCTACAAATAAGGTTAATCTCTTTTGTATACCAAATACTTCAAATATATCTAATGAGGGTTCTCGTTTACCAGTTGCTATTACCTAGATTCTGACTGTAGAGAATCCTTCTCCATGTCCCAAACTGGGTGAATTATAATTCGTCAACAGACTTAAACAACTCCCAAACTTCTGAAAGTGACACAAGTGACACTGTCATACTTTAAATAGACCAATACTTTAGAGGACATTACCTCTCATGAGCCAGCAGGTTACACTGTCTGGTTTTTTACTACTGTTTTGGGAAAGAGGAAGGATAAAGGTAGAAGAACCAAGTGTGACTTTACAGTACAGGGTATGCTCAGTGCAAACCCAGCTGACAACACACTGCAGTGTCCTCCAGCAAGTTCTTTCCAAGGCAAGTTGTACTATATATAGCAGCTACCTTGTGTCTGTCATACAGCATTGCCAGTCACAACACTGCAGCAATTAAGTGGCTCAATCACCAGTTCAGGGCTGCTTTTCTTCCCCATGCACACAGAAACAGCTGTTCCACTGCCTTAGGGCTTCCTTTTCTTTGACACCTACTTGGCACAAACTGTTTGCCAGGTAGCTGCTGACACATTCAGACAGTTTTGCTGCTGCAGCTTCTTATAGCTGAAGCCTGGAAGGCTCAAACATACACTAAGCTGCAAATCCTGCAGTGTACTGCAAATCCTGCAAATCCTACAAGTGCTCTGTATATCCACACATGTGAGGACTTTGCTTTTTATGTCACATTTAGGATTCCTAGGTAACATTAGAGTTGCAGCGGGGCAGCAAAGGAGAGATCCAGCAGACATGACTGCCACAGAAAAACAGTGAAAACAATGACACCCCAGCAATGGTCCTGTGAGAGTGAGCATCTGATCTCCACAAAGATAGCACCAGCAGAATGCCAGATAGAAAAACCAGGAGCATGGTTACACATTTTAGTTCTCTTGAACACATTAGAGACACATTTTGTTGTTTCACTTTTATGAACCAAAGTATTTTTATCACATTTTTTATGATTTAGCATTACCTGTCAGGCAAAAACTACACAAATACAGGCTTTTCACATCTATTTGAAAAAAACCACCTTAAGACTCCTCATATTTTCTTACTCATACTCCTGTAAGGTAACTAAGAATCTTACTTGCTATGGGAACACCATTTGCTAACCAGCTAATGCTAGGCTTTGGGTTGCCATTAGCTCTGCAGATCAATGTTCCATCTTCTCCAGGAGACAAGACTAAGTTTCTGGGTGCTGTTATCCAGTATGGAGCAGCTGGGTTTAAGAAAAGAAAGACAGTAATTATTTTCCGAAATTATGTACAGAAAATCATAAGGCACAGGCATATCAGAAGATAATTCAAACAAGGTATGTGTAGATATAGACTTACAACTATACTGTTATTTTATATGTACATACATATACATATATGTGATACTCAATTAAGTAGTGGATCATATCTTGGCTAAATTGAGCCTCTGGTCACCCACTGCATTAAAATTCTGAGATAAACAACAAGAGGTTCTTTGTTTCATTTAGAGTTGCCTGCTTTGAATCTAATTTGCCTTTTCTAAAGCAAGCAAAATTAGTCTGAGTATGGCATTTGTAGAGACTACAGTGGTTGGTCTTTTGATTAATTTCAGAGATATCCATGCTCTTAGTAGTTAGGCTGTTAGGAATGAATTTAGGTTTGATTACACAAAACGATTTCATGTCAAAGGTGAAATTTAGAAATGGCAAAATTCTTGGTCTCACTCAATTCAATGGATGATTGCACTGGGGCCAGATGTTTACCCAGGACAGATGAAAACACAGAGATCAAAATGGGTGAAACACTGTCCTTAATAAAAGATATTCACCTATTTCTCCATCCTTTTTTACAGTAAATAACCACAAACAGCATATATTATCACATCTTACAAATATTTTTCAGATTTTGGATTGATGGACAGATGCAACAGAAAATTAAACTTCTGTTCTTAGAAAGGAGGTTAAATGTGATCATGAAATGATGCTGATCTACAACAAAAAAAATTACTACTTAGCATGCAAAGTAAGCAATACAGCTGATTATTTCAATGACTAATTAATTGTCATTACAGTTTTTTGTTTCATGGTATTCACAGCATACTTACAATTCCTATTTAGACAAACATAGTGTAAATCTTTTTAGAACTGTAAGGCATCATCTTGGGTAAAAAACATGAAGAAGATAGAAACCCAGAAATATCAGTAAAAGAGAAAAAAGAAGAAAAATATAAGACTGTAGACAATAGTAAAACAGAGGAAAGAAATAATCAGGGCTATATGAATGGAGGGAAGAAAAATGGAGAAAATAAGGAGGAGATGATGAAGAGAGATAAGGAGGAAGATATAGAAAGAAGAGAAAGAAGCAGTCTAATGACAGATAATCAAAGGATCTAAAATAAATGTAGTACTTGTGCAAACTAAGACATTATCTTACTATTGTTACAGTACAATCCCCGTTTAGCCTGATGCTTTACAAAGTAACATTAAAAGATGAAAAAGATATTAGAGATAGTAAAGCCCTTCCAATGTTATAATTCAGACAGCTGAATGTTTCCTCAGGGTGATTTTTAACTATTATCATTCATCCTTTTAGCTATACATCATCCCAGAAAGCCTGCTTCAGCCCTGCATTCTGGACCCTTGACAACATTACATTAAAGATAATTTTAGTATTACCTTTCACAGTTACTGAAATGACATGATGAACTGAACCTAATGTATTTCTTGCTATACATTTGTAGTTCCCAGAGTCAGCTTCAGAAACATCTATAATCTTGAGAGTTTTCTTAAAGTTTTCAAAAAACGTTCTGTTGGCTGGCAGTTCCCCACCCTCTTTAATCCAGCGGATTACTGGTGTGGGTCTGGAGAAGTAAAAGCACAGATCAAATTTAGGGACTGAAAAAAAGGAAGATAAGAGTTTAGAACGTTAATATTTTTAATATATATTTTATAAATAATTATTTTAAGGGCCTCTACCCAGATTCTGGGCCACATCCAACAAACATGAAAAATATGCCAGCATTTGTTTCTAGGAAATGACAAGTCTCACTAACATTGTCAATGGCCATCTGTTCATAGGATTAATAATTACAGAATACATTTGTCTGCTGATTAATCTAAAAAACCTGATGGTTAATAAATGAAGACAAGTTTATTTCAAATCACATTCTGGTTCTACTATTTAATTGATGCTCATGATGCTTTTAAAGGTAGCTTCTAGATAACGACAAGTTTATAACCGTCCTTTGTGTGAGCAATATCCTAATGCTTCATGAACATCATAAACTTTACAAAAGAGCTGTAAGGAGATAGAAACATTTCTTGTGAGAAATCAAGAAAAAAAATGTCAGTGCTGAGTCTAGTATAGTTACTTGTAACTGCACCGAGTCTAAATCTTGGCTATGCCCCATGTCGTCCACTGAAGTTGAAAGTTGTTCAAACACATGGAGATATACTTTGAAAATTACAAGAAATTGCTATTTTTTTCTTACTGAATAGAACGTCCTCTCTCAGATAGTAATGGCTCTAGGCAAATGCTCCCTTAGCAGTCTAATATCACATATTTTATAACACAGACACCTAGCAAAGCTGACTTTTAATTATGGAGTCAGTGATTAGGAATAGTTGTTTCAAACAAAATCTCTATCTGGCCCTTTGTGGACAAGTATTCCCCACTGATTTTTTTTTTTTTTTTTTTAATTACATGACAGCTAAAGACACAAAGCCATATAATATATTACACTCTATTTTTTTCGCAGGTTTTATCCAGCCAGTTTACTGGAGTTTGGCTCACCGAATACTTTTATTGCAGGGTTGTCAAAAGGCATGTAACTGTATTGCAGACAAAGATTACCTGGGCTGCTGCTGCTCCCACTCACAGGGGTGGTTTTGCTAGTGCTGCTGGGGCAGACACTCGAGCCGGCCACAGCTGAGACAGAAACACTGCACTGATGCTCAGATCAAGCTGTGCCTGAGCGTGCCCCATGGAGCTCATGCAAGTGAACATGTGCGTGATGCTGTGGTGCATGATTTGCAATTAGTGGCTACCTGAGAGCACTGTGCATTACATGCCTTTGTGCAGTGTAAACATATTTACAGTTCTTGAATTAGGTACTAAAGATTCTCCACTCCTATTCTATAAGATAAGATAAATCTAGTCTAAAATTTTCCACAGTCTATTCCCAGATTTCTTCCTGAGAATGAAACTGATTTAAAGATCAACCCAATTCGTGAAGTTAAATTGCTCTTTAGTAATTTTCTTTTTGCCCAATAACCAGCAGAAGCAAACTTGCATTGCATTGAAGAAACAAGCACCAATTAAACTCAATTACAATGAGAAATTAGATGTAAGGACCTGAAGATTTGTTCTAACAGTTCCCACCGAGCTCATCTACTAAGTAATTATTAAGCAGTTTTCTTGGATTAGAACAGCAAATTCTTTTGTATTTTTATATAATTTGAGAACCTAATGATTGTAAACATAGGAAAACAACAGAGGCTTTATTCCTGACTGCAAGTCTGTGGATATGTGCTTGAGTTTAGTCTACAGCATTTCTTGCCTGCATCCTTTAGAAACAATGGTACAACCCATATCCTGTGCACAGGGTTTGGGGATATGAGAAGGCAGAGGCCATACATGTTCATAGCCGGTTTCAAATCTGCTGATGCCCAAGTAAATGGTGGAGTTCCTTAAAAAAGCTCTTTCCATTTTACACTTCTGCTTCTTTGAAATACATCAGCTTATACAGCAGTAACATTCTAAGCATCTCTGAAATATTTCCCTCTGTTTCTTTATTTCTATTTAATAAAAAAAAAAGTCTAAAAAGTAACTCACAATCCTGCTGCGATGCACTCCAACAAAAGCACATTTCCTCTGAGTTCCACTTTGGTACTTGTGCTACCTGTTGGTGTTAGAAGAACTGGCGGCCTTTCTGTAATCGGCTTTGCTGGAAGAAGAAAAAGTAAAATAATTAATCTCTAAATTTTATTCTAATACCAATCAAGTGCATACATCCATTCTCACATTTTGGACAGAGATTTTGCTCCACATTGGCCATTTGATTAAAAGTCATTGTGCAGCACAACTACAAAGCTGAACACATTAGTTTTTTGACAGACATAACACATCTGTTAAATGCCACAATTTTGAACACATAGAAGAGAAATGTTATTATTAAAAGACAGGAACAATTGATGCAAAGCTTTTACATAGGCAAGTGTGCAGTCTTAATCCTAAGTAGCCGCTGTTTCATTCAACAGAACTATGATAGGGAGTAAGAGGCCACTGGTGTGAGGCACAGTGCAAGACTGAGAGTTACTGAAAATTTCTGGGCTACCATCAAAACAAAAATAAAGCAAAGTTATTTTAATCAGAAATATAAACCAAAGGAATAAAAGGTACAGTCTGCTTTGGAAAAGGTTTTAATATTTTCTAGACAATGTGAGGCAGTGTTTCAGAAATTAATTATTGTATTTTCCTCTTACTAAATATTTAAATTTAATTCAAGCTGTTCCCCAGTCTTGCAATAAAGAACTGTTGATTAACCTGTAAGCAATATCCACAGTAAACAGGCAGCTATAAATATAAGACTCATTTCTGCCATTATACTTTGTTGGCTTTTGAAGTATATGGTATTTCCTGTGCCTTCATGGAATTCAGAATAAGAGTTTTCTGTAATTATAGAGTGTTTTCTGTGATTACTCTAATGTTCTCTTGTAGCAATTTTAATATATAGAATCAAATTGCTCTGAAGTGTAGTAACAGTCCGAAACATTACAGTAAATCATTCTGGTTTTAAAAAATATGATTAGAAACATAATAAACTCTAAGTTTGTTAGGGTACAGGATTTATTGATAGATTAGCATAAATGGAACACTTGTTTTAATCCAGTATGTGCTGTGAATTCTTTAATAACAGTACACAAACAACTTCAAGTTGTTGAGAGAATGGAGCAGTCTAGAGTCAAGAGCACAGCCGACAGTCACAGCAACAACTCGTCCATCCAGTGTCGGCACTGCCAAGGGCTGCTGACTCACTTGGCCAGACTATGAATGTTCACAAGAATTACCCATGGTGGCTCTGAGCTGGGAGCCAACCCAACAGTGTTTTCCTCACTAATTGTAGCTAATATATTGCTTGTGTTCAGGTGCTTATTTCTTGTTTGTTCCTCCTGAATAACATATAATTTTTATGTAGAGAAGTAAAATATTCTGTGCCCATGTTTTATTTTAGATTCACACAAGTTATGGTTTAATATGTGGAAAGCTCCATTTCACAAGGTAAAAGACAAAAAATGGAATCAACGTCAAGTATTTTCTATGTCACACAATATCAAGTGGAGAGTCTAGAATCAGTGGTGCTCCAAAGTCAGCCTTGCTAAACATACATACATCTGTTTGGGAGGATTTAATTCAGAACATACAAAAAACCATTCAACATAGATTAAGGGAAAGACCAGCTTAAACACAAAACAAACAAAACTCATCCTACCCCTATGAAGTTATTTCTACAGAGAGTATTAAAGTCTAGATTTTTATTAATTCCAGTTTCACACTTATGAAATAAGTTAAAAATTAATGGTACATTCAGTAAGTTATTAAATGTGAAGCGGATCTGTTAAGTGCTTAATTGTTGTTATTTATTATGCAGTACATGATATTGAATAGTCCTAGTGATAATGAACATATCAAACTACTAGGAAAATTGGGGGAAAAATATAAAAAAGCAATGCAGTATAGAAGCGGTTTCCAAAATCTGCACCAGTGTGAAAGGACTCTTTTATTATTAGGGATTATACTTTCTATAAGCCATATGTTACAAGAACATTGAAACATTAAATATTCGAAAGGATCACACTGTGCAGTCCCTTTGTTAAGGATGTATTATCACCAGCACTAACTGATATCTTTATTAGAAACTGAAAAGGGAGCAAAAGATTAAGTAGCCATGGAGATGAAGTTAGTTAACTAAATGCTACTGTGAAACAAGGAGTATCAGTGGGGACCAGTGTAACTCACCACCATAAATATCAGTGTCACTCAAATTAGCAGCTATAGTGTCATTCAATGAATCCACTGAAATAAACAGAATATCATGAAGAAAGCATAAAGAGGGATAAATAAAAGTTCTGGGAATCAAAAGGTGATGACATGGCCACGGTGAGTTAATCAAGTGATTGATTAATTTGTTTCAATAGTTACAATAATCATAATAACTTTATATTCTTGCACTGGAAAAAATCTGAAAACTGTTATTTTTTACACTGTATTTTTTCTATGTATCAATTCTTAAAAAACATTTTTTCAAAACATGAAGCCTTGTAAAGGGAAAAATGATAGCTTTTAAAATCAATTATATATCAAGAAAACTGGATATTACGTTTCAAGTTTATACAGTAATGTAATTTCTTATTCAAAATTAAAATGACAAAATTCCCTAGCAGAACACTGCTTAACTTTAGCATTTAACTTGAGGACTCCAGATAAATACTGTGTAAGTATGTAATTTGGTAATGCAATACCTACTTGAAAAGACTTTTACAGATATGGGTTGTTTCTGCTGTATAGTTTGTGTGTGATTAAATCTTGCATAGCAGATATAGTCCTCCCGGGTGTCTTCTGGTTGTACATTAGAAAAATAAAGATCTCCATTTAGACCTTGGGAAACTCTTTCACTTTGGGGCAGCCTTTGAAAAGCTAAGGGAAAACAAGAACACATTTATGTCAATTATAGTTGACACACTCTATTATTATGATCTGCAGACTCCATATTCATTCAATTACACTTTTTTGTGGCTTGTTACATATGTATACATTTCTAAGCTTCCTGATGAGATCCCTTGTCTACCCATTCTTCCCCAGTGGGTTAATCTACAACTTACATTAAGATCTCCAGATGCTTTTGGCTTCGTGCTTTTGGGCTGTATGTCTGCTTGTTTCCTCTGTTCTACAGAAATGGAAATTCACTGAATTTTAACTTAGAAGGAAACTTCACCATCTGTGGTTTTGGTAAGCAATGATCTACCATGCAGAAAAACTGCAAAAAGTGTACTGCATAAAAAACAAACTCACCATTATCCATCCAAAATATGATAGGTGGTGGTAAGCCAACAGGAGGTCTGCAGTGCAGTACTAGTGAATCACCTTCGCGAACATGGTTTGGTTCCAGTTTTTCTTTTGTCCACAAAGGCGATCCTATAGAAAGTAATTTTGACACACACAAAAACAATGAATTGACAAAAACTCAAAAATTTAAGGGAAAATGCACAAAACATTCCAGAGAAATGGAAGAACTACATCCATCAGAATGTTAAGTCCTTTCATGCTTGCTAAATTTTTAATTTTTGTTCTTTTTTATGGTTTTTTTGGAAGAAAAGTATGGCAATGATTTATTGAAAGTATAATCAACCGATTCAAATTATTTTGTCTACTCACTAAAGATTTTATAACAGTATCTTGCAAATTTTTAACTGTAGTGAAAAAAAAAAGTGATGTGCTAAATTAGAAAAAGGGGTAGACATTCCTGAAGCAGTACTATACACACACTCTTTAATTAAGATGCGAGAACAGCACATTTTAAGCTGAGAAGCTTGAAAACTAATCTGAGATAAAATTCATAAAAAGCTGTAGAAACAATCTACCACTAATCAAAATTTTTTTGCTTTATCTTCTTCTTAGTCCTAATCTGTTATGTTTTAAAGCTATTACAAAAACTATGGAATACAGACTTCATAAGCAGAATAAAAATCGTTGTTATCAATTATGCTGTCAATGTCATCAAATTATCCTTAAAGGCTTAAGGATTTAAATATTTTATTCTAATAGTAGTGTCATACATACAACTCAGTTTTAAACATTACAGGTTAACAAGATGTACCGAGAAAAAAACCCAGTTATTAAATCTTTGTAAAAAAAAAAAAATTGAGAGAACATGCAATACAGTATTATACCTGAGTATTAGAAAATAGGCAATAATTTCTAGCATGGTCACTTGGATGACTGAATTTTTAAGACAGGAAAACAAAAAGGCAAAATGTTCATAAGCAAATAAGAAAACCAAAGTGTTTCACACTTTATGAACATGAAGAGCTTTACTTACTAGAAGGCCTTATAACGATATTGTTGGAAATGGCTGCTCCTCGTTCATTCCTTGCTGTACACTGGTATACTCCCTCATATGCTTCTGCCTTCCCACCATTCATAATATTTATGACAAGAGTCCCTGAATTTGGTTTCATTGTTACCTGTGCATCTTTATCTATATCAAAATGAGTTCCATTGCGCGTCCAGGAAAAGCTAAAACAATAAAAACAAAAAGAAAAGGTTCTTCTTCAGCTGCTTTTTGTAGATTGTATGGAGAAAAAGAAGAAAAAACTAATTAACAAAAATACATGTTATTTTTTCATTAGCAGATAAGTAAGACTCGTTCCCAAACTAAATTAAGTAATAAAGCAATACAGATATTTTAATATAAGAAATCTGGCAATATTTTAATATAAAAGGTTTGGCTGAACTTGTTAACAGGAGCCATTTCAAAGTCAATTCTTTTTCTAAAAAATACATTAAAAAATTCTGAGGTTAATCATACATGGAAAAGAACTAATTTCCTTTCTACTAAAACTGATGTGGTAACATCTGCAAGAACCGATATTGCTAAAGCTGCATTAGAATTTCCATTATAAAACCTATTGTTGAAAGGGTTTATAAACCTGTCTTTAAAAACTTGCTCAGGGCTGAAATATGTCATCTCAGGCCTCAGCAGGAGACCATTTCTTTTAATTGGTTTGGTGATTTTGAAGTTATGCAAGTGAACTCAAGACTGCGGTGAGTTTGATTTCTTTTCACTATTCTAATGCAAACAAACAAAATTCTCTAATTGAAATTTTATAGTCTGATAGCCTTTATTTAACCTAGTAAATGTATACTGGTGCTACTCAAAACAAGAGATGTTTTGAAAAGTAGTCATCAAAAATGAAGACTAATAGAACTCATAAAAAATTGTAAAGAAGCAGAGATTCACAGTCTACAACTTAGACTACCATAAACGCCAATTTCTTACTTATGCTCTGTTAATGGTCAGAAGCATCGTCACAGAGAGCTTGGCCAACACCTATGAAGTGCTGAGCACCCACAGGTTCAAATGCTGTGAACAGTAGTTTTTGTACTTGTTACATTTCAGCTTCAGAATCTCAAGCACAAACACTCTTTTTGCTGATTAGAAAGCTTCCTAAAGTATAAATGTAAATAGTACTGGAAAAGCTCAAATTCTAACTGACTCAAATTGTGTACTGATTTTCTGCAGTAGGTGGGCAGGACTGGACATGATATTTGCACCTTGTTCTGGGGGAGAGAAGAAATAGACCTGCAGCAGTGCTGCACCACACTGCAGTGTTTTTGGGAGGACTAGCACGCATAGTGGACTAACAGTGAACCTCTTCCTTACAACTTTGCAGGTGAAGCTTCAGAATGTGGGGTTTCTGTTACCAATAACATTAAGGATGCAAGAAAGTGTAATGTAGCTTCAAATTAGAGGTGTAAAATGGGGTACAAACATTTGAGATATATGACAGAGTCTGCTGCTCTAGCCATAGGTAGCAGTACATTCACAATCCTTTATGCCAGGTACTCTCACCAATAAGAAGTTATCCTGTTTTAACAAACAATTCACACTGTGGGCTGAGAAAGTCCGCCTTTGACTTCAGAGCTCTGGAGTAGCTCAAGTTCCAATATGCATTTGAAGGTTATCAAGAGTGATGGACCAACCAGACTAACTATTGATACAAATTAAATAGATGTCATATCTTAAAAAAAAAACCAAACAACTAAGCACAAGCTTACAAAACTCATTAGAAAATTCTGTACTTAAATCCTGCCGCTTCCTATGTAGCAGGGGAACAAAGCAAGATCCATGTTTGATGGGGACGATGAGGATGTACAGCAGAGACCCCTGGCACATGGCTCAGGTATGTCAGTCTCACAGACAGCACTCTTCTTCTCTCAGGTAATTCCAACCAAAAGTGTTCAAGAGAAACATCTGCAGAAGTAATACAGTTGGCCCAAAGTGGACATCATCTGATCTTCCAGGTCAACGCCCAGACTCTTAAAAATGGCATTGGGCCAGCCAAATTAAAATGCTGGTGAGCAAAGCAGCTCTGTGGCACTCCTCTCCTTAACGGAACACCAGAAAGGGTGAGAGTATCCCAAATAATCTCCATGTTCTCCATCCTGCTTCCCAGCATGATAATGACCATGATGCCAAAGCAACCAGCAGGAATAATGCAGGAAAAAACCTCATTATTCAGAAGAAATACATCTAACAAGCTCTGTGTCTGAATGAGCAGTTTTAGATAGACTTTGCTAGTAAGGTGTAGCGTAACAGTGCTAGAGCAGAGAGACGCACATTCCTACGTTCACAGCCTCTGCAACCAGAAGCAGTTACTAACAGTGCCAGAATGTACCATGGCTACTGATGCTGCCAGTGCAGGTATTCATTACCTTGAAATGAGTAGTTTTCAAATATTTCAAGATGCTGAAAGAAGATCTTAAAATGGATGATGATCAGGAATCTGATCCATTTCTGCCAAAGCCAAAACTTAAGGCTATTAAATACACAAGGCTGCTGATCAATAAAACTGACACACACTGCATAACTTCTAACAAATTGTATTTCAAGATCAGCCTCATAAAATGGAATGACATACAAAACATTACATTTGAATGTATTAGCATCAGTCGGACTTTATTCAACATCCATCCTTCTTAAACACTATGCCTAAACCTGGCACGTGATCCAGTTTATAGTATAGCACGCCTCCTAGTGTGTCCCATGGGCATTTACCTATCTGCTCTTGTAATAATCAAGTATTATTTTATTGTTAGAGTTTTGAGAAGAAAAAAAAATGCTACAATTGCTTGATGTCTCTGAAAACGTTTAAATGTCAAGTGTGATAAGAGTCAAAATTATGCCACTATCTGGTGGCAATGTGTAATGTAGAGGTAAGGATGCATGCATGTTTCTGCATGTGCAAGCACATTCATACATATAATCTTGATCTTGTTACTTTACAAAAGTTACAATATGTTCTCCTAGTTACAATATGTTCTCCTAGTTACAATATGTTCTTCCATGCTGTCAGGCCAGTAAAAGCAAAAAAAAAAAAAATGCTACTAACCTAGGAGGTGGCTTTCCTTTGGCTTCACACTGTATTACAATATTCTCTCGAGGGTCAACAATGTAATCTTTTGGAGATTGCTGAGTTATCGTAGGAGGTTGTGACACTTCATTATGAAATACAACAAAGAGAGAGGATTTCAACAATATTTTCAAAGCACCACCAAGACACTTTTGTAAGCAGATAAAGAAGAACTGCAGTTAGGAACACAATCATTGACAGAAGGGTGGGATTAAAGTATCCTTTGTATCAGGAGGCTGAAGCTCTCTACCCTTGTAAATCAGTGTAGCTATACTAACTTCCAAATGAGCTATCCTGATTTACAGCGGACGAAGATCTTGGCCCAAAAGTTCAATGAAAATATCATTTATATACCTCAGATTTCAACAGATTTTCACAGAACCAAAGGACACTTGAATTCTAAGCCCAACAAATCTGAAATGAAGAGTTGCAAGATATAAACCTCCACAAAATGTTTTTTTTTTAACCACACAGAAAGAAAAAATATACATTGCTTTGTGCTTCTAAACATTTTATGTATTTCCAAATTCTCTGTGGGTGAAACCTTTCCACACATTTATTATGCTCAACATACTGAATTAATCTACAAAGCATGCTTTTAGGAATTACTTTTCAGGAGTAAAAAATGTGTTATAAGCAAAAGACTCTGTTAAAAATGACAAAAATAGTATCTAGTTTCCAAATAAAGTAAACATGTAGGAAAAGTATAGCACTGATTCCCCTTAAGAAACCCAATAAAAACACAGTCAATCTTGTGAACTGTCCCAGGAGAAGCAATCATTTAACACTTGTGATTTTTCAAGTACTCTAAAATCAGTAGCACAGAACAAAATTGATTCAACAGACAAAGTAGTTGGTGTCTACCTATTTTAAGTAATTTATAACCTTTTACCATTATCTATGCCCATTTTTGCATTAAAAAAATCCTGTTTGTGATATTAAGACAGTGAGAAAGGTGTCTTCCTCAATATTATTCGTATCTTTATAGTTAAATGTCACCTAAAGAAACCTGTTTAATAACATGCCCATGAACATCCTGTGTTCATAACTGTCTAAATGCTGTAAATCACCTGTCCAGCAATACCCTTTGCTAGTGCTCTGGGGTAATTTCTGGCCACTGGAACAAAATATTTCAATCATTAGAGTTAGTTGTGTTCTCATGCCTCACTCTAGCCAGTTAAAATTGTACAACTGGGATTTTTATTTAAGTCTTCCTTAAGTATACCATTATACATTAAGTACTCCTTTGCACAGAGGTAGCCATCTGTAAAACCCTACCTGTAAGAAATAGCCATGAGAAGAAACCAGATGACGGAATCATAACAAAATAAAGCAGCTAAGCAGAACAGCACAGGGCAGAGGGTTCTGCTCCTCACTGCACAGGGGAGAATCCTTGAAAGAGGAAGGCAACATTTTTACATGATGCCTTTGTGCGTATTTCTTTCGGAGTACTTTGAAGGCAGTACTTTTCCCTCTCAGAGGCATTGCTTGGGGTCAGTACATGTCACATGCTTACTTGGGAAAAGCAAATATACTTTGAAAAAGGACATGACATGAACACCACCCAGCCCAGAGGATATTCCATCTGATGCACATCAAAGACCTGAAATCTCCACTCCTGTGTTATGAACTGCACTTAAAACTGATTAAATTAACCATAAAACTAAAGCTAAGTTAGAACGCATAAAATATGAGGTCTACTTAAATAGCTATATCCTCTGTGGATATAAAACTATGTCCACATCAGATATGTAAAATAGTACAAAAGTACATATATTTCAAAAAATTTATTTTTTATCAAATGTATTTACTCCTGAAAGTAGTAATAAAACACTGCACATGCTGATATTGAGCGAAGATTTTAATGTTCAAATAGCACACCATCAAAAATCACACAATTAATTTATTCAGAATATCAGAACGTTGATTTATGTACAGTAGTATTTTCTGAACACTGCATGCACAAAACATCTAGATACAGCAAACCAAATTATCAACAAAATGTCAGAATCACACTTTTTTGGACTGCAAATTCAATTTGCAACACAATCAGTATTAATTTTCAGCAGCACACAGCCTATTTTTAGTGAAGAGCAACTTACATTCTTCTAGAAGTTTTGCTTTTATTCCCACATCACAATCAGCAGTTGAATGACAAATGGAGATTAAAGAGAAACATTTGTTAGTGAAGACAAAATTAGCAATTTTGAGAGGGAAGACAGGTATCTCTGACAAGTACACTGGTCACCATTAAAATTAAAACATTTAAAACACTTAGCACTGCAACCCATGCAGTGATGCCTGAAATTCCAGTCACAAATTTCCATTGTGTCAGATATTACTACATTTATCTCAAAGCTCACGGTATGAGAAACTTCTCTGAAGTGTTGACTTTCTAAGAGCAACCATGGTATGTGATTTTGGCTTTGCAAAGACATAAAACACTATACTGAGGAGACAGCAGCAAATCAGAATTAATGGAGTGCACTACCCTCATGCTGCAGTCAAAATCAATCCACCCATATGATCACGTGGAAGAACAAAGTGAATGCTTCAGGCTAAAATTACTCTTATAAAGACAAAAGCACCTAATTCTACTCAACAGAGTTGCAACCCTTTTTGGTTTCAAAAATAACTAAACAAACAAAAAAATCATCTTAGCTGTCAGATCTTTATTGCTTACTTCCATTGATTTGCATAAACATGTCTCTTTAGCAATAGATCAAATGTCCTCAAGTCCCCTGCATTTTCAGACATTCCTTGCCTGCTTTAAGGAGTCGCTGACTAGGAACTAATGAACTTGCTATGAATAGGAACTTCTAACCTGGATGAAGCCTAAATGTTCAATTAATCAAGTATACTCTCATGACCAGGTCTCTGTGGTGGGTATTTAAGGAAGACCTACAAAAAAATCTAAGTCCTTCCCTTGTGGTACTCTCCCGGAGCCCATTCTCATCTTTATTTATGAATGCAATACCATCATTCTAGATGTAATTTCTGGCTAAAAATTCAAGTATGTGACTTTATCAGACCTCACAAAGTTATTAGGCATGAAGCAGAAGGGAATTAAATTCTCAGTAGAAAATCAAAATGATACATCTAAGAGGGCTATTCATTTTTGTCTATTGATGCATTTCTGGTAAATTTAACCAAGGTCTAACTCTTAAGATAAAGATATTAGAAAGGTGCAGAATCTATATTAGTTCCTAAACTACAAGATAGGTTTAAAACACTATTTATAGCCTGAAAAGATATTTAAAAAGAAAAATTAAGTTTTGAAAAAAACATATTCATCCATCAAACTTTCAAAGCCCTCTTTAACCCACAGCTTATTGCTCTAAAGGCATTTCCAACACAACCCGTTGGATGTGATTCACATATATTGATTTTGTTACAGAAATACAGGTCATTGGTTTGATAGGCTTGTAAAATGCAAGGGGGAAAAGAAAACCACCAAAGCACTTGCAATGTATGTCAATGATTATTAAAAAAAAGATGCATTTCTGGAAGGCAGGAAGGTATCAAAACCACAGGGGTAAAGAAAGCCATGCAGATTAGAATCACAGGCAAATTTACTGATATATTAATCCATCAATTAAATACCAACCCTAATGCTCTCTTCCCTGGTAATTAGTTTAACAAATGAATAGTCACTGAGAGGTGCAACATGGTTCACTGAATTCTGAAAATGTGATCATGCCTATCTTAGAAAATATCAACCTGAACCATGAGTAATTCAATAAAATTAGCTATTAAGAATATAAAATGCAGTAGCTACCACTGCGTCCTTTTCAGCATGGAGTGCTACCTTCAAGGTTCCCTACTAACAGAGTCTTATCTTAGACAAGAACTTCAGAACTTGGGATTTCTCCTCCTTCAGATGTTTCCTCATGTGTCAATGCTGGAGTTCCCTGCTCAGCACATTTTTAACATGTTTTTAACTTCAAGTTAATTACTTAACTGTTTTCAGGCACTGCTTAAGAAATCTAAGAGCCTTACTTAACCTTTTGCATCAAAAAATAAGATGCTTTGAGTGTCTGAATTTTATGTATTTGAATTTTTTACCAGCTCTCATATCAGCTCCTGGGAACCCCTTCTCTGAAGGTAAGGGCGATTGTTTACAGCAACTACAAATTGTCCTAGGATTTTTAGCAAATTATCAATAGGATCTTAATTTCACAAATAATTAGCATTTAACTGGGCTTTTCTGTCCTTCTTCATTTTTATCAAAGGCACACTGAAGTGTAAGTAGGATTCTGTGAGAATCCCATGCTAAACCTTCTCAACTGAACAATGTAAATCATTTTACATGCACAGGTTTTGAAAATCTTCAGTAAGTAAGTGTAAATATTCTTAATTATAATGTCCTGATTGAAGTGACCAAATACACTCCATGTTTAGCTCCATGTTGGAGTTATCTTCAGCTTCCTACAGAAATTATTTAACTAATCTTCCGTTATTCTCCACTTATTTATCAGGTTAATACTTACAGTCAAGAGGTACATCGAGTGCAGAAATCATTTGGCACAGAAAGAGGACCAGGGAAGTTTTGCTTGTAGGTATGCTCATCTTTTTCATTATGATTTTAGGCTGTACTGAGTAAATCACACTTGAAGAATGAAGTTCAACTTCATAAGACTAGATAGCTTGCAATACTTATGTAAGTATAGACAAGAAACCTGGTAAATAAAAAAAGAACAATATGCAAACAAAATGGACAGTTAAATGATCACATGCATCTCAATAATATTATGAAATACAAGCAGTCTAAATACCATTTCCAAAGATAACAGTTACACCATGTATTCTACTGAAATCCAAGAAATCCGCAAGTTCTTAGGTCACCTAGATCATAACACTTTCCTAAAGAAGCTAGTGAACAACTCCTACAGCCTTATTGAATGGAAATACAAATGCCTCTCCTAAGAAGGATAGAGCATCAGTTAGTCCATCTAGTTAAAAAAGAGTATACACTAAAGATAATAGCCCTCTGAAGTAGATTTAGTGGATTAAAGCTCTAAAAGCCCACCTAGTCTCTCCTTCAAGCACCCTGCACCATTCTTGGAAAGAGTTATTTTAGGCATCTACTCCAATGAAAACATGTCAAGCCATGAATTTGTTAAGTAAACTGTGGAATCTTTCAGCAGCTTTGAGTTAGGTATCCCAGCTTCTCCGCACCTTGGAACTCTTTCTAATAAGACAGCTGTAGACTGAATACACAAGACTTCATGAAGGTGCTGAGGTGCTGCCATATGTACTGTATCTAGGCTCCTATTTCTAGATTTCTGATTCCTCTCAAAATAGATAACATCAAAATACTTTGTCACTTCTAGCCTGAAACCAAAATCTAATTAACTTTCAGCATATTCTCAAACACCCTTCTCCTCCTTTCATATGTGACGAACTGTTGGAAATGAAACTTAAGGGAAATCTGTTCTTTGAAATGTGCTAGATTTCCCCACTCAGCCAAGCATGAGAGATCACATTAGCCACACAGAATAGTTCTGGCTCCCTCCTTATTTTTTGCATTCAGGACCAAGCTCTAGCTAAGAAGAATGTTGGAGGAGTGAAACCTAGCTGCTTGCAAGACCCATCAGCATCACCAGTGACCTACAAAGAGCTACGGAGCCTTAGAAATCCAAATAGTGCTTACACATTGCATTCTCAGCAAACGGATATCCACTGAGAAAGCACTTCCCAGATGCCAGATGGATCAGAAAGTTCACAGTGATGAGCATTAATTCACCTTGAGGTGAACCTTGACTTGCTCAGCTCTAGCTACAGATATAAAACATAATGCTATCCAGTCCACATGGAGTTACAGTTGCAAAGAAGCAGCTGCTTTACAAATGTTAAACAAAGAGCTGTGCTTCCTGAAGTTACTTAAACCAGTCTATGCTAAGAATTTCCCTCAATTTTCACATTACATTATGCCTCTTAATTGCTGCTGTAAATTATCTTTCTCTTTGTACAGTCCTCTGATCCGAGACTGGAATTGGAAACTGGAACCAAGGTGTGGAGCTCTACCTCTGATCCTAACCTAGGACATCAAACTCCTTGATTCTTACTGTCATTATCTGTAAAACAGATTCGTGTTTCAAAACAAGAATATTCCAGTAGGTTAAAGTTCTAGACATGTACAACTTGGAGCTGTTGGGAGCTGCTGACTGGGGCATCATGGGAGAGGGCAAGTTGCTTATGGACATTCCAAACTATCTCTAGGACTGCATACCGTACCATAGCAACTAATTATTTGCCGTGCTACATTAGAAAAATTACAAAACACATCAGAAGAGAGAAGACTGTAGTTCTGGCCTTTGCATAATTATTTATACAAACTGGAACTGCACAAGCAGACAAGGTGGCATGCCTACCTCCAAAATACTCAGAAAGGGGTTAAGACATATAGTAGGAATGCATGAAAAATACTCAGACTTCCCTAGAAAAAGAAACTGAACTTTCCTAGATTTTAAATGAGCACCCTAAATTGCTGGGGCTGGGGAAGGTCAGAAGAGTTTTCTCCATCCCATTTTTGGCACATCTAGTTTACTATGCTCCTGCTGCAGTGAGCAAGGGGAAGGAGAAGAGCTTCTGTCAAGAGTGCCTGAGAGCACTCCAGCACGTTTCCTGCAATGAAGTGCTCTCCAGAAAAGCTGATTTTATTCCATCGACTACAGCTGTCTGCCCTTCTCCAGTTAAACTAGGTTCTCACCCACTGTTCTCCTGACCTTTATGTCATCTCCTCATTACAGTATCACTGCAATTATCAATGTGCCCTCTCTGTGCAATGACCCAGGATTTACAGGATAGTCTTTGAAGTATTGCACAAGTGAACCTTGACTTTTATTGTTTCTTCTCCATGCAACATTTCAGTTCTCCTTATGAAACCCTGAAAACCTGATTATCCACTTTATTGTCTTGTTCTTTCAACATGTAAAATGAGTATTGCAGTGCTTTGAGAGTATTTTAAAATTAAATTGCACTCTCTTTGAACAAGTACAAATGAATACACAAGCACTGGTGAATCAGGCAGGTGCAATTAAAATGACTGGGGAAGTAATACCCTTGAGAAATTGTCTCATATTGTCTACTTCTGCTACTGCAATGTTCCAGTAGGATACCTATTGAATCTACTGCTGGGATATTTGGGTATAATATGGGAATTCAACCTCAGAGAGGCAATGTGCCCAAAGGGTTTGCAATAGAGCATCACTGAAAATGATTCTAAGTTTGTCAGCACAACTGGGTGCTCTTGCTGAATATATTCAAGATTAAATCTGGCATAATTTAGTATGAATACAACAGCTGCTGTGTAGAACTAAACATTGCCTTGACGTAACATTATCTGCTACAAAATAAGGCCAGGCCTCTAAGCGCAGATCAACATAAAGGCTTCAGTTGCAAAACTTGAAATATTTATACCGCAGATTGCCTTTTCCTCCAGACAATTTATTTAAGATCTCTTGTAACTCAGACATTTTGTCCTACCCTTTTCATAGGAAAACACATGTATTGTGACAGTTCATTCAGGAGTTTACTCACCAATTTGTACAAAATAAGATTTTCTGTATCTCCATACCTCCTATGTACTTAACAAAATGTCACTTTTTACATCTTCTGTGAAAAGCAATTTCAAATGATGTAAATGTACTTAATGACTTGTACATTAAAAAAAAAGTGTTGAAGATTATAATCAAAAAGCACAAAACACTTGCTTTTGAGGACAACTGCAACAGCCTTATCACTTAATGGAAGGTCTTTACAGGGCTTATGTGTTTTTCACAACTACACTAACTATGCAAGTATTAATAAGATGATTTAAAATATTTTTGAACAAATGGTTTCGAATTTCACACTTCTATTTTTTGGTTATCTAGTATTTGCAATAATAGGTCATATAAAAAACTCTAATTGGAAACAATTATTTAATTTAAAATCTTTCAAATAGAAACGATAACAATGCACTTAGCATTACACTACCTAAGCAGCACAGACACAGCACTAATAGAAACAATAATGCTATTTAGATATCGCCTTTAACTATTGTTATGGAGGTAGCATAACATAATAGACTAAAGACCCATGTATGTGTCAACAGGCCCAAGTAGTATTCAAAATTCTGCTCTTGAATAATTTTGTAGTCAATTCAGTCCCCACTGGTTTGCTTTCCCCATCTATCTCTTACCTATTAGGTGTAAATTATCCAAGTTATGATCTGTTTCCAGGTAGCTGGTCTTAATCTACTTACCACAGGACACATAGCTCTAGAGTGTCTGAACAGAGGTGCACATAAAAAGAAATAATTTTTAAAACCTTCTAAAAGTACACCAAATTAGAACCATTTCTCATCCTCTAGAACCCTGGAAAACACCACACTGCTTTCCTCCAAGTTTTTAATTTGTCACAATCTACTATCAATCTATCCTTTGAAGTCATCAGGGAATACTAAATCATCTCCTGTGACCTCCTGTTTATGAAGCTTAAGCTCATTGCTTTGGATTTGGCTACACTGTATGTGCTGTAGGGACATCCATTTAAAGAGAACTGGATGGAAAACAAACTACACAGACAGAACTCCTGAATTTAACAAGATCTCCTCAGGACTAATTCAGATGCTTCAGGTACTTATTAGGGTTAGATGTTTATATGCACGTAGCCATTTTCAAGCTATTTTGACAAAGGCAGATGGCCTTGTGTGCCACACTCTAAATGTTCTCAGCAGTTCTATATACAGAAAAAAATCATCAGCCTGCTTACACTCCTGAACTGTCACTACACTCAGCATCACTGTTTTGGCTCTGAGACTGTACTTAAGCATTCATAATGGTCTCCTTCCTTTCCACAATCCAGACACAATTTACAGTCTCTCTATTCTCACTCTCTATTTTCCATTATGGGAAAGCCACTTAGTCCTTGAAACTTCTTTATTGACAATCCTATATTAAGACCTGCCAGCTGGTTTGTTATTCATCAAAGTCTGTTCTGTTTTGTTACATAGTTCAATTCATGTCTTTATTAATTGGTTTCACATGGCAGTAAGTCAAATGCTTTTCAAAGTCTTTTCCATTGACACCATCATCTTACCAAACTTGTAATTTTATGAGATATTAAAAGATTAAAATCAAGTTTTTGTCAATCATTTGTTTTACAAGCCCTACTTTCCATAAAACTCTGAGCAGAATCAATTTTACTCAAGGCCTTTAATTCCCTATCGGCTGAGTCCCCAATCAGCTTTTTCCATATGTTCACGGTGATTTATATCAGGCTATATTTACCCTGCTCAATCTGCTTGTCTATTCGGAATCTGGGCAGAACACCATCTTTCTTCCAGTCTTATGGAACATATTAAAAATGAAAACCTTTGAACCAGATATCTTCCCCACTGGCTCTTCTGGAACTCACAGGTAGACCTATTGCACCTAGACTTGCTGAATTACATAAAATTATGCATCTTCAACACATATTTTTCAATATCTATTAATGGTTACTATGACTAAAGCAGCTTTCCATCCTTATATTATGCATCATAATTTTTCTTCCAATTTGTCGTGTTACTTGAAATAATAAAACAAGAGCAAGAGAAGAAAATGACTGTGAAGTTCATCAGAAAACAGTGCTGACCCTGTTTCTGTTCCTAAGACTTGGTCCTATAAAAAAACCCCGAATATTTGCCTGCTTGTCTCCACCATGGCAATGACCAACACATCTGCCATGAGAACAGAAGCTCTTTCAACACAAGTATCAGTACTGACTGTACATCTGCACAGCCTCAGCACAATGAAATCCAGCTGCTTCCAGCATAACTTCAGTATCAACTGCTGAACCAGGAACAGAGAACTGCTTAAATTATCCACCCATTTTCCACTGAACTGCACTTGTACCAGGTCATCGGACACCCACACAGCTGATGCACCCTTGCACGAGGCTGACTCCTCTGGCCCTGCCAGGACGGAGCAGGGTTTGGGTTGTTCTTCCCTGAACACTATAGAATTTCATACCTGCTAACTGGATCTCTTTGGTAAAGCACTATGAGCACTGGGATACAGCTAAAAAAGCAAGGATAGGGGTTCTTAAAAATTCCGCTCTTATTTCAACTGTCTGCTCAAGAAACACAATCTATGAGCACCAAAAAATGTAGGAAAAAAAACCCCCCAAACAACTAAGCACAGAGGTCAAATACTTAATTAAGGGCTGCAGGTAAGCCTGTAAGCTCAGTCATGTGTCACAGACTTGACTCCTTAGAGCAGCCACTTAGAGTTGATTTTTAAAACACTGGAGCAAGGCTAATCTGTCCTTTTACAGTTGTCTTACATATTCCCTGAAGGCCTGTATTGGATCTGGCTCTTTTGAGGATTTAAAAAGAGCAGCACTTACTTTTTAGATCCTGCTCACCTTAAATTATAAACTGCTTTGGCTGGGGTGACTATATACATGGCCGAGCAAAGCTGCGGATAGCCCTCAAATAGGTAGGTAAGCCTAGTAAGCCTGGCAAGTTTAGATGCCTCCAGAGTCAAATCAGCATCTGAACAGCACTTCTGTATTGCAAATTTAAACAGATGTCTCAGTCTTGCTTGGGTCTTTTCTGTCCTAAACTCTTGATTGGATTCAGATTATTTCACCTTTTTCACTCCCTCGCATAAAAATGATGGAATGGAACATAAAGCTAATGGTTTAGCGACATCTATTTCAGTAGTCCTTTAGAGTCGTTACAGCCTGAACAAATACTCTTCTTCTCTTATGCATGTATACATACTTTACTGCCTTTCAAAGACTTGGTTGAGATGCTTGAATTGAGTGTAACTTAGCAAATCTGCTGAAGACCATGAGTTTACAAAGGAGGGAGTGAAAACATAACTTGCATCGGTTTAGAGAGAGCTAGTTTGGCTTGAAGCAAATCACTAGATACAGGGATCAAGGAGAGGAAAGAACTCTGCTTGATCATTAAAATTCTCAGTAAGTTAGAAAGAATTCAAAGTGAGAGAAAATAAACTAAGAAAACACATTTTTACAGCACGTGGATGGTAAAAACAGGTACCTAGATGATGGTATCATTAGGATAGTTCTTCATGCTTTGACACTTTTAGAGTATGCAAATGATCTCATTGCTCATTAAGTACAAATAATTCAGCACAAACTTAAACAAGACAAACATTTTCAGGTAGCCCATCTCTTTCCCTCTGAAAGTTTTTGCAATAGAACAAAACAGTGCTTATGAGAAAAAATATCAGTGTATCATCAGCCTGCTATGACAACCATATCATAGTGTGCAAAAAGAACCAGAAGGAAAACTGCGGAGTGGGCAGAAGGAAAATGCACCTTTACCCTGAGTGAAGACTCCCACTTCAGTTCCTTGTAAATATGCAAAGAGGATGCTCAGCTGAAATACTCCCTGAAATATTAATTTCTTTATTCTGGGAGATATGATGAAATGGATTTTTCTTCTATTTTCCTAATTTTTTTCCACCCATCAGAATTCAGAGCAGGGGCTTCAGAGAGCTACCTAAGGAGAAGGTAATACATTCCATATTACACCGGTTAATTACCTTCTTTGTATCCCTACAACTAACCCCAAAAGCACTGACTGTCCAGAAGTATTTCTGCAATCCTGGAGATAACAGATCACAAGATTTTTTCATGTGAAAACCATACTGTGCAAAAGAGCAGAATCTGATTCACAGACAGGGCAACTCCTCCCTTGGGGAAGTAGAGCAGAAACCACTAATATTAGCACGAAATGCTGGAATAGTTACGCTAAAGAGAAGGTCACTCAGAATAGGGACATTGCCAGAAACTGAGGACTAAGGCATTCTGTCAGATATAAAACCGTAACAAATACATGAACAAAGGAGGGTAAACAGTACAGAGGGAACAAACGGTACCAAATCCAGCTAGATGCCCTGGGTTCATTTTCTGGAGATGGGGGTTGGGGACTAACCACCTATGTGCAACACCTATTTAACAGGTGAAAGTTAGCCTGTTTGCTCATTTAATTTTAAATCATTCTGTTAAAGTAGCTACAATTACATCTGTTATCTGCCCACCATTAAAAACTGAAATGAACAGAGAACTCTGATATAAACACTTCAACACTATAGAAATATTCTTGTCTTTTTCTCTAAAAGTGAGAGTTGATAATCTTCACAATGATTATAGCTATGCAAATCAAGTCTGTTCCTGCTTTATACAGCACTAATTCATACTGCCACTGCTCCCAACAGAATTATGTGAGACTTAAGTAATTTATTGGATGTGGGGTGAAACATAGTGACAAAGGATGAGGAAATGGCTGAGATACTTAATGCCTTCTTTGCCTCAGTCTTTAATAGCAAGACCAGTTGTCCTCTGGGTACCCAGCCCCGTGATCTGGGACACAGGGACAAGGGAGCAGAATGAAGCCCCCATAATCCAAGACAAAATGGTCATTGATCTGCTACACCACTTCGACACACACAAGTCAATGGAGCTGGATGAGATTGACCCAAGGGTATTGAGGGAGCTGGTGGAAGTGCTCACTGAGCCACTCTCCATGATTTACCAGCACTCCTGGCTAACTGGGATGGTCCCGGTTGACTGTGGGTTAGCTACTGTGATACCCATCTACAAGACGGGTGAGGAGGATCCAGGGAACTCAACCTTGTCAGCCTGACCTCAGTGCCAGGGAAGATCATGGAGTAGATCATCTTGAGTGCCATCATGTGTCATATACAGAACAACCACAGTTTCAGGACCAGCCAACAGGGATTTAGGAAAAGCAGGTCCTGCTTGAGCAACCTCAGATCCTTCTATGACAAGGTGACCCACTTAGTGGATGAGGGAAAGGCTGTGAATGTTGTCTACTAGACTTTATTAAAGCTTTTGATACTATTTCCCACAGCACTATCCTGGAGAAACTGGCTTCCCAATACTTAGATAGGCATACTCTTTGATGAGTAAAAAACTGGCTGGATGGCTGTGCCCAGAGAGTGGCGGAGAATGGCAGCCAGTCGGCAGCTGGTCACCAGTGGTGTTCCCCAGGGCTCAGTATTGGGGCTCATCCTGTTCAGTATCTTTATCAATGATCTGGACGAGGGGATCAAGTGCACTCTCAGTGAGTTTGCAGGCAACACCAAGCTGGGCGGGGGTGTTGATCTGCTGGAAGGAAGAAAGGCCCTGCAGAGGGATCTGGACAGGCTGGGTCAATGGGCCAAGGCCAACTGTATGAGGTCCAACAAGGCCAAGTGCACTGCACTCGGGTCACAACAACCCCCGGCAGTGCTACAGGCTGGGGAAAGAGTGGCTGGAAAGTGGCATGGTGGAAAAGGATCTGGGAATTTTGGCCAGCAGTCATCTGAACACAAGCCAGCATGTGCCCAGGTGGCCAAGAAAGCCAATGGCATCCTGGCCTGTATCAGCAATAGTGTGGCCAGCAGGACCAGGGCAGGGATTGTCTCTCTGTACTCAGCACTGGTGAAGCCACACCATGAATCCTGTGTTCAGTTTTGGGTACCTCACTACAAGCAAGGCATTGAGGTGCTAGAGCATGTCCAGAGAAGGACAATGAGGCTGGTAAAGGGTCTGGAGCACAGATCTGATGAGGAGCAGCTGAGGGACCTGGGACTGTTTAGCCTGGAGAAAAGCAGGTTGAAGTGGGACCTTTTGAAAGGAGGTTGTAATAAGGTGGGGGTTGGCCTCTTCTCCCAAGTAAAAAGAGATAGGACAAGAGGAAATGGCCTTAAGTTGTCCCAGGGGAGGTTTAGATTGGATATTAGAAAAAATTTCTTCATGGAAAAGGTGGTCAAGCACTGGAACGGATTGCCCAGAGAAGTGGTTTAGTCACCATGCCTGGAGGTATTTAAAAGACGTGTACATACGGCACTTTGGGACATGGTTTAGTGGTGAACTTAACAGTGCTGGGTTAATGGCTGGATGTGATGATCTTAGAGGTCTTTTCCAACCTAACCCGTTCTGTGACACTGTGATTCTGTAAAAATAAACATTTTCAGTTCAGAGCAGGGTAAATGCCTTGGATCAAAACTTCGGAGGCATAGATGACATTTTGGATGAACCCGCATTGCACCGGTTATTACTTCCCCCCGGAGTCTATTGTTATCCAGAACTACCATCTTTTTTCCATTTACTACTATATTTTTCTTCTCTTTTAAAAAAAACTATGTGATTTTAGCCAGTTTTACTGACACTGACTATTAAACCACATCTGTCCAAATGGACAGACCCATGTTGTTATGTTATTTTAGGGGGAAGACTCCAAATAACAGATATAATTTACTAAAATTCATATTTTTAGGATTCATCCTTCATTCTACCAGTGTTATTCAATCAAATCTGTGCCTGGTTTCATTCGGCTAAATAAAATCTTGGTTTGATTGAGATTTGTTCTATAATCTTTACTGCAGGTGATTCCGTTAACTCTGCTCCTCAGCCATTTTCTTGTATCTGCATTATCAAAGCCAAAAAAAGAGAATTTGTTCAAAAATATAAATGAATGTCTATTTTTATGCATTTCACATTTATGTAAATGTGAAAAATTTCTCTGCTATTATGATGTTAAAGGATTAGTATGGCTTTTAATTGAATGTATTTTTTAGTTTAATGTATCAAAAAAAACCCCTGCAGCTTAATTCTCACAATGAATCTTGCACTTTTAATGGAGTTTTAAAACATCATTAAAAAACTGAAACCTAAATTGGGTGTGCTAACCTACATTTCCATGCTGTTGCTCTTTCATTTGAAATATATTTTATATTTAAGAATATTTTCAATTTTCCATTTAAAAGAATCAGAGAAGGCACTTACCACCACTGAAATAACGTAATTTCAGGTGCAATTTAAGCCAGCAGAATAGGACAAAGCAAATAACTAGAGCCTGAGTATGCCTTTTTACAAAATCATTAATTCAAACCTTAAGGGTAAAAAAGCTCATTTATTCATCAAGAAGTTAATCCAGTTTGTTCCCTAACTGGGAAATAGCTTTCCCCACATTTCTTTTTGTATATCTATGCTATTCATTAGTGAAACAAAAAAAATTTTACCCACGACTTCAGATCTATTATGTAAGTAAACATTACACTTTGATGTAAAAATTTACATTGTTCACAGAATCATTTGAATTTCACATTCATACTACCACTGAGGAGATAAAAGAAATTTCTTCCATACTGCCATGTTCACTACTGTTTTCTTTGACTTTTTAAAACTAATTTATCCTTTATATCAAAATCTCAAATGCAAACAGCACACATTGCAAGAATAGCATTTTTTTTCTGTTTAAATTAAGCTCATCACAGTTCTGCACAGTCATTCCAAGGGATGATTAAAAACTTTTTTCTGTTAAGAGTACTCTCTCTCGCTTGTTATATGAATATTATTCTAAGCATATATGATATCCTCCCACAAAACAATTCTAAATACTGAATGAAAGAAAGATTCTTCATAGTGAAGGAAAAAGAGCATTGCAAGAGGAAAACACAATACAAAATCACTAAAAAAAAAAAAAAATCCTGAAGTTCTGTCGTTAGTTCTGCAAAAGCACTTCACTACACAACTTATAAACCGGACTGTGAATTGGTACTAGCAGACTGATAAGCCTATTATTGTATCCACACTAGAGAATGACTACATTTAATGATTCAGAAATAAAAATAGCTTATTTACATATATAAATATATAATATTTGTATTACACAATGAGGCTTCCAAAGTAATATCTGCTTTTTATGCAGTATGTCTAGGCAGAGAAACAAGGTAGCACTGAAATGAATTGAATTCCTGTTCTCATGAAAAGGCACTGTTTTATAATTATGTATCCATTTTCTTTACAAACTACCATTTTTTCCTAAGCCAGGTTTTTTGCTCAATTTCTAGACATACACAAAAAATGAAAACCAAATTTCTCTCCAATTACACAGGTACACTAAGAGTAATTTCTCACAGCGCAGCTATTAAAAATTATTTCATTCAATTTTGCCAGTCCTAACTTTTTTGCAATTGTAACATCTAATGCATCTTTTTCATGAAAACGCAGTATCAAACGTTTCAGAAAGAGAAAGCTCAAGAAACTATAACAGTGAAGGCAAGACATTTAAAAAGTGAAAATAAATCATTCCTCATTAGCTTTGATTACTTCAAACACTTGGCTATGCTTTATAGTTTTTATAAATTATCTTACTCTTTGAGGCAATTTTCAGTCAATCCAGTCATAGTTAGAATAACAGCACATCAAGGCAGCTTTTCAGTCAGACCCTTCTCCTTCACACATCTTGAAATATTGATCCTTCAAAGAAAATACAAAGGACTGTTCACTTGACTCTCAAGCAACACCTGCAGGTGATGCCGCCATATTAGCATAACACTGTTTTGGATTTCAGCACATAAAGAATGAAAGTTGCTATAAATCAACATTAAAGGCCAAAATTATTTTCTCAGACATGCTAATTTGAACTGAGAGAGATACTGTTGTCCCAGGATTTTTAATTTTACATTAAATTGCCCTACTGCTTATACACCAGAGAAACTGTAATATAACTAAAACCAGAAAGTACTCTTTAATCTTTAATATATAATTAAATTTTGGTGGTTTTGCAATTTATCCAGAGATATAGTACCACTTAAAACTGTGCTTTATTGTATTCATTTTAATCAAATGTTATTTTAATTGGGTCTGTAAGGACATGTAGAAACTACTGCACCATAGGGAAGAAAGTAATTTTTGATCTTCTGTTCTTACATCTCTGAAACCAGTCTGGTTTTCAGTCTCACCTTTAACTTCCCTCCAGGCATTATTCCCTAGGGTTCCACAGCTTCAATTCCCAATTCAGATTTGCTCAAAAGAATAACATATCTCAAAGCAGTACTTCTGGAAATCAAGACATATGGAAATGCGGATGTCTTACCAAATTTTCCATATGGTCTATGGGAAGAAGTTGAAACCTAAGGTGGGGCTCCTGGGAAATGCTTCACAGACCACATGGACGTAGCACAAACAAAAAGGCAACTCTGCCCCAGGTAGGTTCCTGATGTTTATGAGGGTGCCACCATGTGAGCACACTACAGAACTGGAGGGCCTCCTTCCAAAAAGGAGCAAGAAATCAAGGCAAGACCTTCCTTAGACAAGCAGTTGAGAATTTACTGAATCCCTCCCCTCCCTCCCCCTGATTTCTCCTAAGCACCATTCCCTCTGGAAGACAGAAAGGGGCTGCCTTTCCTTCCTTCACAAAAGCTGTAAGCTAGCCAGCACCACCAGACTGTTAGAAAAGCTATTCTCCATACTGCTGAGAGTGTAGCCATCTATGAAGAGAAACAGTGATGGGAAATGAAGCCCACCAAGGGAAAAAAACCTTAATCAGACCTTAAGTGAGAACAGCCTACCTCATATTGAAGAAGAGAGTTTGAGACATGGCTTTTCTTACTGTCAGAATGATAAAATACCAACTCAGTAATACCTTCTCACAGAGGTTGGTTACAACACCTAAGACTGGCTGGCAAATCCAGGCTGCAAAATAAGGGCAGGCCCTCTCCCAGTCCTCATTCCTTCCTTGCAGAAACTTCACTCCAGCTGTTTCACTGCAATGATTTGGTAAGTAGTTCACCAGTTTCTAGCCTAAACAACAAGTCAAATTCATAACTATGTTCTACAAATCAGTTAAGTTCAAATTTTCCAGGCAACATTTAACTTGAAATTAATAGCTTCACTTCCAGTCAGAGTCAAATTTAAGGTAGCAAATCAACTTTCATCTCTAAATGCATGGAGTAACAGTGTTACTCATTCAAGACCTATAAAAAGTCCTAAGGATGGAGGTGTGGGGGGGGTGTTGAGGTTTTCGACATTTGTGGGTTTGTGGGTTTGGTTGGAGTTTTCTTTGTTTTGTTTTGTTGGAGTTTTGCACTGAATTTTAGATGAAATTGGATTAAATTTATGGAATGGGATATGTCACGTTGGTTGCCTGCGCAGCAGTCACTAGACAGCAATGAGCAAAGAAACCCTTGCAAGATTCCTCTTATCGGAGGAAAAAGCAGAAAACAAGCATCAACATATTTAGACGTTTTCAGGAGGGCATATGGATACTTTTCCTATAAGCTTAAATCGCCGAAAAGGGAAAGAATCTGTGTCTCCTTTAAGAGTCATATCTTAAAGTGTTTTGGTTTTCTTACATTTGAAATGCAAGTGGAACACAAAGGCAACAAACGTTTTGTACCCCTTATCGCTGTTTTAAAAATGTGGACAGGTTTTCACAGTGCATCACAGGGATCTCTGCATTCATACTCATGTCTCATTTTTAACTTCATAACTCATTCTGTAACAGGAGCTGGTTTCTTTAAAAAGGAGTCGCCTTGAAGCATTCTCCATGAAATCATGGAGAAAGTAAAGATGAAATAAGATCTTTTCTCTTTAATCTTGATGGTGAGTTCCCAGCATTAGGCTGGGTCCAACAGATTTAATGGATTTTCACATTTAATGCTTGCTGCTGGGTAGCTGCCAGATAAGATAATAAATTTCTGCTTAATTAAACCACATTCCTTTTTTTCCACAATGGCTGATAATCTTAGCTATTTTCAATGCTGCAAGATGTATTCACATCAGTATATGCAGGGAAAAGTATGATATACCTTTTGTTTAATGTCAAAAACCAGAATTTCAAGACATAAAGTCAAGAGTTGGCATGACCAAGACTCTCTGAACTTCACACATATGCTTTCTCACATGTTTAATGAGAGAAAGTTTACCTAAGTCATTTTACTGGTTTGGCAGAGATATTGAATGTCATGGGGAAAACAGAAAGATGAAAGAAAGACTCAAAGATTTAAAATGGACAGAAGTGTAGTTAAACTATTGTTTTAACAAAAAGAAACAATTCAATGTATTTGAGTCAAGACACCTGCACCAAAAAAAGCCCCCAGTAAAATCTGAGTTGAGAAAACAAAGACAATTAAACCTGAACTAACCTGACTCCTGGGTAGAAATGAACTTAGCTATACAATTGGTTTTGCTACTATAAAAGCATTAAAGGCCAGGTTAGAAGAGTAGCTTCCCCTTTATTTGCCAAAAATCACTGTCATCTCTTGATCATTGAAGTAATTTATTAGAAAGTACTTCGATATACCCCAAACAATTGCAGATAAGGAAAAAGGGAGGTTGACAGAGACTAGAATGACTTTTCTTCTTTGGCTTGCTGGGCAGAGTCACAGAATTATGTAGCAAAATGATCTCCACAAATTGAAATAGAACGTGTGTGTGTGTCTGTGTGCAAAGGGGTGGAATTAGGGCCATCCATTCACTGGCTGTACTCCCTCCTTTCTGCAAAACCAGGCCTTAGTGTTCCCTCTAGCATTCCCTTTTACTTAAATGAAAAAGTTGGTACTTTATTTAAGGGTGGATTTTAGACTTGCTCTGATCTAAAGAGAAGTAGCTGTCAAGAAGATATGGAAAGGTCCTGAGCTCTTCCGTTCCTCACTGCAAGCTCCTGCCCCCTCCCCTCGCATTTAAGAATTGTGGCATCCTCAGTGAGCTACATCAGTTCATTGATCCAAGAGAAAACAAACCTCTGCAAGAAAAGATTAGGTTCTGACATGACAGAGGTTTCCTCAAAGGAACTACCTCTTTTGGATGACAGCCTGAAATTAAACAAGGTAAAGCATCATGTGAAACTGTACCCCCAGCCTAAGTCTTCATGGATCTGAGTGACGTGAGTGTAATACTGAAGTATTCCCATCACTCTACGTTGACTCTGTTCCTCCCTACTGAAGCATTGGTGAGGAATACTCTGCAAAGCCAAGGACAAGTACTTCTGAAGTAAAGTCAAACATCTGAAAATAAGTATGTAATATTAATTTAAAAAAATCAAATAAAGATCCAAGTATCTCTGACTTAATCCATTTGACTCAATGAATAGTGAGTCAGCAACATCCACTGATTTTTCAAATCACTACCAAAGTTGAACATAAGCCATAAAAAGTTAAACATAACATAAAAGTTAAAATATGTTCCTCAAAGATGGCCTCCCAAATAGGCTTTCTTTTCACCTACTTTGCTATGGGAAGAACTTCTCAGAATTGCAGACTTACTGCTTTTCCCAAAGAATTCTGTCACAGTCTTCAAATTTTGTTTATGCTTGGCTTTTTCATTCAGACTAATCAGCCGTCCAGTATTTTGAACAGCTGATTATTCTGAATGACTTTCATTCAGACATTCTTCTCCATGACCTTCAGCAAGGACACAGTTTCTCCATGTGTCTGTGATTCACAGCCATACTTTCTTTTTAAACTACTTTTCACTATAGCATCCCATTTCCTTCCAGATTGTAAAACTTTCAGGTTTAAATACATTAAACTGCTGGATGCCGTAAACAAAAAATCCTACAGTACTCCTAACATTAAAAATCCTACACTAAAATTTCTACCTCATAGAAAACTGACTCCAGATGTAACAATCTTGCTAACAAGAATACTAACTTGGACTGAGTTCTACTTTATATATATATGCTTCACATGCACAGAATTGTACTATCCTCAGCAGAATTTCTTCTAACACACACAGGGAAGAAGAGAATAGAATTGGATCTTCCTGTGACATGTCGGTATCACAAGAGCAGAGCAGCCTGTAAAGCCCATACTGATTTTTCTCTCACCATGTCTCAGACACGTTTCATAAGATGACAGATGCATTCATAAATTTCACTGTACATTTTTATTAAAAAACATTGACATTTTATTTTTCCTATTTTTATGATTCAAAGCATGTACTTGTATTTCTTTCTAATGAGTTGCAGCCTTGCTCCTAGTGTAGGCTGTTAGATATGTGAATTTTTAATTCTGAGGAGAAGCAATATACTCTGCAAACTCCATAAGTCATGTAAAAAGGAATGTCAAACCTTTATTGGATTTCCCTGACTTTTATATCCACCAACGTTTTAAATCGTACTTGAATAAATTAGCGTATTTGGTTTATTGGGAATAAAATAATTCAAGAAAGTGTAGGCAATTACCATACACCAACGCATGCAGTTTCCTGAAAAATAATTCTAACATAGTACAATCCTTCACATATATTTAACAGGATGTATTTTATAAATAGCATAAATTTTGTATTTGAAGGCTTTTATTTCTAAAGATAGGAATATTATGACTAAGACTCTTATCAATCATATCTGAGAAGCTGTGGCAGTCCAGTTAAGTTCACTCTGACCAGAAAAGGGGAAATAGAACCCCCATTCTACAAAAGGAAATGAAGGAAAACCCAGAAAACTACAGGCTGGTCAGTCTCACCTCAGTGCTTGGCAAGATCATGGGGAGCAGAATCTCCCAGAAGAAATGCTAAGACACATGGAAGGCCAGGAGGTGATTGGTGACAGTCAACACGGTTTCACTAAGAGCAAACTGTGCCTGACAAACAACAGGATGACAGCATTGATGGCTAAGGGAAGAGCACCTGACATCATCTCCCTGGATTTGTGCGAAGCATTTGACACTGTCCCACACAACATCCTTGTCCCTAAACTGGAGATAAATGGATTTGACGGATGGAGCACTCAGTGGATAATGAATTGACTGGATGGTCACATTCAGAGAGTTGTGATCAAAGACTTGATATCCAAGTGGAGACCAGTGACAACTGGTGTTCCTCAGGGGTCAGTGCTGGGACCGGGGCGGTGTCACATCTTTGTCAGTGACACGGACACTGGCATCGAGTGCACCTCAGCAAGTCCGCTGACGACACCAAGCTGTGTGCTGTGGTCAGCGTGCTGGAGGGAAGGGATGACACCCAGAGGGACCTTCACAGGCTTGAGGGGTGGGTCTGTGCAAACCTCATGAAGTCCAACAAGGCCAAGTGCAAGGTCCTGCACCTGGATCAGGGCAATCCCAAGCACAAGTACCGGATGGGCANGAGGCTCCGCGGAGACTGACAAGTGCCCCTAAAGGGGCCTACAAGAAAGCTAGAGAGGGACTCTTTGCAAGGGCAAGTAGTGACAGGACAAAGGGGAGTGGCTTTAAACTGAAAGAGGCAGGTTTATATTGGATATTAGGGAGCAATTCTTTACTGTGAAGATGGTGAGGCACTGGAACAGGTTGCCCAGAGAAGGTGTGGATGTCCCATCCTTTAAGTGTTTAAGGAGAGGCTGGATGAGGCTTTGAGCAACCTGGTCTAGTGCAAAGTATCCCTGCCCATGGTCCCTTCCAAACTGAACCATTCTATTTTTCTATAAAAATTACTGTGTACATAAGTGATAAAGTTACTAACATTATATACTTACAGAATTAATAATACATGTGGGTGTGTGTATATATGTATATATATACACACACACACACACACACACACACACACACACACGAAAATATTTAATCTGCCCAGTAACAACTTGGAACTATATTTCTCAACATAATGAGAATTTGTTGCTGTGATGAGTGCACTCCTTTAAAAAACCACCCTGATTGCAATTCCTATGCTCACTGAATCTTAAATACATCTGGCACAACAGAGGTTTTCCATTTGCACACTAGTTTGCAAATTGTATCATTAAGTTACCCAATAGTCAAATCAGCTATTAAAAAGGAATATAAAAAATTATATTTAAGGTATTTATGGAAAAGAGGTGCAAACAAAGATCATTGACAGAAAATTTGTTAGCTTAATATAATATCCTAGAATGTGACAAATAGGGAGAATTAACCAAACATTCTCCATTAGAACTCATTGAGCCAATATCAGAATTTTAAATCTATTTTTGCCAAATAATCAGCTGAACTGTGTGCCATGTTAAATAAAAGCCCACAGGAGAATAAAGATTTGCAAAAGGTTCTGGCTACTAATTTCATTTCAATTGTTGCTGTCCTTTTAGGAAGGAAAAAAAGAAAAAAGAAACCCATAAAGCACTGTCAATACAGTAGAAGAGAAATACTGCTTTTGACATAAAAGCTGGCCAAGAGGCATCCCACTGTGTAGGTTATTCCAAAACAGAGATTTTAAAAACACATTTAATTCATCTATAAGAGTCCAACTGACATTCTTTCAAAAATAAATCCAGTGCTATCTTTGTGCTCAAAGCTTCATGGTCTTTTCAGGCAGCACCCTGGTGGAGCAGCTCATGGCCTCCACTTTGCCCAGGCCACTGACATTTTTTGGGCTCTGTTTAAGCTTCTCCCTCTCTTTCAGCATTGTCAGTGAGAACACACATGCCAGCTGTCATCTTTTCAAATCGGTAGGAATCCTTTATTCCTTTGGAGGTTTCTCTGTGGAGAAATGTTTCTGAGTGGAAAACACTCATTTAGCTCAGTTTAGCTTTGTCAAGACAAACTGCAGTAGCTAAGTAAATCTATCAGCATCAGGAAGCTTTATCTCATAACAATAAATAACCATTTATTTTGCTTTCTAAAGGTAGACGGGTACTTTAAACATTAAAGAAGTACCACATGCATTACCAACAACAACAGAAGGATGTCAATGGGCACAAGAACGTTTGCAGGAAGTTTTCTACTAAGCTAGTTGTAGGTTTAAAGGTGCTGTACTCAGAAATACAAAATTAACTTACACATGATTTTACTGGCTACAGAATGCAAAAAGCACATCAACTTTTCTTGATGAAAGAAAGTACACTTTTTATACAGAGGTACTGGCAGTGACAGTATGTAGAGTTTTTCCTTTTGCCATTTGACAGAGTGCTGCAGTAGGTAGACACAAAAGAGACTTTCTACTGCTCCCAGAGAGTCTGCCCATCCTTTTTTCTACACTATCATGATCTGCTTTAAAGGAATTACAAAACAAAAGCATTTTGTGAATAATTCACAATTCTTTTTTTTTTTTTTTGCCAGGAAGAATATTCAATTTCTTCTGTCATCTTGCCACTGGATGAGGTCAGTAATTTCCTTACAAAACGCTAGTATAAATTTTAACATGAGAAGGATATATCATTTTTCAAAACAACTTTTTCCTTTTTAATTCATGTCTGCTTTGGTGGCATTTCAAAAACTAATGAATATACAGACAGATGACTAGATGGCAGGTTTCAAAGAACTGTTTTTGCTTTCTGTGGCTAAACACTCAACAGTTTTCTTGCAGAAATGTGTTTCCTGCATAACACTTCATAGAAATTCAACAAAAAGAAAAAGAATTTATACTCCAAAGCTGTAAAAGCCAAAACCACATGAACTGTAACTATTTCAGAAACTAAGTGGCCATCAACTTTTGTATATCCCAGTCTTTATTGTTTTGTTCTAGTACTGTACACTGTCATTATCTATTCTTTCAGCAGTATTTAAAGGCTTTACAAACTGCTGATACTCAGTCATTTACTCTCTGGTGAAGCCAGAGAGCTTTATAACATTACTGGACCACATCACATATCAAAAGACACTTAGCTTCTGCAAAAGAGGGCTCCTGATACCAGACAGATTACATTATTGAGCTCTTACAGTACTCACATCTGCTAATTTTTAGAAGGCCCGTGAGAGTTCATGAATCCCAAAACAAAACAAAAGCCTCTGTGGAATAAACATGAGATTATGTTCTCCTCAGCATGCATTATTTAACAATGTTTCTGCTTTGGATTCCACAAATCCCATATAGATTAACCATTTAATAAAAGCCTGAAAACGTAGATGCTCCACAGATGCTTTTGCAATGTAATAGCTTTTCTATTTCACAAAAGACTTACAAGGGTTGCAGAAAAAGATGTTATTGGAGAATTTCCATATCACAAGTATTAGATTTCACCTTTTGCAACAGAGAGAATGCAATCCCTGGTGTTTAATTAGAAGTCTGAAATCACCTACTACTTTATACTATTCTAATACTGATCCCAAGTGAATGCAAAGTGGTACTGAAAGCACTTTTTCCCTCCGATGATAGTGCCCACACAGCTACATTCTAGGGTCAGTGAGATTTTACTTCAGTTCTGTTGAAAGCTGAGGTCCTTCTTCCTGCCTCTGCCTAATAAGTTTAGGGCCAGAACTTTTAGGTCTCTATCCTTAGATGTTCACATGATAAGACTAGGTTCCACTCGGCAAAACCATACCATCTTCATCCAGTTATAATGGCTTCTGGTTCACCACTATAGGCCTGTGCCCAATTTAATTTCATCATTACCATACTATGGGTCCTCTAATGTTACAGACAAATGTTCTCTTCCAGCTGGCTCAATTAACAAAGGAATTGACAAGATTTAAACAAAGAGAAATATCAAATGAGTGATTTAGCTGGCTGCCAAGGGAAGGCAATACCCATTAACAGGGAGAAAGTCAGGCAAGCTGATAGGCTTTAAGATATTTTGCTGGTTCAGCTGTTCAAAGAACACCTGGCTGGCTACACCTAATTTGAGAATTCACATGTCAGAAAGCTAATTAGATTGACACAGGATGTTGTGCTCCTTCAGCCATTTCCTTTTGTGAATGAATGGTGAAGAATTATGATATCACAGAAAACAATGGCTTCATAACTGCTATCCAGTGATAATGCCCAACTAAGGGCCAAGTGTGTTTGTTGTATAAAATGTCACTGTGTTGTGGTTTAACCCCAGACAGCAGCCAGGCCCCATGCAGCCACTCCTCACTCCCTCATGAGTAGGATCAGGGAAAGGATTGGATGGGCAAAAGCCAAAAACCTCATGGGTCGAGATAAAGGCAATTTAATAGGAAAAGCAAAAGCCATGCAAAGCAAAAAAAGGAATGAATTCACTGCTCTGCAATGTTCAGCCATCTCCAGAAGAGCAGAGCCCCATCAAGTGTAATGGTTACCGGGGAAGACAAATGCCATCATTCCAAACATCCCCCCCTTTCCTCCTTCTTCCCTCACTGTATACACTGAGCATGATGACATATGGAATATCCCTTTGCTCAGCTGGGGTCACCTGTCCAGGCTGTGTCTCCTCCCAACCTCCCATGCAGTTCCAACGTCCTGGCAGTACAAGAAGCAGAAAAGGCCTTGGCTCCGTGTACGCCCTGCTCAACAGTAACAAAAACATCTCTGTATTATCATCACTGTGTTCAGCACAAATCCAAAAGACAGCCCCATACTGGTCCCTGTGAAGAAAATGAACTCTACCTAAGCCAAAATCAGAACACACTGTGTCAGAGAAAGCTTTCCATATCCTGTCATGGCCACTCTCCTTTCAAATTAATTACGCTGAAAAAAGCACAGTCAGCTTTGTCTGGATCTTCCTACTTCTGTAGACTAGAACAGATGAAAAAAGCTTCAGGAAATCAACTAGGGAAGTAAATTAAATATTCTGAACCTAATTCCATTAGTTTTCATATATCACTATGAATGCAACCTCACCACAGACACCCAAAAGTAAAGAATTATATCCTAACTTAGTAATGTCAATAGGAATTCTGCTGCTAAGTTCAATTAGACATGAATGCATCCAAAACAAATACGGTTATCACCTGGATGAGTACAAACAACAAAGGAGCTACACAACCGGGTACAAAATGGGTTCCTCCTGGAGACAAAATGGAAGTTGTGCTGAATCAATGTGATTTAAATTCAGCAGAGGAGTACAGGTCAATTAATCACCTTTCCTGAGGTCTGTGAGAAGAAAGCAGGGTGCAACAGAGTGCCTGAGAGCAAAGGTGCTGTGCTAACCATATTTCACAGGCTCCACAGAGAAGCCACTGTCAGACACCACATGTCACAGGCAGTTACTGCACTAAACAGACAAGGATGGTAACTGCACACATAATAGAGATAAGTGCTGACACCTGTCAAGGTACAGTGCACACACGACATATTGCCCTGCAGTCTGTTTGGGTCCTAAGCCTATGTTCTGTGTAACCTTTCTCTCAGAGGCTCACTTCTTGTACCATATCTCTTCTTGAGGCTCTCCTGAAGGCAAGACCTACAGCAGAGCCCTCCACTGAACAGAAGGTGTAGGAGAAGAGCTGAACCTTTACAAGAGAAGATGTGCTACTGCAGCTGCAAGAACAATCATGGGTGCAGGAATGTTTGCTGCTACAATCTGCAACTCAGTGTTCGTATATGTGTTTATTTGTACTTTTCAAGGGAAGAAAACCTTGTTCTTGACTGGTTAGGTCATTCAATGCTGGACCCTATGCAAATCAGGGATATGTAATCACATGACAATGAACAAGCTGAGAAGATGAAATACTGTGTACACAAGACACAAGATCTTACTTGAACACCTTGGACCAAACCCAGAAACAACAGACACAGGTTTCTGAGCACTGAACACCAGAAGAGTAACTCACATTGCTGGTTTGGGCATCTATGCCCCCTATTATATTGAACACAAAAGACACATTTTTGCATAGTGTTCAAACAGCTAGTTATCTCAGGGAGGAAATACCTACCCGAGACAACAGAAACTAATGGAAGTTTTTTTTTAATTCTTTCTCCTGAGAGTTTAAAGTACTATTATGTCAGCATGGAACCAGAAAAGAGAGCTGCAAACCTTTTGTGCAGTGATGAGAACATACAATGACTCTGAATATCGAAAAAGGATGCAGCAACACTTTGTACATTAGTGTGGTGGAATCACAGAATCATAGAATGTGTTGAGTTGGAAGGGACCCATCAGGATCACTGAGTCCAACTCCTGGCCTTGCACAGGACAGTCCCAAGAGTCACACCACGAGCCTAGAAGCATTGTTTAAATGCTTCTTGAACTCTGACAGGCTGGTGCTGTGACCGCCTCCTTGGGGAGCCTGTTCCAGTGCTCATATAGCTACAGAGTAGGAGGAAACCTGTATAGCAGACCTTTAGCATTTCATGTTTAAGCTAGCAAAAGGCCCTAATCATGAGACACTCAGGAGTTTCTATTACTCCACAAGCTGGGCCACTGTGCACTCAAGAAAACCTAACTGCTTGTATGAAGTATACACAGCAAAGAAGTATTAGTAATAAGGAGTACACTGTCTATCAAACTCCAGGTATCTTCTTGTGTAAGGCTGACCAATAACAGGAACCCAATACTCTGATACCTTAGTTGCTGTTTTGTGGAAGCCGTTTCTGGTCGTTATGAGTGCTCTGTTCCACTTGCTAAAGAGCAGACCACGTTACAAGGTGCTTGTGAGAAGAATAAAACTAAGAATTCTCCTTGGACCTTTAAGTGAAACAGTTACACCAATGAAAATTACCTTGCATCAATGACAAATCCTCCTGCAACTTCATACAGGTTACCTGCACAATTTTTGGAACAGCAATATAAAGAATCAAGCTCTCAAAGTCCTCTCCATAACTTACTTCTTTGATACCAGCAAACAAGCATCAAACATTTTGGAAGGACTACTTTGGTTTTAAAAAGAACAGGCGTGGATCCAGTTTCCTTATTGTTTAGGCATAAGCTATTCATCACTCTTCTGCATGGATGCCAAAATGGAGTCAAAAAAATGCTCCATCAGCTTTTCTTGACTTGTGTTAACTTTCAACTGCCTGAACAAAGGATACTTCTGTAGTGAGCAAATTGGTTTTACAACACCTTCAGATTAAAAGCTTACTTATAAACTAAGTTAAAAGTTGATAGCAGCATTCATGTGAAAATGCTGAGAATCTCAATTGTATATTACACCAGGTAGTGTTTTGTGGGAACTGTGTAAGGAAAGAAACAAGATTCAAATGTTAATGTAGAAAAATAACTCTTTTATAGTTCCCATTAAATCCCACAACCACTTTAACATCTGCAGACTGCATGAATATTTTGTGTCTTTTCAGCATTTTATATCAACTAATATAATTCATGAACATGTCCCCTTTCCACATTCCTGAATCACTTCATTGTTCTGGAAAGCATCCCAAAGGCCCAAAATCCTCAAACTACTGTCTTAACTCTTCAACAGCAAACATTCTACTGGCTGAACCAATGAGACATGGAGAAGTATAGTGAAAAAAATATTAAAATACATGGTAAGAAACTTAACCCATTTAATTTGCATGAACTGAAGTTGTCAGATTCTTCAGGGCTTTGCAAGCAGTCCAAGGCAACTAATACTGGATGAATTGCTGCTTTATGCTGTTCCACACCATCATTCAATACATGGCTCTACTTTGTAACCTTTACAACTACTTGAAAGACATTAATGGGTGGAAACGTATCATCCTTCTGCAGTTTGCTGCTCTAGATGCGAAGGATTCAATACCTTCTAAACCTGCGAGCTTGCCATTTCATGTGGTGGACTAGAGAAACCTGTCTGAACTCACTTGAACTAGTAGAAAGACCTGACAGTTGGTGGTAGGTTTTTTAATATATACCTACAGGGTTTAAATCTTCCTTGCAACATTTTCCTCTCTTCTTTGGCTGGAAAACATCCACTCCTGCCAGCCAAACATCCATTTTCCTTTGAAGTACTTCCTGAGAATTTAATTGCCCAGTAAATTGCCAACAAAACTTCCACGGCATAGATCAGCCCTGAGAGATTCCAGGGGAAACAGCCTGCAATTCATCTTTCCACAGTCAGTGAGGAGCGCAGAGTTGCCCTTCAGTCATAAACATCAATTTTTGACAGGATGAAATTCACTGAGCTGAATATAGCCATACACAGGAAGTAGAAGCTCTCAGCATTCTCGGTGGAATCTGAGATTCCACTGGAACAATACTTTTGAGAACTGGAATATTCAGGTAGCTGGTCTCTAACTACATAGGCACTACAACTAAAATGTTTCCTGTTTGAAAATGTGTCTTCTTAGACAATTTAAACTACAGTTATTCAGCCCCCTTATACATTTCTTCCATTCTTAGCAGGTCCTCCAAATTGACTATGTACCATACGTTTCAGGTCAGCAGGGTTCAAATGATGACACAACATAAGAAATACAGTGGAGAGGAATATGAAGTTAGTAAAATATTTTTTTTTAGTAACTGAAACAATTTTAGAGTCTCACTTTCAACTCTTCTCAAAATAAATAATTGTCAATAATGAAAAAAAAGGACTCAAAATTCTTGCAAGAAAGAAAATATGGAGGTTAAAACAGAATCATTTCTTTTTAAAGAAAATGCCAAATAACTTCGGCAAAAATCTTAGAAGTGCTGACTTCATTTCACAATACTGTAAACTACATGCTCATGCAGTTCTGGAAACTCTGTTATCTGTCAGGAAAATGTAAACTGAGGTAACAGTGAGATGCAATAATGCCTAGTATAGTATGAATAATCCATTTGGGGTTTGTTGTTTGAAACAAGTCCTCCACAAAAAAAAAAGGTTTATGCTAGACTACAGGCTGTTAATCACTCATGGCACATTTTATTATTAATATTTTAGTGAATATTCTTTAAATTGTCAATTCAGAAAAATCACGACTTGTACACACTAGATGCTCAGGCCTGCTAATGGTGTTGGAACACATTATCATGAAGAGTTAACTTTATTGGCATTATCTCATTTTTAATTAAAAATAAGCATTAAGAATCATAGTGAAGCTAAATTGTTATGTTAAAGCTTGGTCTGACCTTCTTGCGGAAGCACATGTGATGCATACTTGGAGCGCACCAACAGTGCTCCCTCTGTTCACAAAAACAAGCCAGAGATACTAGAGGTGCTTCTCTGTCCCTGCTGAGCCTCTGGATTGCAAATAGGCCAAATTCCTCTAGTGAAGAAGAAAAGAGCCTCACGGAAAACTGTCCTGAGATCAGGCACCAGCCTCATCCTCCTCTAAAGGCAACAGGGGTCAGTGAGGAATTAATTCTGGGTGATGTACACACAGTGTCACGTTGGGAGCAGAGTGGAGCATAAAGAATAAATGCAGCTTCTACCTGGCTGCTCTGAACAATTCTGCAAATTTCAGAAGGTTAAGTTTCAGTTTACTCAGATAAAACTGAGGCTCTGAAATCATAAGCAATTCGAACCCCGATGAAGGGACTGGTATTTTTTTCTAGAGATATATCAACAAAATACAGTTCAGAATTTTAAGACTGCAGTAAAATCATGATTAAAGCCCATTCAATGGAGCAATCACTATTATTTTCAGCAGTAAGTTACTTTCTATCCATGCTGCGCCTTCCCCTGGTGCTACTATATGCTTCTGATATGGGAGAACTAACTGACACAGATATTTAGTGGGAAATTAAGAGAAGGGAGAAGTTAGTTATAACACACTATTTGCCTTTACTTATTCTATCTAAAGCACAGATCTAGATTTGCTAGCATATTACATTTTTAGAAATAAATCCACACATTCCAGATACCACGTACTACCAATTTGTAACAACAATAACATGAACATCTTGTTGCAGAGATGATCATGTAGCTAAATCAATAACACACAAATGACTCTGCTGTCTTAACGCTTTTAGAATATGACTTCCTCAATAGAAATAGTACGAAATTGGAATGAAGAGCTCCATTGTATCAGTCACTTAAATATTCACATACATTTAGACATAATACAGTCCTGCTGCAAAACACTAGAAAATATTCAGATAATTAAAGGGTCATTTAGACTCCTCTGCAAAACGACATCAGCCTTCAACAAAGGCTGAAGCCCTCCAGATATTAAAATGCATGACATTTGCTGCCTTCATTAAATCCATTACATTTTTCTGATGCATAAATCTATCCAGATTATCCCATAATATTATGTATGCCCATTATATTTACTAATTCTCCTATAAATTTATGATAAAAACAAGAAACTGCGTCTTTTTTTTCCTTTATTATAGACAGTAATAAAAAATAGTGATTTAAAAAACAATTTATCCTTTTCCACGTTGAACTGTTACCCTTTGTCCTTTACATTTTGCCATAATCCCTTCCAGTGGTCTTTTCCTAAATGATTTTGTAAGCTCATCTTTTGTGTCACACAGTATCACAAGTTTTTCAGAAAATTCAATTATGTCCTTTGTTTCAGATTCTTTGTTTACTACACACTACTGAAATTGTGAACAGGAACTTACATGTTGGCAAAGAATTCTGTAAAAAATTCAGCATTTCGAAGCCTTCCATGACAGACCCAGGGAAAATTGATGTATTCTGGGATTTCAATACAGAAAGTCTTGGCACCATGCTGCAGTCTTCTTCAGGACTAGGTTTCGTTGCCCACTTCTCATGTTAACATACTCCATAAAATATTTAGTCAACTTATTAAAGCAAGCAAGTAAAATGCTTCCCAACAATACCTAAGTGTTTTAAAAAGTATTGAGTCAGGGTGGTGCTCAGGTTTTTGTATATTCCAATACCAATCCCTAAATACACAGAGGAAGGGGGATGGCAGAAAATACACAGCTAGACTTCAAGGTACACCACAAAAAGCCAAGATGCAGTAGTCAGAAATTACAGCAAAGAAAAGTTCAATCAGACTTAAATAAGAAATTTCGCAAGTAGAGTTGTTAAGGACATACTACATTGCCCAAGGAGACTGTAGAACCTCCACCCTTTGAGATTTTTGAAACTGAATGGGACAAAACCCTGAATAATCTGCTCTGACTCTACAGTTTCCCTTGGTTTGAACAGGAGGCTGTACTGGATGACTTCCAGTTCTACCAGAAGACCTCAAAAACTAAGATATTGTATTTTTCTATTAATTGAAGAGTCTTGAAGAATCTTTAAAGATTGAGTTACATATTTGCATTACAGACTAGCTGCAGTAAATAAATGCATGTGTGTAAGTTGCACCTAAGCTTTAACTGAAGCATTATTATTTTATGAGGGGAAAGGTTATTGACAAAACTATATAAACCTCACTGTCTTCCAAACTTCAGGAGGACTTAAGTCGCAAGTGAAATTTATACATACTCACAAAAAAGAAATTCTCCAATTGAAGCTTAAAAATTGTGTCAGATTTATAAACCTTACTGTTTCATTGCCTCTCCTCTATTTTCCCTCCATGCTTCTTTATAAAACAAAGATGTGTCCAAGCTATTGAAGTATTAACTAAGAAAAAACTAGATGTAATCTAGTAGTTGTCCTGTAATTAAAGTAAAATAATCTACAGGGAGCACTGTCAACTTGGGAAACTTGCAACTTGCTTTTGGTTCTCTTTGTAACTAGTGACGTGCTCAGAAAATGTTTGATTGTATATTTAGAAGCATGTAACAGACTCCATTTAAAATGGAGTTTTAATTGCTGCTGTTAGTGATCCAGAAATTTTCAAATTAATAAAATTCGGTTTAATTTTTCTTTTCTTTACCATCCCTCCCCTTTGAACATTAAGTTAAAAAAAAAAAAAGTTATAAAATGTTTATTTATGGCATCTGTGATTGCATCCACAGTTACCACAGACTCAAATTTGCAATAATGGAGGAGTATCACTTTCATGCTACATAAGTCATCACCCAAAGTTCTTGTAAAATGAGCCTGCATCCGTAGCTGAGAAACTCAGGATTTTGTATTTTCCTTACATGCTGTCCTTTTTCAACATATTGGAAAAACACATAGTAAGACATCTAAAAAAGGAACAAGTAATTAAAGAGGTCCGTTTAATTTAATCTACATATGAGGAAACCAGAGATTATGAAGTGAGAAAAAAAGCTGAGCAAAACCTAATTCTTATATGAACAATAAAATTATCCTAGACAACATACACTTACTACATTTGGGCAGGCTTCAGCAGAACTAGAGTGGCTGTGATCCCTAAATGAGTTACAGTTGCTTCTGTTCAAACTCTTTTTAGCTGTAAACAAATTTATGAAATGCATCAGTTTGTTATCGGTAAATGAAAGCTTTGTGAGGTATTTTTTAAATATAAATAAATTCATGTCTTTCCACATATGAAAATAGAAGAGTTCTCTTCCCAGAGCCTTCCATTTTCCAATTTGTTAAAAATGTCTCTGATTTCTAGAGGTAACTTCTGTCACGTAAAATGCTTACATTTTGACTCTTGACTAAGAAACTCTGCTCATTGTTTCTTTGCTGATGTTAAGAAACTACAGGTTATTGAAATATGCTTCTCTTTTCCAGATAATTTTTCCTATCAAGTTTCCTAAATTTAACTAGATGATATGCCAGCCTTGTTAGAATGAGGGCATCTTTCACAACAAAAATTTTACAAGGAATAAACTGAACTTGAAAAATTGTACTTCTGTTATTATAAGCAATTCCCCTGATTCCTACCAATTAAAAGCTCCTTCTCTTCAGTCTGTTTATCTTAGACTAAACAGCTGTGAGACACCGTGTCAAGCCTTTTCTTCTCTTTATTTTCCACTTCCGTCAGCAGGTCTTTTTATTAGTATGGACAGTGAGGAACACAAACAGTTGCTGTATAAACAGTGTTGACAGTAGCTACCTAGCTGACTTCACACCACTTAGAATATTTTCAAACTTGATTATGTTTAAACAACTCTCTTCACACTTTTAAACATATGCCAATGAAAAAGCATTATTTTAGAAATACACATTCGAGTCAGCCAAAGCAAAAGTGACAATATTGTTTTAAACAAACCTTGAACTGGGGAGACACTGATTTCCTGGAGCCACCCTGCCAGCAGCACCTGCTGGGACTGAGACACTCTGGGCAGAACAGACCAGCTAATGGCGGGCTCAGTGGGTGACAGGAGAGCAGCAGATGTTGTTTACATTGACTTTTGCAAGGTTTTTGACATTGTCTCCCATAAATTCCCCACAGACAAACTGATGAAGTACAGACTAAAGAAATGGACAGTGAGATGGACTGAAATCTGGCTGAACTGCTGGGCTCAAAGGGTTGTGATCAGCACGAAGCCTAGCTAGAGAAAAGCCTGCTGGTGTACTCCAGGGATCAGTATTAGAGCCAGTTCCATTTAACTACTTCATTAATGACCTGGATGATGGGATACAGTGCACCCTCAGCAAGTTTCCTGATGACACCAACTGAGAAGAGCAGCTCACAGACCAGCCGGTTGCACTGGCATTCAGAGGGACCTTGAACAGCTCGGCCATAAACCAACAGGAATTTTACGATGTCCAACAAAGGGAAATACAAAGTCCTGCACCTAGAGAGGAATAACCCCAAGCACCAGAACAGGATGAGGGATGATCAGCTGGAAAGAGGCTTTGCAGAAAAACACCTGGGGGTACTAGTGGGCTCCAAGTAAGACCATAAGCCAGCAGTGTACCCTTGCAGCAGACAAGGCCAAAAGCATCTTGTGCTGCATTAGGAAAAGATGTTGTCAGCAGGTCAAGATCAAGATCATTCCACTCCACTCAGCACTGCTGAGGCATGCCTGAAGGGTTGTGTCCACTCATGGGCTGCCCAGTACAAGCAAAACACAAGCATCCTAGAATGTACTCCAGTGTAGGACTGCCAAAACGATTAAGGGATTGGAGCATCTGATATGGTGAGCCTGAGAGCACTGAGACTTCAGCCTGGACAAGGCTCCAAGAGATCTTATCAACATGTATAAATACCTGAGAGGGACAGGGGTAAACAACACTTCTCAGTGGTGCCCAGCAACAGGACACAAACTAAAACAGATTAAATTCCACCTAAACAAAAGAAAGCCCTTTTCTACTCTGTGGTCGCTCAACAGCTATCTAAGCAGCAAGCTGCTTTACTTGATCAGGGCGGGTGTTGGACTAGACAATCTCCAGACCCCCTTTCCAACCCCAGGTATCCTACGGTTCTTTGTGGAAGAGACAAAAGGAGGGCAAATTCATCTAAGTAATATAGGCTATGGGCTTAATGTCAGTTGTTTTCTATGCAAACACCAAGCGTTCAGTAAGACAAAACAGTTCCCTTGTACATCAGTTGCCTGTGTCTGACTTCTTTATATGAAGGCAAGTTGTTTATTTGACTTAGGAAAAGCCTCAGTGTGCAGATACAACAAAGTAAATTCTTTTTCTCTCCCATGCTTTTCCTGATGCCCAAGCCTGTCGGTCTAAACAGTATGAGAACCACCTAACAGAGATTAAGGCAATGTATTTGTTTTCACCAGTCGAATAATTCACCTTATTGTCTATTGAAATGTCCATTTGTATCAGCAAACTTCTGTCACTTTAATGAATTTCTGTGTGTCTCCTCCAGTCAGTACTGAAGCAGTTAAGCTAGTTTAACCAAAGCAGGGCAATGGGAAATCATCCTTCTCCTTTGATAAAGCCTTTTCTCCCACATCAAAGTATTGACAGTTTTGTTTCACAACTGTAGGAAAAATGAGAGGAACCAAAAGAACGTCACAGAGAAAAGCTAGAACATCTCATTCACGAAGAGCAGGCACCTGTGCACTGACCCAATTAGGCATTCAAACACTTGTCACTTTGGAGCTGGCTGGTTGTCACTCATCCAATTAGCCCCAGGGGATGTATTGTATGGTGGCATTCCCTGACAGGAGAACTGGAGCAATGGAGGCAATGAAGGCACAGTGATAGGGTGCCAGGATCCTGGTGAGTGAGAGCAGCCAGTAGCAAAGCCAAAGAACTTCAGAGCTTCCTTAACTTGGTGACCATCCAAAAAGCCTTTCAGAGTCTTCAATGGTCATTTTTTTTTTCCTGAGCAGTCTAGTTTAAATACCTTACAGTAACAGTTCTCTTTACCCAATGATGCATTTAACTCCTGGGTGACTAACACAAGAACCACTTCAGAAGAGGTGAAAAACAAACAAGCAAACAAAATATCTTCATTGCAGGGAGAGATGCACTAAATGTTACTTTTAGTAACACTGCCAGCAAGTAATTCAGAAGTCAAAAAGTTTCAGAGACCATCTCCTCCCTTATCTAATTTAAACATATTACTGATGCTTTCAGATGCTCTGTCTGTTTGACCACAAAAACAAGGGATGAAACGCTTTGCAACCATCCATGCCTACGCACTGTAAAAGATAGAAAAGTTCTGTTCTACTAAACTACATACAATACTGCAGTCAAGACCACCAAATCAGATTTTTCATTTTTAAAAAATCAGATACTAAACCACAGATGACTATTCAGCAGCTGCTACTCACTTCAAGTAAAGCTATCTCTCTTCTTGTACTGAAAGAGTTATGCAAAGCAAACACAAGAGCAGGGAGGGATTCAAGGGGGATTGGGAAAAAATGTTAGGACTTAAATCATGTGAGCAAAGATTTCAGAATGTCCCCATCTCTAAATCTGTGGTCTATGCTAGAAGAAAAAACTTCCAATTTTTTGGTACAATATTCCATGTTCCTTCTAAGTCCATTATTCCAGACACATTATTTCACTAGCTGACTTGCCCTGACCCCTGTTCTCTCCAATAAGGAATATCAGAGATGATTAAGGCTACCTGCAATAGTGTGAAACTATGAAATACTTTTAGCTGCTTTTCTAGTTAACATATTTTGATATGCCCTTCAGTTAAAATCTGAGCTGAAATTAAAAAAAAATACATAAATCACAGACTGTCAAATCAAACAAACATGAAAATACAGGTAAATGCAGAACATGTTATATGACTATCCTGGATAATACTTAATAGAAGCTAAATTGAAAGATAGAAACTTAAGATATAGAAAATCAATGACAGTAGTTTGGGGTTTTTTTTCCCAGTTAGCATGGGAATATAAAATTTAGAGGGAAAAATTATCTTACCTGTGTACAAATAACTTCTGAGAAAGTCGGTCTCTCTCTTTACTTTTCCGTCTTTTTTTTATCTCCTGTATGACAGGTCTTTATGTTACCGCCTTGCCTGAAAAAATAACATACAACCTGAAATATTTATGGAGGCAAATAATTATATTCACTCTCAAATGACAACAAATACTTCACTTATGTATTGATAAAGCTGCAATACTAATTTCAGTTAAGTCAAATGAAATGGTATTTTAATAGAAACTAATTTATATATGTTGGGCCAAAGAAAAAACAAGAAGCATTAGAAACAAAAGCAGCTCCCTAGGTTTCAAAGCTGTGCTTTGCATTCAGCTCTCTAAAACAGCCAGTTACATCAGATCAAACTGGAGCAACCATAGTTCATCCAGGTTCACTGCACCATTAGTGATAAACCAGTCAGTGCTTCACAAAGCTTGAGCAAGAAAATTAGGAAGCCTAACTACATCTTTGCAGTGTTCAGCAACTCAACTTAGGGCACACTGGGTATCCCAGGACTAAACACTTCAGTAAACTTCGTGCTACAGGTGCCCAAGATTCTAAACACATCCACTGGAAGAGTTGCTAGCAGCTGACAGCAGGCCTCTGCTGCAGGAAAATGTTTGGTCACAGACAGCACTTGCCCAGAAAGAGAGGAGTGTGACTTAAGAGAAATTTGTAATTTGTCTTAACTCCCACTTTCTAGGAGAATATCCTAAATTCTAGTGGAAGGATGGGACTCACATACCCCACTTCCCTCCTCCACCAATTTAAAAGCACAAAACAAAAAGAAGACAGCAGGAGGGGTTTATTTTGAATTCAACTGCTACCTTCTTCATTTATTGACAAGAATTCTGTACCCAGTTCCTCTCATCTCTTACTTTTTCTTACTTAAACCTATTTTTAACACATTTAATATTTTGTTGAGAACAAGTTGCTTATCTTTCCATGGTAGTGCATATGTGGAGTTGAACTTTCAAATAAGCAAGGTTCAAGAAGGACCAGGAATTTTGAAAGTGAGCTTCAAAAACTTTCTAACTGAGAACTCCCTTTACAGTCTTTTATCCTTAGCACATTGCTCATCTGCAAAGTCAACTATGCTTGCCACAACATGCAGTCCTTACTTCTGTGAACTGGTGATGAACTGCAGTGGACAGCAACAAATTAGCATCACAGCAGCACCTGTTATTTTGTGTCCTATACATGAAAGTATACATTTTACTTGTAGGAAAGTAACTAAAGTTCCTTGTTTACTCTTAACTGGAGATTGGTGCTGTTTGGTAAACCAGGAGAGACTGCAACATTTCAGCTTACAAGGATCATACAGGAATATCAGTTTCATTTCTCATCAAACTGATAATTCAATCATACAATTTCTTTCCATATACTTTTAAAAGCCTTTTTATTGTTAGGTTGGCCTGCCAGTCAGCAAAACCTTAACTGTTGACTAGAACTCTGTTGTAGCTGTTTCTTCCAGTAACAAACAACACTTCTCATAAATTGCTTTTTATCATGCTCTTCCAAAACAACTTGTTGCTCTTACATAATAAAACAGTGGAAACAATACATTATCTTTGTAACATCAGGAGTTTTGGCATACATATATAATTTATTTCACTGGGGTGAAACTCACTTAGGAGATTCACTTCATTGCCTTAATCTTTATTCAGGCACTCAAATCACTTCCAACCCCCTGCCTCTATATTCAGCTGGAAAAGCTGCCTGCAAACCAGCAGGACCTGGATGAGCCAAAGTCAACACAGAACTTGCATTCAGCAGTGCTACATGTGTGCAGCTCCTAATTGACCACAGCACAGCCTGACAATGATCACATAGATCCCATTCCACCAAGGCAACAGCTACATCCACCCTGCCATTCATGCTGCTTCCTGGCTAGTTCAGTCCCCCAGAAAACTGCCTCCAAGAAAAAACCTGAGTGTGCTTTAGGGAATGTTCCAGCCAAAGAACCCTTGCAAACAACAGCATGGGTAAGACTGCCTTAAGTTTTGATTCTCCGCTCTTGACAGCCCTGCAATTCTCGCATTCCAGGCACTGCATCCTCGTTTGCAGCCTCCGCCTGCCTCCATGGGACCACTGGAGCAGACCCCAGGATTTAAAGTACTAGCCTGTAACATGCTGGCTTTGATGGGCTGCAACACAGCTCTCACTGTTCCAGGTACTCTGAACTAAAAGACACCATCTACTTATCAGGGCTGCAGGAACACCACAGCATCCAGACTACACTCAGATTATTGCCAGCCTTCTTTTTTAAGACACTCATTTTCGAAAGCATTAACGTGCAGATGTAGCCCAGCCCTTGCCAACCAGCCTGCCTTGACGATGGGAATTTGTCCCTGCCTTCTTGTTTCTGCCATTTAAGAACATCTGTAGTTTCAAGGGCATTGTTTAGAAGTTAGACATGTTCCGAAACGCAGGAATGACTTGTATAAGACCTCATACACAGCAGAAAACCACAGCTCTGTTGACACTGCAGATAATCTTTTCCAGAATTCTAACATTCACTAAAAGAAGGGGAAAAACCAAGCAGGAAACAAAAATCAAGGAGGAGGGTAAAATGATGGTTCTAAAAAAAGTCCATAGATTAGATGAAATACGTTTTAAAAATTATGAGATATATTTGGGGTCATATAGTTTGCTTGGTCACTAGCATATTGTGGAAATGTAAAGCACACTTTTTAATTTTCTGCCCCTGACATTATGCTTACTGCATACTTACTTGTTCAAAAATTCATGAAATAACTACAATTTACATAGTATTGTTGTTTTTCTTGTAAAAGCGTTGATAAAATTCAGGGAAGATAAATTTAGAACAAGAAATACATAGATTCCAATAGATAACTATGCAAAAAGTTCAAATGTGAAAAACTCAAAATACAAAAAATCCATTTTTATTTCATAATCTGATTGGCTAAATGGTTTTACATAAAATGTACTCAAAAATATTCTATAAAAGGTCAAGACACTTTAATATTCTTAACATAACCTTTAAAAGCAATAGTGAGACAATATGCATCTTTGTCCTAAAATTAATAATGTATCTATATATACATATATATAATTCAGTTTCAGTTTACTTTACAATATTGTGGGAACTTCTTTAATATAAAATACTTGCTTTGTGATATTTAGTGTATTTAAGCAAAGTTTTATGTAATCCAGTACTGCAGAGTTCCATTGTTCACCCTCATGTAATTTCTTCTTTCAGAGCTAAGGATTAATGAGGAGCTCTCAGAAAATGAGAAACCACCCTGGCTGGTTGATGAGGGCAATAATCCATCTTGCTGTCATATCGATCTTATTTCTGAGTGTGTTCAACCCCAGATGATTCTGACAAAGTAATAACGGAAAAAAATACACTGGAAATACAACAAAAGTAGATTATTGTTTTTTCATTTCTGATACACACATCCTCATGAAGACACTTCCTAGAGTAGTCCAGCCTAGACCATATCAACATCTGTAAGAACAATGCCCAAATTTTACACATATTATACAAATCAAAACAGAATACAGATTTCATCTGAGCTTTAATATGTTGCAAAGTCATGCCCTTCCTTCATGGATACAAATTGTACCTCTTTCTTTCAATTCCTAGACTATTAACCGAAGTTGAATGTTTCAGTGTTACATAGCGCAGGTTTATTCTCCTGTTCAAAGTTATAACCTGAATTTTTTCATGATACTTCATTCCAATGCATCAAACTAACTAATACTAAGGTACATAAATCTCAACTGTTTGAGTGATCGAGAAGTACCAGGACAGAAAAGGGAACTCGGCCATTACCTTGTGCACGTAGCTATACAGCTGTCTTGGTCCTCTTCCTTTTTTGGTGGGTTACTTTTTCCTTTCTTTCTGTTAGAAAGTGGTAAGAATTTGTACCATGCTCCCCTTCATGTTGCAAACTTGACAAAACTCTGGAGCTAAGCCCTGCTGTTGCTGGCCTGTGTGCAGGGGCACATACAAGAGGGGCCGTTTCCAGCAGCCCGTCGCTTTGTCCTCGGCCCTCCCAAGCTTCTGTGTGATCAGCACAGGCTTTGTGGCCATACAATAGGGGTTAAACATTTCCCTGTATTTATATAAAAGCAGAGCTAAATCTGCTTAGCTGCATGAACCTTTTAATAAAATTACGCTCACGCTATTAGGGCATTTTTCCATTTGTTTGGTTTTTTAAGAGTAATTAAAAATTAAAAACCAAAATACATATCTAAGTTTTTTTCATTATATGCAGTGCAGAGAAAATGCAATCAACATTAAGATTTTTATCCAGAACTTATATTATCCACAATTTCCTTCTGAGCAACTACCTGTGACTTGCCTATTTACTTAGAGTTTCATTTTTCCTTTACATTTATTCTACTTGATGACATGCCAGTGGGACAATCCTCTGATCTCCAACAGTGTGTCTACGAGACAGATCATTGCAAAAAATACAATCTGTACTCAGTGGTGAAATTCCAGTGTAAGGAAGAGAATTTAAATGTACTGAGAAATAAAGGAGAACATTTTAAAGAGTCAAATGTGCTTGCCCGCAGTCCTAAAGACACTGATTTCACACACCACATAAACCTCTGGACCACCCTTGCTTTCCAAGGAACTACCTTGAAGCAACACTGGTACAGAACATTGGCATTTTTTTCAACTCCTAAAGAAAGAAACACTAGTTTAAAACCCTCTGTTCTGTTCTGCTACAAATCCAGGTATGCATTTCTCTTTGTTTTTTTGGTTTAGTTGGTTGGTTGGTTTGGTTTCAGGGGGTTTTGTTGGTTTTTTTGGTTGGGTGGTTTTTGTTTGTTTGGGTGTTTTGTTTTGGATTTTGTTTGGTTTTTTTAAATTTTTGTTTGGTTGCGGGGGGGGCGGGGATGGTGTTGTTTGTTTGGGGTTTTTGGTTGGTTGGTTGGTTTTTTAAGTCCAGTTAAAACATTTCTAACTTTCAGGGCTTTGCATCTTTTTATAGGTAGCAGTATGAATTCTGTCAGCCTCTATTTGCACCAGCATCAGTTCAGAACAAAATCTTCACCTGGTCCTTTGAAACCTATTCCATTTTCAAGGCTTCTTAGAACAATGTTTTTCCTCACAAAAGCATGAGCTATGCTTAAGAATCTACTTCAAAGCAGATTGCCAGTGAGGTTCAGTAATGACTGCATCCACCTGAACTCTTAAATTTGCCAAAATAGAACCAGAGTATCCTAATGTGAGCTCTCACTTCACATATGTGTTGTGATTCTAGAGCTGCAAACACTTAGCTGAGAAGGATAAAAAATCAGAGGTTAATTACCATTACAGGCCATCAATTTTTTTATGTGAAAATTTATTGTCAAATATTATCGTGTTCATTAGGCAAAACCTCTGCTACTCATCTTTAACTGCACATTTACAGCTGTACATTCAAACAACAGCTGACTTGAAACTGTAAACAGGAAGCTACTTATCATGCCACAAACGTGGCACAATATTAATCTGTTATTTTTACTAAGTAACATTTAATTCTTGCAAAAGCTCAGTTCTCAAATTAGCTATTTTCATGGTTTCAAATCATTCCTTCCAAAATGAAGTCTCAGAAGAAAACGATTTGGGTAATGCAGTAGCTTAACTATTCGCTCCCGTCTGCCTTTGAGAGCATATTATATCAAGAAATCAGCTCATATATAACTGATTGACCAGAGTTTTTGTGTTTAACTGGGTTTAAGCAGAAATTGTTCTCTGAATTTTAGATCTGAATGATGAAGGGGCAGGGCTCATTTTGTCATCTGGTTGACCAAGCCTAATCAGGATTATTTCTGCACACTGCTTCACTACAGCTGTAGATTCATTAAACACTAAATGCTCCAGAGGCCCATTCCCCTTCAGCTTCCCACTGTGACTCCTACTTTTCAGACAGTAGCTACTCAGTGGGCTACTCAAAACATTAAAAAAATGGAGGTGCTATATTTAATGGACAGCTCAAAAACCACAGCAAAATCTGTCACTTGAATGTTAGGACAGCAGCAATCATAATAAAACAGTCTCTTTGTGGTGGAGACTTAAAAAGAAGCCTTTGAACTGGTTCCCTTACTTCCCAATACATTTTTATTAGGTGAAGGTTTTCAGTCACAATAGCTACTTTTTCTGCAACAGAAATAATCATGTCTGCGTCTGGAAATGTTCACTGAGATATGCACTTTTTTTTTTTGTAATCATAATATTACACTTGGCATGTTATTTTTTACATCTTAGTACCATTTTAGCCTCAGGAAGCTTTAAACTAATATAACCATTAGGAATGACTTAGTGCACAATTTACATATTAACAAAACTATTTTTTAACCTCTTGAACTGTTTAAGCTGAAAAAAAACCTGATGTGCACATACAGCACAGAGTTCCTTACTTTGAGATCTGCTTGTTAGAAAAGACAAAAAACAGATTCTGAGAAATATCTCAGAACTGTTGGATGACACTATTCATCCACCTTTTTTTTCATGCATTTTTTCCTTTCCTTTCCAAATGTCCTCAACTCTTCCCAGACATATAATAATACTCAGGAGAAGTAAAAAAATCATTTATGCTTTCTGAGGTCAAAGTCATATTCCCATCAAAATTAAGGTAGTGCAATACTCACCTGAGGCCTTCAAGCGGCTCAGGAGACAAGCTCATGGTGGAGTTTAACCCCAGACACAGGCTTTGGACTATGGCAGGTTGGACTGGGCAAACATATATGGGATCTGTAACTCTAGAAATGCAGCATGGGTCACAATTACCCAGGAATGGGGCACAAGAAGACCCAAAATAAAAGCTGCTTGTGCAGTTAGGTTAGGGCAAGGAAGAAGATAGAAGGCTCACAATCATAGTGCGATAATAAAATGGGCTGGTTCTTTCACCTGTTACGTTGCACACTGAATGTTTTAAAAGCTCCTGTATGCTTAACAATTACAACTGAAGTCATGTCAATATTATGATTTTTAGAGTACAGACTTAAGTATTGAAAGGTACACCATTAAGTCTTCTGGCATGTTCACATGACCAAGATGGTATTTCAATTTGATGATCACACCAGGACGGAGATTAGGCATGCTGGATCATATTACTACTACTACTATTTGTTTGAAAAGCAAGAGGCAAAATACTTCCACTTCCTTAAAGGAAAGACTTAAGGGACTTAAAGAAATGCATAGCCTTGCTTTAGCTTTGTTCCTTGTATGTTTTGATAGATTCATCTTCTCTTTGCCATGTTTTTGCATATACAAACTTGATTAATAATTTTTTTTATTTTTCATTTTCCAGCTTCACGTTCCTTTACTTCACCAGTAAAGTTTTCAGCAATCACAATTTTGTGTGCAAAAATTTCCAGTTTCTTTATGAAAAATGCCTTTATGATTGTGGAGTCTGAAAATACTTTAATGTGGAGATGACATTCAAAAAGACAGCTTCACAGACATAACAAGATGCGCAAGATGACTATTCATTGTCACCTGTGTATCCTTACACAAAGAAGTCAACCCAAATACTTGGGTTAGGAGGTGAATTTTAAAGATTGTCTAATAAGTTAAGTGATATTACAAAGCAAATATTGTGAAGAGCAGGATCCTCTAAGGATTGTAGAATTTATTTATTTATTTTTAAACTTCATCATAACCACTTCTACTGGTTTTAAGCTGTTACCACTGAAATTTCATGGACGTACTTTAATTAAATCCATTGCTGTTGCTCTCTCAGTAAAAATTTATTCCTTTTGTGGTTTTTTTTTCCTACAAATAACAGGATGCTCTATACAAGAACATAGCCAGTTACTTGCTACCAGTCACCAACACATTATGGTAGGGAAAGCAAATTAAATAATTATTAACTAGACCTGAATAACTATTCTTTTTCTAAAATGATTGTAGCACGTATGTCCTTATCATAATTCTTAGGCTTTTTTCTCCTTTCTACATTTTCTTGAAGTTCATAGTACCAGCCAAGGATGGCTATTTGCCAGCTCCAGAAAATCACTTCTCAAATACTCTGGGGATGCACTTACACAGCTTCCATTTCTCTTAATCCTTTACAGGGAGAGCCTTTGCTCGCATACATAAGGCACATAAGCTGTTTAGCACACAGAGAGGTTGCCAAGATGTGTGAGGTTTCCCAGAAGTGACTCCAGCACGGCTGACTGAGAAGAGTCCTCTTCAAATAACGCAAGGTTCATTCACTTTATTATTTTACCAGCACATCCAGTTTAGTATTGTACACGAGCTTTCTTTATGTTTTCATGTTACTTTTTAATGAGGAAGCTCCATGATAAGATGCACAGCATTAACTTTAATTATACTGAGATCTTCCCTAGTGCTGTTCTCCGTCCCTTTTCATAGTGGAACAAATGCTTTGCCCTTCCTCTTCGTGCACAATGAGTGTCCTTGACTGCTGGATGCCTAAAGCTGTTTAAATACATGGGTCACGGAAAAGCAATCTAAGTGTAGACAAATGCACACTTCCTAACCAGAGGATGAGGAGATTTATCAGCAGCTAGAAAACCCATTGCAGCTTCGGGAACAAAACAGATCTGCTGGTGCTGCAGTGCCTGTAGGTAACTAGAAGTTACTGAAACTAAAGATATCAAGTGCATAGCCTAAATGAATTTACATCAACTACACATCAAAAAAAAAAAATTAAACAGAATCAAGCCTGGGCAAGAAAGGGAAGAGGGTAAAAGGAAGAAGATGACAGCTACAAAGTGAAGTTAGAATCTTGATTCTGTAAAAATACCCAAACCAACCAAACAAGAACACAAAACAAAAACCACCCGATCATTCAAACAGGCAAAGAAAAAATCCCAACAAGACAGAATCAAGATTCTGGCATGTGCAATTTTAAATCCGTTCTCAAGGGAGGGAAAAAGACTAATAAAATTGAGTCTTCTCTGGATGTAGAAATCTTCTTGGGATGCTTCAGCTGTCCAAGAGTTTCCATTTTCTTAGTAAGGCACATGCTGTTTGAACTTCTGCATGTGATATACATGGTATACCCGAGCCTGCACTACCCAGAGAGAATCTGGCTGCAATGGAGGCCACATTCAGCTGCTGATGTTCCTCTGCCCACCCTCATCTACCATCACATATAGAAACATCCAAATTATCAGTGCCTTAGACTTTACCTGAATGTTCTCTGTCTACCATTCTTTCTCTTTCGTTTTGATAGAATTTAGAAGCTGTCTGCTTGCATTGTGTCAATAACTTGACTGACAACTTGAAACTAAGTTTAGCCACCTGAAACTCCTAAAGGGAGTACATACACACAGAGCATACCAAGCATACAAAAGAACTGGGCTCCCCAAAGCACTGGCACAGCTGTAATTTTGTTTTACGTAACAGCAAGAGGAACGTGGTGTATGGCAGTGCTTTCTCCTTTACACTGAGCAGCACGGGCTGTGGCTCACCCTGTCTTCAGCACTCTGCCCTTCAGTGGCACAGCTTGTGTAGACAGAGAAGATAATCTCTCCCCCTTGCAGATCACATCTGAGGAACATATTGAAATAAAAAAAGACTCTCTTTTCTACCCCTTTGTCCTTGCTATCCAAAGATCCTAAAACAGGATAAATAGTGATTTTCCTCAGAGATAAACCATGGAGGCTTGCATCTTCTTAGCAAAAGGATATATTTTATCTCAAGTCTCTCTTCCAGCAAGTATTGCAGTCAAGCCTGTTTGCTGGAGAAAGCCCAAATCTGTAATAATTCTTGCAGTAACTTTCAAATAGATGATCTTCATTCAAAAAAAAAAACAACAAAAAAACACAAAAAACCAAAGCAAACCAGCACTCAGCAGTAAAGCAGTCTTAATAAAAAACCAGATGGAGACACCTCCTGATTTTGTGCCAATCTTGCTGTGTCCCAGCTCTTCCCAGTGCCCACTGCTGGCCCCAGAGGGGGATCCTGAGGCAGCACTGCCATGTGCAGCTGGAGTGGCACAAAGTGAGGAGGGGAACAGTGTGTTAAGTACTGAGTAGCTACATATGATACCTCTGTGAACATGCATCCTGCATACTGGGCACAGTTGCTGTGGCATGGAAGCTCCCATTTTGATAAATTTGACTATTTTCAAAAGGGAAAAGTTGCACATAACTGCATTTCTGGGCTTCATCTTCCACAAACTTTCACTTTAAACCTGGTTTCTATTTCTGAGACTAAACCATGAACATTTATCCCAAAAACACACACTAAACTGCTTTCATGTTTAACTTCTTAAACATTGCAAGTTTTCCACTATGGCAGAGCCCTTTCATACTATATAATTAAGACTTTAAGGTCTCAATTTTAAAAAGACTTTTTGTCAATCTTCTGATAGGCAAATTAATTTTCATGACTACTGATCTAGAATGAATTTCAACTATTGACCTGGATTTGAAAAAAAAAATACTCGAAGGCTTGAAACCATTCATTGCTGCAGTCCAGTCAGAACTACATTTGATTTTAAATACATTTGAATAATTTGGCATTACTTATGGAAATAGGACATTTGATATTTTTCTTTGTAATTATACTTGTGATTTCAAAATATTGTCTCTAGATGTGCCATTCACATCTTCACAAAGACTACAGGTCATTAATGTTCTGTTAGTTGTCAAATGCTTTAGTGTAGCAACTAACTTTGCTGAATTTGGGTTGCATGAATAGAATAAATATTCCATTTTTATAGTAGCTACTGCAGGAACATTAAGCAGGAGCCACACAAACACAATAGCTTTTTCACCTCTGCAAACACAAAAAATTGAACTATTTGTATTTCCTTTAAAGACAGTAAAACTATATGGCAACAGAGGTGAACTAAGCAGTAAAGTCACACATTCAAAAGATAGTTTCAGTAAGAAAATACATTATGCAAATACTAGCAGTAGAGGAAGAAAGTAGCAGGTTGTATATGGTATACAAAAAGACCAAAAAAGGAGGGTTAGATTCATGTAGAAAGAAAGTCATTGTTAAATATTATAATATGGAATTTTTATTAAAATAATGAACATCATAATTATTACACCCAAATTACCAAACATCCAAACTCATAGCAGGCTCAGTTTTTGATTTGCATGCATTGCATGGTTTTCTCTACAGTAACAGATTAAATATTCTCACACATAGAAACTGGCTTTATCACTGCTTAAAAATCCAAAAGAAGTTGTGCCCTTTATAGTTTTTCCTTCCTTCACACATTTGTCAAATGACTTCCTACATGATTTAAAAAAAAAAAAAGCCTAGAAATCTCTACAAGAACCTGAACTTTTCAGAAGCCTGTTTTGCAGTTATCAAACAACCTGATGAGCAGCAGGTGCACCTCTCCTTTCTTAGCAGCTTAGATAGGAAAGGGTTTTGGACTCATTTCTGCACATAGGAGGCTGGAGTTGCCAACCATCCAGTTCAGTTATTTATTGACTGCCTTTGTGCAGCAAACCTGGTTTGTAGCAGCCAGAACTGCTGCACAGACAGAACTGGAGCAGTTGGAAAAATGGTACAGCTGTAATTCTGTGACACCAGCAGGTACAGTTTGTTAGATCACCTCCTGAGGCCATGTAGTCCCTCTGCAATAACAGTCTCCTCCTTTCATAGGGAGTGTATGACACAAGTCTAAAGGTATCAAATTATTTTACTTTTCAATTGTAGAAGGAGGAATATAATTTACATATAATTTCTATATTTAAATATAATCCATTTAAAGCACTTTTTTGCTTACCAAATTGTATGCCCTATATAGAATTGCAAAATAGCTACCTGTTTTACAAACTCAGTGGAAATCTCCATCTGTAGGACAGGTTTTACTTATCCAAGAGCCTGCAGCTCTGTTTTCCATATGGCTATACCTGGGAAACCAATGCACATCCAGCAGGTGCTTGAGGTAAATGTGCTGTGTTCTCCAAAAGCGCAGACAGCACATGCACCTAACAAATGCAGCCTCACAGCTCAAAGGGCAATGAGTTTACAACATACATAGTAATGTAGGAACTCAGAAAGTAAGGGGTTTGTCTTTGAGGGGCTTCTAAGGGCATGGCTAAAATTTATACTGTTTTATTCAGCATATTAATATTAGTCACTATATTGACACACAAAGAAAAATCATGGTATAGAAGGGATCTGTGAAAACCCTGTTAAAGCCTGAACATCCACTCATCACATACTCTCCTAATTTACTTCTCTCTCTGTACCACCTCTCCATATTAACAAAACCCCAGTTCCAATGAGCTACACTTCTTCCCAGCAACCTTTAGAGTATTTCTCTAACTTCACAATTTACTGGAAAAATCACACTTGTAACTTTAATCTGACCTAATTATTTTAGTTATACTACCATGGTCTTTGGATATCAGCATATGTCACTCATCTTTCCTGAAAGCATGATGATAGAGATGTTACCTCATTTTTAAACTAGGAATATTTTGGCTCAGAATCTCTGATGTGTGAAATGCCAACTTATCATAAGCCCAAGTCTTACTGAAATTCTGAAAAACATATCTGGAAACTACTTTAGCAAACATAGCCTATTAAAAATAATGATTTAGCCTCAAAACACTGAAAACATTTCTTTTTCATCTTAAATAAGAGATTATTCAAGTGGGCCTCTTGACTTGGTAAATAAGCTTTTAGCAATTCTTTTCTACAAACACAGGAATAAAAATCTGTTTTCACTTTGCTAAGCTCCAGGGGGTTTTGTTGGAAAATATACTTAAACCTTAAATTAACTAGTTAACATATTAATTATTTTAGCTACTATTTCATTTTACTTTAAAGAACAGTAAAGTTTATTAGGATGTACATAAAACCAATAAATACCTAAAGGACGATTATGGAAAAACAAAGACTGGGGACTTGAAGACTCATTAAGTAAACCAGTAAATAAAATTAAAAGTATATTTTACTCTGCTGTTGCTGTAGAACTGTTTTCCAATTGCAAATCAGATTGTTTTTGTTTTCTGCAGTTGCCACAGTGTCACAGTCTGTCTAGGATAATCCACCAGAACAGGGAGTGGTGGTATACACATACAGTTCTCCCTTATCAGAAAAGGAAAAATACTTGGGCAAGGACCACAAGCAACAAACAAGTTTAAAAACATACTTTTACTCTCAAAACACTACAAATAGCAAGAGAGGAAGTGTATACTATTGACAAAGCCAAATCCAAGATGGGAACTGGAATTCAAACAGGTTAAAGGAAGAAAAAAACAACAAGCAAACAAATAGTGTAAGAAAAAGAAAGGCACTGCAGGTTCTTTAAAAGGATTTATAGACATATATTGATTGAGGTTAACACTGAGTGCTACCAACTGACTTTGAAGCACTAAGGTAGTTTTAAAACACACAGCAAGCTAAAGCTGTGGCATTATTAACATTTAATGTTGTTTTGACTTTAAACACTGACAAGATGTCTGTTTTACCAAAATAAAAAATTCATTAAAGAACTCTTTTGAGATAGAGATTCAAGTTTAAAGTATGGAGTGCAAAACTTTCAGCTTCCAGTTCCTGAGGACATTTGAAGGATTGTGTCTTCATGCCAATTACAACACTAGCCACTTGATGATATCTGCATTTAGAAAAATATAATTGTAAGTCAAAATCAAACCTATTTTGAAAAAAAAATCTTGATAAAGTAATGATGCCCTTTGATAATTTAGGAATGTCATTCTGGTTTTATGTTTAAACTGAACAAGAACAAAACACACTGAAGCCTCATACTAAGGGCAGTTCTGTTCCTTACAAAGGCCTGACATCCTCCATGTAACCTCATAAATGATGCTGAACTTGGATTAATTTAGGTGACAAACAGCTGAGTAACAGGAACTGTCAGCTGAAGAAAATAAATAGTCCCTCATACCTGCTGTGTTAATACGGAAGCTAATAAAATTCAGATGTCCACAAATATAAGTGAAGTACAAGAACCTTCACTTATTTGGAAAATGAAAGCTTAAAAAAATCTTTTTAATATAGATTTAAATATAGGATTGTTTTATAGAGAAGTCTACAAGCTGCAAATCACTACTTAACATGGCACTGTCAAGTTGGCAGCTCTCTATTGAGATCTGAAATGACTCAGGGCTACAGAGCAGCAGCAGATGATAAGCACCAGTATGACAATCACAAAAAACTTTGGTGATGACGTGATTGCAGTAAGAGATACAAGTTCTTCACTGTGTTCTGCATGGGCCTGCCAGACTTACGTGGTTCTGCTTTTTGTCTCCTTCTCACTCTGCAGCTACCAGGACTCTAAAGCCTCTCCCCAGCCCAATCCTTCTGACCCCAGTTCCCAATCCAATTCAAATTGGGATGTTACAAGCAAGTGTCAGCATCAGCCAGAACCTCCATGGATAAATCGTGTCCCCTTTTTAGGAAACACTGTAGTGTACCTGTGTTGAGTACGTTTAGCTTTCTGCTAAACATTTCTGACAGCCTAAATCAGCCTCCCATTCATCTAAACTCTGCTTCATTCCCTGAAGTCACTGTAGAATACATCCTTACCCTTTTTATAGTTTAGAGGCAAGTGAAAAGTGCGTCTAGATTTAGAAAGCTAATTCAGGCACCTGGGCATTGAAACACTGGAAACAGAACTACACTGACAAACTGGTAACAACACAGTCTGCAATAGACAAGTCAGTGTAGAATGACAGTAAGATATTTTCATTTTGCACCCAGTACATATATTGCTAACAGCTGTCAAAACTACAGGGCATCAAATTAATTTTCACCACCTGCTGAGCAGGTGAGCAATCCACAGAAACCACCTGACTCCTCTAATCAGCAGCAAAACTAAGATAATGAAAAAAATAAACCCCATATCTCTTTCCTTACAATACCTAGGAATTGCTTTTGCCCCAAGAGGGGAGGCTAGGAACGCTAATAAAATTAAACTTCCACTAGAGATGATTTTGATCTTAGCTACAAGGTTGGAAAACCCAACACATTTTTGTGAGCTGGCAAATGATTAAAGCCACCAAGCTCTGTGCTCTCTCGACGGGCAGTGGGAACTGGGGCTTTGTGTGCTGCAAACCCCCACTGCCTGGCAGGAAAAGAGCTGACAGATCACCCGCCAGCACCACAAAGACAGCACTGTCACTAAGCCTGGAAGCTGGGGCTTCAGCCACGCTGCAAACACGAAGTCCAGGAGCAGAAAGTGAGAAAAAGACCCATAAGACTATCAGTAGGTATCTGAAAATAGACAACTCAAGTCATCCATGCTAGAAATCATAGGGAATTCACTCCTAAGGAATTGGGGAGCTTCTGCAAAGTGTTTCCCCAGAAGATTTTGATATTTAATAATCTGGGAGGGTCTGTTGATTCTTTCTACGTGTGCTTCCCCCCCATACAATTTCATGCTTATTTCATAAACAGTACATGGTAGGATGAACTGTTATCTTTACACTAATCTCTATAACCATAACAATAATTAAATCAAATTTTCCAGCAACAATTTCAGCCCCACCCCTTATATAAGCAGATGATTTATTATATCAATTTCAGCACATCTTATCATGTAATGATTGTAATGCACATGTATTATGAAACTAAAGTTCTTAACACATTTGCAAATTTATTCTAATGTTTCTATTGAGTGCTTTATTTCGGAGTGTTTCTGATTTCTCTCAGCAAAACTTTCATAGTAGATCTTCAAAGAAATTTGGGGGAATATTGGAAATTCTATCTGTTCCTCATTATAAATAATGACATAGCTTAAAAGCAGAACTGGAATTTCAGGTCTGTTACAAGTGATCTAAACCCTGACCTTACCTCTGCACAAGTGATCTAAAGAGAAGAAACATAAAGAGGTAACTTTTCTTTGTAAAACACCACCAATGGAAGAGACAACTTAGGTTTTTGCAGTGGAATGTACAGCAATAGAAAGATGACCCCAAAATTTTGGAGTCAACCTTTGAAGCTGTGCAATGGATACTGTTCACAAGCACATTTCAGCCTAGAGGAACCTTTTGTACAACTGTGTCCCACCTCTTCCTATACTGCTATGCCTTGACCACGTCTCATGCTCTCTGCTATCCAAGCTTCAGCTTCCCTTAGGGTTTTTCCTGGTATGTCCTCACGTCCCAGCTGTTACTATTACCTACTGCACTCATCCTTTCTGTCCTCCAAATGCATGCACATAAACAAGCTTCCAGTCCTTTAGGTCAATCTGTTTCTCCCAATCCCCCAGCATCAGAGGCCTAATCTCTGCCACATTCATCATGTCAACACATGAGTACAAAAAACATACGTGCAGGACCTTAAGCACTGATCTATCTGACCATCCATAGTGTTTGGTTCCCTCAGCTGGCTTTTTAAATTATCACCTCACTTGGGGGCTGTTGGCAGTGGACAGCACCACTTCTATTTCAGCCAACAGTGCTCCAACACCACCCTAGGCAGCTCCTGGCACTCGTATGCTCTTATGTTCCCCAGGACACACAACATACGTAACCAAGGCCATGCTACGAGAAAGAAGATCCTGCTGAGCTGCAGCAGTCTTGGCATTATACAATACTGAACTGAACCTTCCAAAACTGTAATTGATTAAAGGCACAGGATTACCACATAGGACTTGAAGGAGACAGCACCAAATGCTACAGGGTGTGGAAGTTCCCAGGCCATTAGAGGATGCAGCACTTACCAGTGTCAAGGCAGACACCTTATCCCAGCTGCTTAACAGGGAAGGATCTGCTTCTTGCCTAGCAATTCCCAGTCCCAGCTTCATCAGTTTCACAGCTTCTCACAGAGTCCGGGCCTAACCATTCACCCTCTTGCTGACTCTCCTTGCTCTTCCACATTACCACCAATTCATTCCTCAAAATTACTGACAAGCAACATTATCAACCAAAGGGAAAACTTCCTTTTCCCCCTAAGCCACTGGTTCTTCTGCCAAGCCCCAACCTTGGCCAGCTCCAATAGCTTATTACTTACTATAAACACAAAGCCTTGTCAGACACCTGCAGGTATGATGTGGGATGCACTCAGTATAGTTACAGTATTTGTTACAGCTTATGCTTTGCTACTGAAAACAGACAAGCCAAAATTTATCAAAGGTTCTTTAATTCAGCCAGTAATTAGTCATAGTTATGACAAAGTACCAATTCAGTACAGGAAGGCAAAGGTTTCTAAGTAAAAACTGTGGCTTTTTTATTTTAATAACTTCTATTCTGTCATCATCTTCAGAAGTGACTGAATTACTTTGGCTGAAGTTTCTCAAACAAATCTAGCTTGCAGCAAACACTAGTGTCAGACAGCTTAAAAAGCAGATAGCACTAATAATCCCTCCCTTAATGATAAAGGGTGAGACATGATCAACTGTTACAAGTTATTTTTATTTCATGCAATTTGGTATCACTGTACCCATATGAACTAAAATGACTCAAAACATGAATGAACATGTAACAAAAACTAATCTCCAGGTTTGAACAGAGCTCTAATTTTAGCTCAGTATTGTGTAACAGTTTTCTCAGGTATAATTTCCTTCCAAGTGTTTAAACTATGAAAGTTGTTCTCAACCACTTTTAAAAGCCACTGGAGGAATAGCTGCACCCAGAACTGGTGCAGCACAAAGCTTACTCAGATGGCTCAGCAATGTCTGCTCTGCTCAGAGCAACACTTGACTTTTGGCTCTGTGTTCCCACATTCTTAGAAGCCTACTCTGTGTTCAGGACTGCAGCAAGCAGAAGCATCCTCCTGTATACATCCATGACATCCACTAAAAGAACTGGGGAAGCAGCTGGGATCCTCAGAGCCTGAACTTAGGGCCAGTAGCCTGCACTGCGAGGCACAGACCCTTGACAGGAACCCCACACCAAAGAGCAGCTAAAGGACAGCTCCTTTCCTGCCTGAAACATAACAGTGCCAGTAGGAAGAGAACTTAATTCAAAAGCAGCACACTGGAAGTAAAATTAGCTCAAAGCACTGGATCGTGATTTGGCATCTAATCACTGCACCATCCTACATGATTCACCAAATGACGAACTCCTAAGTGGCTGACCTTAACAAAGGCAAACCTCCACCATATACCTACAATACAATATTTTTAAGTGTAAGGAACGCTCCAGTACACACTGATCAGCACAACCATACAAGTCAGACTGCTGTGCACATGCTGTGTGAGCTCATTTTACAATAAATGAAATAGATCAATTATTAGAAACAAAAGTATATGATTGTTTCAATCATGCAATAAGCCTTTAAAAAGGGCACTTGACTATTTGATGGTTTAAGCATGGTGGGCGGAGATTTGTATTTTAAATAGATGTTGCTAATTTCCCCCCCACCACCACTGCCTCAATAGGAAATTTCCAATGTGAGGGCTAAAAATACTCTAGAAAACAAGCATTTCAATCTACTTTTCCATACTAAAACATTAACCCCCCTCATAGAGAACACTATGTGACTAGGTTTCCTAAGTTATCTGCTGACATAAAATACTGACTTCAAAAATGTTAATTAATTTAAAATTGCAAAACATTTTTTTTACTGACACTTAAAAAACCAAACTGAAAAACAGTTCTACAGGAGTTCCATAGAATATCTACATTCCATAGAATATTCCACATTCCATAGAAATGAGGAGAACAGACAACAGTAGCTTGCTTTCCTTTAGGATGTGCATCTTTAGAAGTGTAACTAAATCTTGTATTTCACATTATGCTCATTTGAGCAAAAACGTCCTCATCAAGTATCAGTGGTCTAACAGGAAGATGGCCTTCAAGTTAAAAAAAAAGATATTGCCTGGCACATCATTTCTCACATTTTTCACTTTTCTGTGTTATCATTTTCTAGTGGCATCTGAGTAACACTGGTACAACCCAGTGCAAATTCATCCCATATAAAAGGTGAAAAAGCAAAACATTTTCTCCAGTAAAAACCCTGGAAGTATTTTGTGTAAAAAGGAAACTGCGTATGCTTCTCCTTACACCTTGACTAAATTCTTCTTTTCTCTGTGCTTGAAAAATAGTTTATGGGTCCAGTGCTAGAAGGCAACACAGCTTCATAGTTCCTTGAGGAGTCATCTGGGGAAACAGCATTAAGTCTGTCAAACAACATCTGACAATTGACTAGGTATCACTCTTTGCTAGAACATCTAATAAACTAAATTACAGTCCTGTTGAAGGCAGAAAGAATATAATTGAGGATAAGACAGCTAATGAGGAAAACAAAGCCTTCCAAAGCAAGACATGCAAAGCAGGGCATACAGAGAACAAGTCAAATTTAACAGCTATTAAGTCAATTGAAAATTATGAAAAGCATAGAATTCTTAATACAGCACATTCTCACGAAAAATGATTAACTGGGAATCATTATCTGAACATGAGGTTATTGTCATCACTCTGCTTCACACTAAAAAGTGTCAAAACCAACACTCAGATGCCATGGGGAATTTTCTTTCTTGCCTTGTGAAATGCTGTAANTAAAATTTACTTAGGCTCCAACAGTGAACAGTGATGCAAGTCTATTGAAATCCTGCCAGTTAAAAACACCAACCTTCATGTTCAGGTTTCACTAAGAAAGACACTAAAGATGTTCCCAAGGCTGTATTTATGCCTTGCATCATCTGTCTGGCGATACACAAAAGTCTTTCAAAGGTCTTTATTGTTAGGCCAGGAAGTTAATGAGGCAATACACTTACCAAGGAGACGGAAAGCAGAGACAAACTCAAGAACTGTCTCGGGCTTGTTTAATATTTTAAATGAAATGTAAAATAATGAATATTTCACATATTCTCAAACAGCTCTGTACTTGTAGAAAATGTTTCTGTGCATTTTGCATTTAAACTTAGAAAAGCCTCACTTGAAATCATCCTGTTTCAGTACTCCATGAATCACCCCACATGCACCCTTGCTCTTTAGAGCCCACTCATTGCCATACCACACTGACGTGCCATCCTTAGGATTACAAAGGACACTCCAACAAATGGGGATCGCCCACTGTTTTCTATAAATCATCTTGAACCTCACTGATTAGTTAAACAAAGGTGGTTCTGATACACAGGCATCTTTGGCTGTCTTCACAGGGAAGAGGAAGAATTTAAATGAATGGCAACATTGCATCCTAGAATTCAATACAGAACAACGATGACAACTGAAACAGGCCAAAAGCAGCAAAGTCATTTAGCTTTCCCTTACAAGCAGCATATGAAATGCAGCAGAGGAAAAAACCCAAAATTTTTTAGTCACTCATTATTAATTACTGAAGAAATTAGAATGCCTACCAAGCACGCTGACCATGACTGAAAATTCCGACATTATCTGAACGTATAACAAGATTTAGGAGAGATTAAGCAGGAGGAAAACATGAAAGGAAGTCATAAGAATCCCTGTTGAGCCTGACACCCAAGTTCTGTTTTCCATGTCTTTCCGTACTTCACTAAACATGAAATGAAAATTTTACATTTCTGTATGGCAAAAAAGCCCCCCCAAAACACCACACCTTTTCCTCATACCATAAAAAGTATTCCACTGTTCAACCTTCAACTATAAATGCATATTTTTAAGCTTTTAAAAATATTTTAAAATACATATTTTATGACTTTTCCCCATCTAAAAACCTTTCCTTCTTGGAGTTTATAGTTTCTTAGACCCAGTTGCACAAACAATAATGAAAGAACAATAAGAAAAGCCCGAAACAAACATAAAGACCTTATATTGCAACTCCTCCTCTTACAGCTAAGTAGAATGGGAAAGTCTAGACAAACTCAGTCTTTGGTGTGAACTGCAAAAACCGCTGGGATTTTTCTCTCTCCCTGTCTCACCTAGGCAACCAAGTATTTAACGAAGGCTTCTAAGTGATTGAAATTTAAAACTTTAATTCCAAGAAGTAGACCAGAGAAATAACTTCTGCCCTAGATTTCAGGTAACTGCTCCATAGGAGGGGAAGGGTCTTCCTACTTCGTATGCCCAGTGAAGTATCACTTTATCATCACTTTATTTGAGTTGGTGCTGGACAAGGGGATAGTGGGTAATCATCTGGGATCCAAACCTGGTGGAAACCTCAATTATCTTATGCATATTAACACTACTGCATTCCTGGTTCAACACCCACTCCTCCCTGACAGGGCACAACCCACCCTGTTCCTGTTCTCAGGGCACTGATCTCAGCTACATGGAGCCAGTATGAGAGAAGTGTCAACTCCGCTTGCTGTAGCTGGGTCACTGCACGCTCCAGCACCCAGCCGTTAGTACAGAAGGGGTCAGATACTCCTCCTTGGGGCATTCAGCAGGTCTAGAAGGTGTCATTTATTGCTGCCTAGGACATCGGGCTGGGCTAAGATACTTGTCTTGAAGGAGAGACCCCACAGTTTAGCTCCCGAGTCATTTCTATCAAACTACGGTCAACAGGAAACACACAAGAAACGGTCCAGGTTTCACACCAGGAAAACCTCACTGTTCATATCCGCTCCTTCCTTGCTAGAGAAATTTCCCCCTCTCATAAGTAAAGATGCACTTTCGACACACTTTTTTCTGTTCTCTTATCTCTCATTTTTTTATCCTCCACCCCCACTCATTACAAGCTATCCGTACTTACTTTCCTCCTTAACATTAAAACTGAGACAGCCTCAGACTGTCTCAAATACCTGCTTTATCTCTGCCTGTGTATCTCCACAGACCCTACAGCACAGTGCAGCTACACCTGACACAGCTCAGCTGCTAGAAACCTGCGTCTCCAGGGCAGTGTGGGACCAGGCATTGACTCCCACAATGACCACAGAGATTAGCTAGCCTCTCCTGAGGTCTGTGCTGCTGGTCACTGTACCAGAGGCAGCGTGGTACAGGTGGGCTCAGCAACAGCACAGCCATGTTGTTGCAAAAACCCTAAAATCCACCTCCCCAGTTATGGTGAGTTCCCACAGCCCCATGCAGCCCCCCTGGTTTGTGTATTCCCCTCCTAGTTTTATGTATAAGCCTAGGTTTATGTATTTCCCCTGTTCCATATGAATTGTGTTCTAGAATGTTCTCCTTTCCTCAGTGTCCCATTGGTTGTCTGTATTAATCCCTTCTCTGTTCTATCCCCATTGGCTGTTCCTCTGTTGACTCCTCCCATGTTACCTTTCTCTATTGGGTTATACCCTTCACCCCGCCTCCCTTTGTCCCAGTATAAAAATCATTGTACTTCCCTTGTTCTTGGTCTTGCTGCCTCTGAACCTTCAGAGGAAAAAACCTCTGGAACTCCAGCAGCAGACCCCTCTCTCATCCCTTGTCTCTGCTGGCGTACCTTTACCACCAGCCTGGGGGAAGTCCCCTCGGGTGAGGGAGCTGTGTCCTCGACCGCTTTTGTGTATGTGCCTGCTCTGGCGAGGACGCTGCAGCACACCTCCAGGCTTCCTTATCTGGGCTCGCGCCCCTAGCAGCCGACACGGCAAACTGCTGAAGACATCCCATCGTGCAACCACAACATGTAAAGCAGCTCTGTATGAAAATTTGCATATAACCAGCCTTTCAGATACCCTGTGAGGAACAGCACACTCAGGCTCTCTGTACTGGCCTTGGGCAAGGAAATCCTGATAAGCTTGGGAAGGCTGTGAGCAGTCAGACTAGCTCTCTCAACCTCGTGCTGGGATCTCAGGCCACTTACTGAAGAGAGTTTAGACACACCCGGCACCCTGAACTCCAAGAGACCTTGTTAGCTTCCCATTTAACATATGAATGCATAGGGCTGGCTTAGATCTAATACTGAACCTAAGCCAAGCTCCTCCTGGCACCTGCTGAGGATGGCAGAGCAAAAACGCCCTCTTTGGAGACAGCAGGAGACAGCCCAAGTCCAGGCAGGGCCAGTGCTGAGCCCTGAGTGGGAGCTTTTTGTGCCCCCCCGACCAAGCTTATCCAGCCTTCCACTTCAGGTGGGCACTGCAGCCTCTCCACTGTCCAGACTTACACTTGTCCACTCTAGGAGCAGCTGCTATGATCTTACAAATAAAAAATGCCGAGGCACACAGAGTTTTCAGACAGTAGTAAACTTTGGTCATTATGTGGTGTTAAGATTTAACCATACAAGAACAGACATAATTTAGTTTTACACTGTGAATGACACAGAGCAGGTTTTACCAGTACAATACTATGAGCAGTAAAATTATTTCCCAGTGAGTAGCAGTCTCCTAGATAAAAACCTTCATGTTTTCCATAGATTAATTAAACAAAAAAAGAAGAAAAAAGAAAAGCTGAAAAATAACCATTTAGGTTTATTTTGAAAGACAGTATTAAATACCAAAATTGAGTATCATTAAAATTAAGCCTCATTTAATAAGCCATAAATGCTTACGGTAGCATGTTCATGAGTCACTGAACTACTTTCTTACTCTGAAATCACCAGCACGGGGGAATAGTAGATTTCTGCATGAAAAGACAAGCCAGAACGAAGTTGGTAAGAGTATACACTGATAAGCAAATGTTTTCAGTAGCAAACAAATACATTTTTTGGTGAAGTTAATCGTAAGTAAATTCCCACATAGTGTGGGTAACACTATGACCTTTAACACACGCACATCCATAAATCTCTGAGCAAGTTTTCTCTGAGTTCCAGAATGCAGTGGATCACAGGCAGGTATAGATCACAGTATGATTGTCAGGTCTCTTTATTCCAGCCAAACTTTTTTTGGTAGATTAATAATAGCCTCAAAACCAAGAAAAAATGACATTACTAACTTAATATTAAATTCATCTTCTTGGTGAATGTTTACAGTGGACTTCTATAAACTTGCTATCATTCTGGGCATTCCAGTTGTGACTATCAACTCTGTGGCTGCAGGAATTTGGTAACAAGCATTAAGACAGGTAATGGGCTAAGTATGAATGGAAGTGTCTTTACATGCAAACACCTAGGGTTGTACATAAAAATCTTGGCTCTGGTGAGTAAGTGCATATGGAAAGAGGAACTAACTGAAATATAAGGGAATTAGTGAGAATGACTAAAATCAGTTTAAAATAAATATCATCTTCTCCTGTGAACTCCAAGCTTTGCTGAAAATTAATAGTACAGTCCACAGAAATCCATGAAAACAGGTAGGTATCTTGCTAGGAAAGGACTAGAGCCTCACAGTGTTAACCACTAAATTTACACAAGTATGGTGTTTAATGCTCGCCCACTGGAGTCTGGGTGGCTCTTTGCCCATTTCAGACTCACACAGGCTCTGCTGCTCTTGCACAGGCCAAATCTCTGCTCCCAGATGGTGAACTAGGGATCTGTCTGATAAAACAGATCTTGTCTGACCTAAATTTGTGATGTAACAAAAGATGTAGGTGAGAATCCATGAAGTGTAAGAAAGCAGTAAAGAGGAAAGGCCACAAGCCTGTTTTCTGGGGCACAACCAAAACAATGTGTCACTTCCTCATGCCTGAACTTCTGTATCTCCAGGCAGGACAGCCTGAATTCCCCTCTGTTCACAGATGCTTCCTAGAGTGAGTTTCACACCCATCCCCATTTTATGTGTTTATGATTTTTCAGAAATAGAATAGTAGAATAATTTAAGCCCTTTCAATGAACACACAAGCCCATTTCAGTCAATCAACACAAAAATTTACTATCATTGCAAGTGTGTAAGACTGACCTTAAGGATAAACTGAAGATTCAACATTATTTCTAACTGTACCCAAGACAGTTCAGAAGACGAACATTGCACACAGTCTGACTTTAAAAAAAACATGTAAAAACTCCGGCTCTAACAGACACAAATCAACTACAAAAATTAAGATTTTTAAGTCTTGTAAAACATAAGATTTTTTTAATCCTTTTTTTAAAGAAATCATGATTTAGCTAGAACAGATAATTGCTCTCAAATTCAAATAAAAATTATAATGATCAAGTAACACCTAGGGGTAATAGGAATTCAATAGTTCATCTCCTAATCAAGCTTATCTTATAAGTTTTGTTGTATTTCACTTTGCTTGTATTTTAATGAAATTTGCAGCACAGCCCAGTAAGACTGAAATAGGTTACTGTGCTGAGATGAACTGCCTCAGGGACTCTGGGGAAAACAGAGCTGGGACAGACTCCTCTTCAGTAGTGCCTCGTGCTGCCTTCATCTGTCAGCTTGATTCTCTACCAGCATGTCTGTGATCACAGAGATGGTGCTACAACAGCCTGTTATACATTTAACGAATCCAGCCCAGGAAAAGAATATGGGAGGACTTTCTGTTGTGGTTTAATTGCATATTTCTTTGATAAGAAAGAGACTGAGGGAAAACCTCTTGCACATGAGGCTACTGCCCTAGAGACAATGTGGACTCTTTACATTCCCTTTCAAAGTATATAAACATGAGCCTGAGAGCAACAGTGCAACAGGGAGTGAAAGATGCCACAGGGGCAACACCAGCCACTTCAAATTACTCTGAGTTCAAGATCGTTGGGGCGATGAGGGGTGCACACAGCAAGCTCACTGCCCTGGACTTCAGGAGAGCAGATTTTTGCCTGTCCAGGGATCTGTTTATGATAGAGTACCATGGGATAAAGCCCTGGAGGGAAGAGGGGCCTAAGAAAGCTGGTTGATATTCAAAGATCTCGTCCTCCAAGCTCAGCAGTAATATACCCCAACAAAGAGGGCAAAACCACCAGGAGGTCTGCATGGATGAATAAGGAGCTCCTGGAAAAACTCAAACACTCAAAAAGGAAGTTACAGATGGTGGAAGCAGGGACAGGTAGCATGGGAGGAATACAGAGAGATTGTGCTAGAAACCAGGGACCGGGTTAGGAAAGTTAAGGCCCAGACAGAACTAAATCTGTCCAGGGCAACAAAAAAGCTTCTACAGGTACATCCAGAATAAAATGAAAATTAGGGAAAATGTGGGCCCTCTCCAGAAGAAAACCTGGTTACCTGGGATATGGAGAAGGCTGAGGTACTCAGTGACTGTTTTGCCTCAATCTTCACTGGCAACTACTCCAAGCACATCACCCATATTGCAGTGGGCAAAGGCAGGGAATGGGAGAATGAAGAATCACACACTGTAGGAGATCGGGTTTGAGACCACCTAAGGCACCTGAAGGTGCACAAGGCCATGGGACCTGAGGAGATCAATCTACAGGCCCTTTGGGAACCAGCAGATGAAGTTGCTAAGCTATCCGGCATATTTGAGGAGTCATGGCAGTCCCATGAGGTTCCCACTGACTGGAAAAGGGAAATATAACCCCCATTTTTAAAAGAGGGAAAAAAGGAAGACCCACAGAAATACAAGCCAGTCTCACCCCTGTGCCTGGCAGGATCGTGGGGTGAATACTCCTGGAAACTGTACTTAGGCACATGGAAAATAAGAGGGTGACTGGTGACAGCCAACATGGCTTCACTAAGAGCAAATTCTGCCTGACAAATATGATGGCCTCCTATGATGTTACAATGTAAAGGTATTTTCTTGTTCCCAATTTGAATTTTGTTGTCAAGACAACACAATCCTCTCCATGTGGTTTTCCTGCCTTTTTTCCCCCTAGTTTTCTAGTCTGCAGTCTATTTCTTCTCTCAATACAGCTGAAATTTTTAGTTCTCCGCTTCTTCCACGCAGCTCTTTGAAAGAAATCTTTTGCTATCTTGCCACTACCAGTCACTTATCATCCCTTCAGAACTCTGAGGTTTCATTTTGTGGTCGCCTCCAACTGTCCTTTCTTAATGCCCTGCCCAATGAAACCCTTACACTGACACTGACTAGTGAAAGGAGGGGAGAAATACAGAACAAAGAAGACTATTTCCAATTTACTGGAAACTTGAATCATAAGGAAAAAAATACACACCCAAAAGAGTATATTATAGCAAGGAATTACTGCCAGTCCAACTCAGCACATAACAACCAACACACTGCAAAACCAGAAAAGCCACTATATATACAAATATTTAAAAAGAAGTCTGAATCAGTCAGCTTTCTCAACATGACTACACAGAAAGGCAATGTTGTCAGGCTGCCCCAAAGTTACAGCTATTTTGATACAAGAAAAGGCTGGAAATGCACTCAGAAGTCAAGCATGTTCATGGAGAGCACTGAGTCATACCGCCTTCTCACTGGCAAGAGGCTCTACTGCCACTTTCCCCACCTCTACAGCCTGGTTTTGTGACCTGGCAGCTGCTCACACACCCAAAACAATACACCATCACTCCACAGACAACTTGTCATTTTGCAAATTTGATACATTTTAGTTCTGCTTTTATGATGCAGAGGTAAGTAGCATTTGATAATGGATTGAACTCAGAATGACCTCATCTTCATCTGTCACCATACATTGAATCAGCAACTGAAGTGAGACAAGCGTTTGTATAAGAATTATACAAAACCATGAGTATTGTTAAATGATTACATCCCTGGGAGAGAGAAGCCACATGCTTTTGAATTGTGCATTTATACCATAAGTAATTTAAAAAATAATTGTAATTCAGTCCGAGTATCCATTTCCATTTTATAAAAAGGTTGTTTCAAAAGTGGAATTGAGCATTAAAGAAGTTTTGCTGTTAAAGATGGAAAAATCAGCTATCAGACTTTCATTTATTTTATTTAAAAATAATTAAAAGCCTAACACATAATACAGTACTAGACCCTGAAAAAAAGGACATTGATTTGTAGTCAGCTATGAGTTTCTTCCCAACTATTTCCAACGAGCTACTGCATAAATCAGATCTAAAATGTGTCCTCCATTACATGCTCTTCTCCCTGTTCCCCATTCCAAGTTTCAGTAGCTTAGTTGTGTCTCACAGCCTAAGTCTCTCTTTTAAGACACCAAAGCAGGTTAAAACCAAAGCAACCAGTAGACAGAGAAATTATCTAACAGCACTGCTACTGAACACTGGTTGCTAAATGCAGACCAGGCATTAAGTGTGGGAGAAAAAGTACAAGCTTGCAGCCTTCATTACAGATTCTGCTTATTTTGAAAGAGGTAGCTTTAAAATTCTAACTAGGTAATCATGTCAGAGGGATGGAAGGCTATCCTGAGTCCTGCAGGGATCCATGCTCAGGCTTATGCTGTTCAATGTATTCAGAAATGACCTAGAAAAGGAGCAAACTCTAAGCCTTCTAGAGTTCCAAAATCCTTGTGACCGTAAAGATAAGGACTGGCTACAACTAATTGAAGAATGGCCTTGCAGTACAAAGTCAGAAAACAATAAAATAGCAAAAAACAAAATTCAAACAAAAAAAAAGCTACATAATGAATTATGAATTCATTGTTAAAAATATCTAGAATGAAATACTGAATTTATGTTCCATGTTTATGATTAAGTTTATGCTTAGACAAAGGTGAGTGCAACACTCATCACTGGGCAAAAAAAACCCAAACCAAGTACTGGGAAAACAACACAGAAGAGGATTTTTTAAAATGTATATTTTATATACATATCTGATATTCACAGTATAACTCCATGACACAGCTGCATCTGGGGTGTAATATTTGTCCTTCAAAAACCTCTTTTCTCCCCCAAATCTCAGAATAAAAGTCTACAGCCACACTGGGAAACAGTTTTGAAAACAATCTTCCAGTCATCTCTTTTCTCTCATGTATAGAAATTGTTACTTATCTAATTAGAAATAACACATATAATTTTAATAGGTGGCTTTATAAATAGACAGAGGTCTAAAAAACTGGCTTTAGGATACAAATATTTTCTCACTAAGACTCACCAGAACCCATGATGAATTAATAGAGCCCAACTTCTGTTTTCTCAAAATGATAATGGAAGAGATTGTATTAAAGATACCACATTCCAGGAAAAAAAAATTTAAAAGCAAGATTTTCTGCTAAATATTCCCTCTCTTGCAATACATTTAGGACTTCTATTATGCAGACATGCTAGTTTTTGCTCACATCTCTGACAAAGGGACTGGAGTAAGCAGTGATCTGCAAATTAATTTATATTAGCTTGTCACCATTAACAAGCTTGAACATAAAGACAGCTAAATATGCTTGTGCAGAGACTTCCTAAATGCAAGAGAGACCAACATCAGCCAGACACACACTTACCATTTCCGACGGACTGTAGCAGTAGCTCTACTAATCAGAGAGATGAATGGATATGCTGTCTGTCAGAAAAGGGAACAAAGACCTGTGGCTACAGGCGAAAAGCTCCCTGCTCACTGGGCTAGGATGCTTCATTTGCATTATTCGAAGCAAAACAGCTCTTGTCAGGAGGTTTTTGACCACCCATTCTCTTTTATTTCACAGTGGAATTAGGTGATATTATCTACAACTAATTGTTTGGATTCTTAGAACAGGCTGAGCAAGCAGTAACGTAGGCTGGGCCACACTGGTTTAATACAGCTTTGGAAAACAGAAGGCTAGGTCATCACCCTGCTCACATCCGCAGCATAAAACAAATCCGAGTCCTTTGGGTCTGAGTGCCGTGTCAGCCTCTTCAAGGAAAGACTGCATCCAGGAGGATCAGACTCAGCATTAGAACTTAAGCTTTTCGAGCTGCCAGACCACTGGTTCTACTTCCCCAGGTGGACAAGCACACTTCTGCTTGCAGAGGAAACAGCTCAGTTTATGTACTGGTGTGAGATGGTGGTAGTAGAGAACTTGCTAGACATCTGCTGTGTTTACCTCGGCTCTGCTAACTCACCGCTTAACAATTCCCTGCCAATTTCTGGCTCATTTGTACCCATGAGAAGGGCTGTCACCATTTCTCTTTTTCATTTAAATGAGTTTATGGGGTAAAAACGTGGTGGAGGCTGAAAGGTGTCACTCTGAAGTTACATCTATTACACAGTTGTATATGTTTACCCCTTCCCTGTATCAGGTCAAAGAAAAGGAAATAGTTTCTGACTTGAGGACATCAAACCTCCCCTTTGCATCATGCTTCATACTAGGCTTGCCTGTGGCACATGTGCTCTGCAGACTGCTCAGCTTGACCAAAAGGCAGCATGGAGGGTAACGAGGAATCTCCTACAGAACAAAACCAAGCCAACACCTGCAGCTCAAAGGGCAGAAGAGAAAGGGGCCCTCTCTTCCAGCAGCACTGTCACTCCTGGAAGCAATCACTGCTGTTCCATCACAGTGCTGTTCCACACCCATTCCCCTTGTACACATTTCAGGGTACATAAAGTAAAATCCAAGAACCCCTGCTAATCCCATCTATCCAAGAGCAGAGGTGTGAAAGCCATGCAAAACACTGGTATGTCCTTGATCAGGCTGTCATCTAAGAGCTGAGAGCATGATGTCTCCAGAACTAATTCCTGCCTACTTGAAACAGAGGGGTACAGGGAAAGCTGAGCTTTGCAGGAAGCCATGGGCTTTCTCAGCTGCTTCCTTGGTATTTAAGAAACATCAAGTTTCATACTCCATTCTATGTTTATCTCTTTGAACATAAATTGTATGTAATCACTTGAAAGGAGCTTTTCTTATGGTGCCTTCCAGCCATTTTTTACCAGAAATTATCACCATCCTAAAATCCTGAAAGTCAGAATCCACTTTTCAGGTTTCAGAAATAATCATCATCCCCCACTGAAGAGTGCATCAACATCTCTCTGAATACTCCCTAGAAATGGCAGATGGAGAATGCTACAGGAATTTATCTTCTAAAAGGATAGGCTCTGATTATTTCCCTAGCATTTAAAGTTCTTATGGCCTGTGCCATTTGGGAGCAATATTTTGGTGCTCGTAGAACAGAGTTCCACAGAAATGACAACTAAGCTGATGAGAAAACCACCTAGTTGTACTAAGGGATATGAATGCCACAGAATACCACATGCCACAGAATACAAGAACTTTTATTATTTAAAATAGAAAGAAGAAACCATCTACATGCAAAGTACAGGTTGGGGTTTTTTTTCTTGCATATTTATGTGCAATACTAAGTGCTTAAATCTTTTTTTTTCCCTCTTAAGTTTCTACTTTTTCTTCCTTGGCCTGTATATATTAAATGTACCTTGTAATGCAGGAACTGCTGCCAAATGTTTCCCTGGGAAAAATACTAGGGTAATAAAGGTTTGGAAGAAATCTGGTGAACAAACCAGATGTCAACATATTTTAATGAAACCAGGCATGAGCTATGTGAAATTGAAAAATTAAAATTACTCTGGGGGGACAAAAAGGCATCCTTCCAGTTAAATCTGTTAACAGGGAACCTTGGCTGCTGAGTACCTCAAACAATTTAGCTTTCCAATAGGAAACATTGCCATTGTAAGAGACTTTCTTAGCCTGTCTATTAGGGAGTGCCATATTTCAGACATTCAGAGCATAAAGCAATGACAACAATGCAGAGTCACATGAAGTTGTTCCGTGCCAGCTGTGTAAGCTTCCTGAAATTTCATTCACCTAAAGGTCAAGAACTCGTGGTACTGTGCATATGAGGCCTTTGAGAAATTATTTGGAGTTCAAGTGCCTGTAAGACTTTCCATGTGGTTCACTACAAAGCTAACACTTGACTGATTTGCTTGGCAATGTGACAAGTTGTCCACATATGTTCTGCTGTGCAGGAAATACATTTGGTCTTTTCTGCTGGTTTTGGAACCAAGTAGCTCTCTGACATAGAAAAAAACATTATGGGAGTATGATGGACTACAGCAGTTTCTGATTTTACCAACACAAAATCAGATTGTTTGTAATCATCCTGACTCAAGAAGCTATCTACCTTGAAAGTTACTTAAAAAATAATCAAAATTTGGATTTTTGGATTGAAAAATTGAAGTAATCTAACCTGAAAATATCAAGGATTTGGAAAATAGTATTCTGCCAAACCTAATCCTAATGTGCTCAGTTTTAAACAAACATACATAACCCAGCAAAATGTAGCCACTGGCTTAAAAACAATCCTGTATTAAAGCCATAGGTAATCTGTCTTACATAATGCTATTTGCATTTTGTAAATCCTGTTAAAAATACTTGTGACATCAAATCAATGTCTTCTAATCACAAATGCAACATCCAAACCAGGACTCATGTAGTAGACCTGGTTTGGGGCTTTTTCTTTGTTTTATGAATAGTCCTTGTAGCATTTGTGGTATACATAAACAGCACAGTGGCATGAACTGAAGTTTAGTATTTTAGTAAAAATATAAATTAAATTAGAGAGTTATCATCACGTGTCTTTGGAAACTGAACTAGAGTCTAATGTTCCAGTGTGGTGAATTACTCACATGCATGGGATGGGATGGTAACACAAAGTTTTGCCATTAATAAAACACATATAACTTTATGGTAGGAAGTTAATATTAAACTTTATGCTAACTCACCTTATCCCACTTAAATTTTGAACAACAATTTAGTTTTTAGCGTAAAAAAGTTCCAGAATGCAGGCAAATACCCACTTACACTGCACAAGTCCCAACTCAGCCTTAGAAGTTCCTAGAGAGTCAACTTCATTCCCCCAGCTGTGCACACAGCACATATTCTGGGTAGATAAACACTTATCTTTGGTTTAACACTCTGCAGCTTTCTAAGTAGATGTGATTGAGCACCCGAAGTCTACAAGAGTTCTCTTGAAGAACTGCAAAAGTCAGATGTGATGGGGATCACAATTCCTGAGAAGCAGAAACACTGATAATTCTGCCCACTTCTTCCTCAGCCAGGTGGCTAGAGCATATACTTAAGGATGGGAGATCCAACTTCAAGCTCCACATGAGAAGAGCTGATTGAACAGGCCTGCTGATGGTTTATTACAGAATACAGGCTCATTGGAGAGTATAATCCGGCGTATAATCTCTGCCAGCCATTCGTTCCCTGTTGCTCAGGGGCTCAGGGCATGCTCTGGGTCCTGCTAGTTAGAGCCCAGAGCACAGAAGTGACCGAGATCCCATGAAGCCCAGCAAAAAAAGTAGCAAAACAAAACAAAACCAAAAAAACAAACTAAACCAAACCAAACCAAACCAAACAAAAAAACCCCCAGGATCTCCCACTTCTTCTGTGACCCAGTCACTGGGGGGAAAAAAAAAAAAAAGAATGTTCTTTCGTCCACAGAATTACAGACAAACTTGTTCTGAAACTGACAGAAGACATCAGAATGATTAGAGAGTAGTTAAGGTTGGAAAGGATGTCTGGAAGTCACCTGGTTTAAACATTTGCCTCCCATTCTGTTCATCACAGGAACGAATTCAAAGTTAGACACAATATCCTAATGATTCCTTAATGCTTTTAAGGAAAGACAGACAGGATTTCATTGGACTGGTCCTCAGAGAGTTCTTATTTTTCAACAAGATGCAAAACGCTAAAAACAAAGTTCTGTTCAGGAGTTCTACCCTGTACCAAATAGTTCAGATTCTGGTAGAGCTGTGTTTGAGTTATGAAGACAGGATTCCACTTTATTATGCATAAACACATTGTGAACACTATGTTTACACATATGTTCAATTATTACACTAACATTTGTCAGAAAGATATCCTAGATATCAGGGTTCCAAGCCCTGAGCTAGTTTAGTTTAATCTGATGTTCTCTTTAAATTTGAAAATACAAGTGCTGCATGTCCTATCAAGCGTGGCATACACTTAGCATAATAGCAAGTATCCCAAATGTCTCATCTCTGATAGTAGCTAATAGCAAATGCCCGAGGGAAAAGGATACATTTGTGGCAATACCCTCCCAGCCTTCATCAACTGAAAGCTCAGAGGCCTGACAGAATTTCCAATTGCTCAACTCTAGTGCTATACCATCTTGATGGAGTACTAACATTTGTACACCATGTTGTCATCAGAATAAAGACATCCAATTTCAGAAGCTATAGCAGGCTGTTTGAAACATTACATGCTGTTAGTGGCAATGGCTGTAAAGTTAGTAATTAAGAGTAGCACAGAGACTACTTAAGACATGCTTCCAGGAAAACAGCACAATAGCATAAAATTTTTCCAGAAATTCTGTAAAATGTGTACCAGTTCCTTTATCCTGATTTTACTACTAAATTATGGTCTAAACCAATGTACTTTATATTGTGGCAAGATATACAGAATTTATAATTGTGGAGAAAAGTAAAGTTAAATTCAAGGCACTGTAGAGTTACCAGGTATCAGGGCTATGTCTGTGTGCACACCCAGCTCACTTACCAGCCTCCAGCATGGACCAGGAACTGTTCAACTGAAATATCTCAAACCACTCCCTTGTAGCATTTGCACAGCATGATCACTGAATAAACTCTCACCTGCCTTTACAACAAGGCAGCTGGTAAACAGGAGCTCTCCAGCTGGGAATAATGGACAGTCCCTGAAGTTTCCCTAGACAGCTCCAGCCACGCACAACCCAACTGGAGTTGCTTGCAGGCACGAAGAGCATCTGATGTTGAGAATCTAGCATTCCCAGAGACCCCCTGAGGCAGCTGAAACTGTTCCTATGTACACAGCAGTGTATATGCAAGACAGCCAGGAAATACACAATCGAATAGAGTTTACTGTAAACCGAAAGAAACAGATCATGCATAATCAGCAGAAAATACTTTGTGGAGTCTCATTTAATCCAGATGAAGACTTCCACCACCATCTGGTAAAGGACCATCAGACCCTATCCAAGAGATCAGATTCCCCAGATGGGCATTACTCAACACAACAGAAACCAGTCAATTGCTTTTCCCATTCACTCTTTAAACAAACAGCTGTCCAACTGTGCAACAGTATTGAGAAAGTTATTTGGAGACAAGGGATTACATTGTCTTTTTCAAGGAAACACTATGGGCATCTCACAAAATTTGTCAACATGTTAAGCCTACTTCATCTGCATCCTTGTTGCTTCCTTAATGGCTTCCAAATTAAGGTTTTTGGCATAGTACCTAGAAATATTTGTTTTCTCAAAGTTGCACTGAACTAAATGACAGAAAATGATCAAAAGTCCAATTCAAGCTTCAGATCAATCCTAGAGGCATTACTCCCATTTTACATAGATGGTAGACCAGAAAAAGCCAGATACTGAGACATTTTCATGTAATCTTGAAGTAATGACACCAGATGGAAAAATAGAACTCCACACATTTCTCACACATTTTCCTCAAACAGCTGAAGTAAATTCATTGTATCACCAATGTTCCTGCAAGTACTTTAAATTACTACCCAGACAGGATGGGAACAGTATTTCCCAAGCGAAGGTTGCACCTACCACTCACGTTACAGGTTCTCAATCAGCCCAAGTGCGATCAGCTTCACAACTCTGGCTTCTCAAAAAACCCAACCACTACAGACAAGTAGTTTTCTTTCGATCTCTTTATATACACTGTTAGGTGATTCCAACAATTTTCCTGTTCCTTAAAGATCGGGCCTTTATACCATGACTGCTTTGAATCAACAGTGATGAGCAGCACTAATCTCAAACACAGGTTACACCTTAGGACCAGCTGGGAACCGGCGCTGATGTGCACAGTACAATCATCACCCCAGAAGGTGTCACTCCCGCCCTCATTTCCTCCCCTACAAGCACAGTTTTATTTCAATTATCCAAGGCAGTAAAGGGGTCAGATAATTATGAAAAATGTAAAAAAAGCCACAGGGATAACACATGCATCCACATAGTAAGTTACAGAAGAACACTCAGCGGTGTCACTGATACCAAGGAAGTCAGTTGTACTGTTGACTGTGAATGGACACAAATCGCTTTGCTAATTCTGACCTCAGATCAGACAGCACAGCATAAAAAGTTACTCTCCTGCTCTCTTACCTAAGTTTGCCCACAAGAAGTCAATTTGGGCACTTCTACATTTATAGCACAGTTAATACATAGCCTGAAAAATAAATAGAAATAACCTTAGCAGAAATCACAGCTTGGAGAATCAACAGACCATGCATATAATGGAAAGCTCTTTATTTAAAACTACTGTATGCTGATACTTCTAATGATTACAACTTGCCAGTGTAACACTAAAACCACTACCAGTTCCCGGGACAGTTGGCTGGATGTACAAGGGACACTCCACCCAAACACACCCCCTGCTTCAAAGTATAACAAAAATGAATGAAATCTCAAAACTCATCACCTTTTGTCATCAAGCTTTGTATCTAATCAATAACTTCATTACAACAGAATATCATCCATTCACGCTGAAGTCAGTGAGGATAATCTGGCCATGCTGGTTCTCCAAACTCAGTGTTAGTGGCATCGCCCTCAGCCATCTGCAGGATACTATATTTACAATGTAGTTGTTAGCTTTCCAGTACTGAAGCTACTGAAGCACTATTCAGAATTAAACTAGTCTGATCTAAATCTAAGTTTTCCTTTCCACATCACCATCATCAATAAGATTAATCACCTCAAATGCAGCTTCATTAACAGCAAAGCAAACTTTCGATGAGCAAGGTATACTACATGAAAGTGCTTCTGAAAGTGGAATACTTATGCTAACCATGTGTCCTTTCACACATGATTTTTAAACTGTGGTACTGAATACTGACATAATAAAACAGTACCAAAGTTCACCAATATGAATATATTTAGTGGAGCAAGCTTTAATATTCTTGAAAAACATAAGTGCTAAAGAACTGTACTGTATAGTACCCATCAATTGTGTCTAGAAGCTGTAATCATACATTACAATCTCATTAGGACTGGTAATGTATGGATAGATAGCCACAGCCTCGAAAAACACACAGAAATTCGTGAAATAATTTTATATAAAAACTCAGAAGTCATTAGACAACAAAGGTTTTAAGATACTTCAAAGTCTGACTTTCTGATTATATTAAAGTATGTAAGCCTTCTTAAAAGGAAACTGTAAGTTTTGTTTTATATTTCTGTGCCTACTAACACTCAATTGCACTCAAAGTAAGATTTACATACTAATTACTTGCCTATGCCTGAATAGCAGGTATTTAAAAATCTATCACTGGATGGTAGAAAGAGCAATGACGGGATAAAGAAGAAAAGGGAGTAAAAAATGTTGCTCTTCTGGGTCCTAATTACAGACTCACAAGTATTTAATTTCGGGCTCTGCTAAAGTCTTTGTTAGAGGATTAGTGTTAGGAAATTGAATTACATTGCAAAGGTTGAGTTACATTTTCAGTTCTATCCAAAAAGGGATGGCTTGGTTTTTCCAATAATATTTAATGTTAAAAATTATCAATAGCTTTATTTCTGATAGGTAATGTTTAAATGGCTATATATTGAAAAGTAATAAAATGTTTTAAATTCCAGGTCAACACAATATCAGTTCAGTTCCTTTTTTCATTAATTATAAAAATAAATTAGTGCTAAAACTGGGGAGAATTACTGTAATTATGATCAAAGAATTAGTTATTATATGAAAATTCCTAATTCCACTAATCTGAATTCTATTTTTGAAAAATATTAAAAATTAAAGTAGTGCACTAACTCACCATAGTGAATTATAAATTATTTCTCCCAACCACAGATTTTTATCTTTGACTAATAAAAGCAAATATTCAACTATTTTTAAATATACTTTCAGAAATAGAAGTCTCACTCCATCCTTTACCATCCAGGATAATCCAGGCACTCAACTTCAGGAATTAGCATTATTCTGCATCTTCAGAGAAATATGTTTTTGTACTATTTTGCAATTTTCCTTTCAGTGTTCTGTCACAACGCAGATCTGTGTAGAATAATCACTGGAGCATAGATCAAGGCACTGTCACTGAAAGGTCATTTTACCACTTTTGAGCAGCAAGTAAAGGAACAGACGTGCAGTCTTTATGAGAAGAATCTTACAATTTTTTTTTTGAACTTTTTTTAAACTTAATTCTTTACTAATTCAGACAATAATTCAGAGTTATGAGCATCACTCACTAAAACTACAGCTCAAGGTTTTGTTTTAGTAAACAAGAAATCATAGCTCTATTCTGTTACTACCTATTTGTATGTAACTAAATAGACTTCTCTTTGCTCTGTCTCCCCTCCTTTTATCTTCACATTTTCTTCTGGTTTCAGCACTTTCTTCCTCTTCTCTCTTCCATTCCAATAAATATGTCTTTTTATTGAAAGTCAAACCAGGAAGCTACCTATTAGTTTGCAATTTGAACTTTCCCGTGTATAATAATAAAAATAATGGTATTTATTTACTTTAGCTTGCTGTCATGAGTATGGTTAGAAATTGTTGGGTTGTCTTTCAATATAATCTCAGTTAAACTAAGCGGGTAGGGGAATTCACAGGAATGTTTGACTCTTTTAGGACCCCTTTACCTCAGAAACGAAAACACACATAAATGTCTGTATAACATAATGAACACAAAGACTGATCTTCCTACTAATGTGAACTTTGGCATTAGTCCTGGCAGCCACTTAACCTCCAACAGATTGTGATGTTGCAGATGTTCTCAGCAACAGTTTCTGTCACTGTATCTAAGGGACAGAATTGAGCCCTTACAGAGAGCTATCAAGTCTCGTAACTTTAGCCAATTTCTTTTTTTTTACAAACAGGTGCAAGAATCAACCAATTATTATAATAACTGCAACTCTGATTTCATTTTTAGGTGTTTCTAGGCTTCTAGACATGATGGGGGTAAAAGCTAGGACATATTATTCAAGTGCATGATTTATTAAGATTTGTATATTCATAGTTAATTCCCATGATACTCTTTCAAATGTCTGATTCTGTCAATTCTAGATGTGGTGAGAAATCGACTCCCATATTTCAGTGCCAGAAGGGTGAGAAGGTTGTGAATTACATAAAGCTTTAGTAGTGACTTGGAGAAACTCCTCCAGGTAAAGTTTTGGGGATGATATCTGCAAACCATCTTACAAAGGATCTCTCCAGAAATCCTGCTATTAAGGGAACTGTGCCTGCTGGAAATGATGGTGGGGAGATTGGAAATCTGGGGCAGCATTTAAGGCTGTTTTGATGACGCTTCACTCCAGCATAACTGGTAGAGTTGAGATCCCCAGAAAGCAACCAAAGGTATTAAGACATGATTCTAAAGAATACTGTGGCTTCAAAACAATGGCTTAAAGGCTTTTCTTTCCTCACGAAGACAGGCTAGGTTTTAGAGGAAAACAATTCAAAGAAAAGACACTATCGCTGTAACTTGAGACAGTGCATGAGCAGTAAAAGCCCAAACATGACTAGCTTTAATTAAACACCTACATTCCTATCAAGTAAGCTAAAGAAAAATTACTAGACATCATCTTTCATTAAAATCTACACTACAGCTTTCCTGGAAAAGGCTACTTTATTGAAGCATTTGATTTTAGGTCCATAACATTAAATATTTTCCATAATACTCTGAAGAGCAAACTTACACACTTTAAAGGACATAAATGTTATTAATAAAATAAAAGTATATGCAAATCCTGCAGTATATCTGGGAAAACATGAAATTTATTGCAGAGAGATTCTTTATTCTTTTAACTACAAGGGAGAAACTATTGAAAAAGGAGTGTACTTTTCATTTTCAAATGAACAATCTGCTTGAATTAAAATTACTGGACTCAATATAAAGGCAAATGAGTTAAGTTTAAGAACTCATTATTTACAGGTCAACTGCATAATCTGATGAACTACTCTGACTTCCACTGTAGAAATACAAAACCTCAGGTGAGTTCTAAGCAGATGTGTTTACTTTCATCTTAAACATCTAACAGTATTATATTTCTGTTAATGTATGAAATTTTGTGCATTTTTACCGTGTTATTTATTCAGTCAATATCTCACTGCATTTTTATAGGCATAGACTATAAGGATTTTGGGTTGGAGTCATTAAACACTGTGTCTGCCCTCTGGTGGTCACACTCTTCTTTTTAGATGTTCCAACATTTTCATCTCTTTTTAAGTTAAAAACGCATTTTATACAACTACCACCTACAAGATCTAATAGATATTTAGCTTTTAGTCACCTTGGACTGGCTTGCTTTCCAGTTATGCAGTTGCCTACATTTCAACTTTATCATGCAGAAATAGCTCTCATATAAGTTAAGATATTCCTCGTTTTGTGCCTGTCTGGAACCAAGTTCAGACACAATTTTTAAAGCACTCCAACAACAGAAAAGCAGAAAACACCTGAATTTTCAATTTATATTAAGATTATGAGTTTGGTGTTGTCTGGAAAGGATGTTACCTCGTAATACATTGAAATACTGGTTACAAGACTCCAAGGTGCATAAATACATTAAATGTTTCTGAGGGAAAACAGGGATATTTAAAAGACTATTTTCACATTAAAGGTGTCAGGGCTGCACTGTATAGAAACTTCTATAAAGACACAATCACTCCAGTAGGCAAAAGGCAAACCAAACTGTACATAAGGTACATACAGCTCCAATAGGAACAATGAGTTCCTTCACAAGCCCAAAGTTGTCCCAAACACCCTTGTAGTACTACTTAGACTGAGATGCACCAATAGTGATAATAGTTCTTATCTGCCTCTATGCCCTAATCAAACCTAGGCCAAGGGAATAATAATGACACCTGCATCAGAAAGAAGAGCTTGGAAGGCTGTGGATTGTCTGTAAGAGCCTCGAGAACGTAGCACAGAACCATAGAAACACCATGTTGGAAGAGGATCTCAAGGACCTCTGGTTCAGCTTTTCTTGGCAAAAGCACAGTCTAGACAAGATGGCCCAACAGTCTGTCCAGATGCATCTTAAAAGTGTCCAGTGTTGGGGAATCAACCACTTGCCTGGGGAGGTTATTCCAATGGCTGATTGTTCTCATTGTAAAAAACTTTCCTCCATGGAGAGAACACAGCTCCTCCCAGCAGCTGGACCAGAACACAAGAACACAAACCTTACAGTTCCAAGACTCAAGAATACCTAGAGGCCTCAGCGTAGTCAGCATTGCATGTAAAAACTCCATTTTTGATCCCTTCTCTTTTAATGAAGAATTCCCTCTTGTAAACTTACTCAAATCCTGTACAATTTTGAAAGGATAGGAAAGGAAGAGGAATATATCTTGCTTTTCTGAGCTTCAGTAGGAATTACCTGGTCAGAAGAGATGAAAAACCAGTAAAATGTTTAGCGCAGCTTATCAACATCTCATCTCACCCAAAGGGAAAACCAGGTTTTGATTTTTTGTTGCCATGTAACAAATGCAGCAAAATATACCAAATTCAGCTGAGCTGACAACATAAAAATTACTTCCATTTCAAAAGAGCACCAATACAAGCGTATTTAACTTCCTTTTATATAATCTAGTTTTTCCAGAGACCACAGCACTGGTCTGCGGGTGGTGGTGGGGCTTGGCAGGGGGACCCACAGATTCCAGCTTACTCAAAGTGGCAGTAACCAAGTCACTAAACCTGTTTATCCCAAAGAAGAGCTGTGGCCAAGCTTTCCTCTTCCTGCTATTACTTGAAAATTTTAAGAAGGAAGGCACATCAAGGACCTCCTGCATTTTGATTCTCTTAGAGATATGACCAGCAGGAGGGTGGGAAACCCTACTTTTTTTAGTCCTTTTAAACACTGGAGAAATAGCGAAGAGAACCATTGATCTTGTTACAAAGGGTAACTTGTGTACAAGCTTACTGATGAACACCACCGAACTCTTAAACATTCTTGAAAAGTGGTCCTTCTCAAGATTTGTTTTTCCTCTTCTTTTGAATTTTGTTGATTTCTACTACCTTGCCCATGCTACAATACTCAGTGGGGAAGCCTTCCCGTGGCCAGCACCTGTGCTCTGGTCAGTTAACTCCATGGAATTGTTCTCTACTAGCAGAACTGTTTCCTGACTCCGAATCTGGTACAAAGGCTGACTTCTGCACTCATTGATTACACACTGCCTTTGCAAATACACAGACATACACAGAGCCCTACAGTGTCGTGACACTGTAAAGGCAATCCTTTACATGAACCCTCAGAATCATGCTGGACAAACACAGCAGCACTGAAAACACAAAGGAAGTTTGAAGGCAGAGGCACAGATCAGAAAAAGACAATTTGTACTCATGTATAAATGCTGTCAGCTCCTCACTTAGATAACAGTCTAAAGGAAAATGGTATGTTAATATTTTGGTTGGCTGTCCGGAAAAACCTAATTAGTGGCCAAAGACTAACTCTCACAACCAGGAAGTTATGGATCGGCTTTTGTTTTCCTCAAACAAGTTGTTGAACAGCAACAATTACATACTTTAAATCCGAGGAAATTAAAAGGTCATGTACACCTAGTGTGCAGACAAAGTATCAGGGCAACTCAATTCCCGTTGGGATGCATCCAAATTCAGCAGTCTTACATGAGTATTTACAGAATTTAGAGAGACTACATCTGTACCAATTCTGTCTGATGTAACTGACAATTTAGACAGCTAGTTCCTTTCTAATGAGGCTGTTTTTTAAAGTTATCACGTCCTCATAACTTGAACTAGCCTTTTTTCCTCTCTTGGCTATTTTTATGCATCTGAGATGCTCTGCATCAAATGCTGCTTTTTTATATAAAGTTTAGTTGCTTCAAGTAGAATAGGGGTACTGTGAGCTCTTACAGAAACATTTTATAATTCAAGCTGTTATGCTTCCATACTAAAAAGTTAACAAGGGGAAAGCTGTAATCACATTATGAATTGAGCCATTTCAAAACCAAAACAGTGTAGGAAAACAGTGTATTCACAAAATGAATACTAAGATACATCCCAATTCATACAGCAAACCAAAAAAAAAAAAAGGAAAGCTTCTTAACAACAATTAATAGAGGATCCAGATGAACATTTCTGTACTTATTCAACATTTACTAGAAGGGAGAAGCTAAAGATCAGTCCAGAGGAGTATTTGCAATGCAATTAGGCTAGACAAGTAAGCCTGAATGTATGCCAGCTGCAGGGGTCTGCCCTTAATTCACACAATCAAATGTCTAGTGTGTCGCACAGTGTCTAGCATCAGTATCTCCAGTATTAAAAGTCTCATCAGATATGCACTTGTTTACTGAGTGTCTAATCAGGGTCTGAACACATATCTAGCTGTACCTTCTAGCAGTCTATATGCCAGTCCATCACCATCTGTCAGTTAAAGCTCCCACAGACAGAAGAAAATCAATTCAAACAAATGTGTTCAGCACTCAAACCAAGCTATCGTTCACATTTCAATGTAAGACTTGAATTCCTTTTCAGTGTTCTTCAACTTTGACCCAGCTCTACCCCCTCCTTCACTGAAAAGGGCAAAGACAACAGCCCAGCAAGTGGGACAGGCAAAACAGACCTCCTTTGTTCACTTTTTCCCTTTCAGTTTTCTATTGAGGTAAATAACTGAAAGCTCAGCCAGCCTCCAGTAGCTCAGAAGAAAGCAATATAGCTAGCTTGCAACTATCCTTTCCTGGTTAACAAACTGCAGGACAAAACTTACGGCACATCATGTTAATCTTATTATTAGAGATTAACTCTTTACAAATTCCCTTAATATTACATTTATGAGACAGTATTCACAAATGCAGAGGTTACAATGTCTTTAATACTGAAGAGGCAATACACACACCAATTTAAAATGCAACAAATTATCACTGTGGAGAAAGTATAACGGAATATGTTAAATACTATCAGCCCACTCAGGAAGGCAAAATCAAATTCATTGCATATTGCCCAACAAACAACCTCCTACATTATTCCCTCAGCTTTCATTACCAAGATATACTTTCCTTTGTATGACTTCCCATTTTACCAACTCTGTTCATAAAACATGAAAAAATGAACAAATCCAGCGAAAACTGAACAGCACAATTTTACTGTACTACTTCAATATAATGGAAGTTAAATAATCACAATTCCAGGTGATTTGAGACAGATTAATAAAACTACAGAATAGCAGCAATTTCACAGGTGCAGGCAAAACAGATTTAATTTTTAGGCTGATTGAGCTATTTGAACTGTGCAATAATCTATTAAAAAACTGCCAAACCCTTCGTGTATTCAGTATCTTTTATGTCCAGATACCATGGCGAGTCATTTCGCAAAAGCAGGAAGAATGGGCAACATGCATTGCCTTTTCCTGACTTGAAACCGGAATCCTCAAAACAATAAAGTCTGACAGTTAGAGAGACATCTCATTAATCCCAAGAAACTCTTAACCTGGTTACTAAAGCTTCTGCTGTCACCCTTTTGAGCACCAGAGAGAAACACCAGCGTGCAACAAGCTAGCAGGAGCTATCAGTACGCATCACTGGATTTGTTATTTCATTTTTGGAAAATAAAGACAATTTTAAATAGCTGAATTTTCTTATTATGGCCCTTTTTGTCAAACAAGCTGTGGTATATTTGATAAATAATACGCTTTCTTCAAGAAGATAAGGAACAGTAACTAAGGCTCAGATTCTGGTGATCTCATTCACCTTGGACATTATTACTTTTGAATAACTCTACTGTGGCCAGTAACGCTAATGACAGAACTAAGATACTAATACAAGTATGGTTAGTTGTGGGTCTATCTGTGAGTTGTGAAGAGGGTTTTAGCTCCATTCTCAGCACCAGCTGGTATACACTACCCCACCAGCTGATGTGGTCACACAGCTGTACAGGTGCCTTTAGCAACACTGCCTTTGCACAATCCAGAATGCGAATTCATTCAATGGATCCCAAGTTCTGTCACCACCAAGCAGCTTTCTGGGTTTTCTTCTTTGCATTCAATATTCTTAGAATGTAACACTTTCCCAGTTCTATACTGATACAGTCTGACAGCTAATTTTAGACACCCAAGAGAGTTTCAAAGTACTTTGAAATTCAAATAAGTAACTTTCACAGACTTCGGCATCACGCTCTTTAGCAGGTCTGGTCACTTGCATTGCAATTTCTATTCAAAACTAAACATATGCCTAAGGTGTATTCATACAAATGATAATATCAAACACATTAGACAAATATCAAAAAGATGCTGCACCTGCAAGTCACTTTTCTGATTTCTAGGTCCTTTGAGCTATGTAACACTAAACTATCCTTCTCTTTCCAGCTGATATGCTTTGCCAAAGAACAGCGGCAAGGTCCACCTCTTGGCATATAAGCTGCTCTCAAACTCAAAATACAGTCCAGCTGCTTTCTGATGTTGTACAGTGACCTGTTTTATGCATAGACCCATATAACTACTACCCATAAATTATCACATCTATTACATTAAATTATGGAAGACGTTGAATTGATTAATAGCGCACCTGTTAGATATAATAAAGTTTTCAGGTTTCATCTACCTTTTCCGCAATATACTTAATTAAGAATCCAAATCAGACACAGAGATAGATATGCACAAAGACAGGGAACATTAGAAAAAAGAAACCCAGGTGTTTAATACTGGATTTTTCACTCAGTAGGAGGTTGTTTTGAATAAACACACAAAAGCTGGACCTTTATGGATAAAAGAACATCTTGTCATGATCTATAGGTTTCACTGTAGAGCTATATATCACATTTTCCATTGTTTTATGCAACTACACAGAGTTGTAGCAATAGCATTGCTAAGCAATAGCATTCCTTTCACAGAGGACTTGTCAACATGGAACAGCCTTATTGACTGGGCTGAAGCGCACTATGATCTTAAATATTTAAACAGCTTGGCATTATTAATCAGGTACTGTTTACACTTAGACTCCGAAGTCTTGGTTTAAACACATTTCAGGCTTCAAAACTAACACATCTATGTTGAAGACCTCAGCGACAGCTGAGGGTTTGGTTAATTATTAGTTTATAACCAAAGAGACAAGTGCACTGGGGCTGCACAGACTTCACCACGATATTCTGCATTAATCGCCATCAAGAAACCAAAATAGGGAAAACACGGAAAGCCCACGATTCAGACACATTGTAACTATTTTATACCTCAACAAAATCGCAACTGTAATGAGGGGGGGAAAAAAAAAGTACGGGCGATAAATAAAGGCGCAAGAGCCGAAACGCGGACCGCGGCAGTTCAGCACCGACAGCTCCTTCCCCCGCACACGCCCGGCCCTCGCCCCCGCCGGGCAGCGCACGAAATGGCGACCGAGCCCGCCCGGGGATGTGGGCGCGTCGCAGCCGCGGAGCGTCTCCGCCCGGCCCCGACCCGCCCGCCCCGGGAGGTGCCACCGGCCGCC